>OX453056.1:23191887-23791948 GCA_949699795.1 Spicauda simplicius
CCCGTGTGTGAGGCGCCGACCCCCCGCACTGTCGTTCGCGCGGAGACACTGTGGTGATGAGAACACCGCTGGACCGCGCGGCCAGTCGGTGTACGTTTGTGAGGCATCAACGGATTTATTAGACCCCAATACAACATGAGATCCGCTTCACCGCCTACCGTGGCAGTGAGCGGTTCCGTATGTTAATCGCCTTAGGAAGTAGGGCAAGGGTTCAATCTGAAGTAAATCACAGATGCGTTGCTACTCCCGAGGACTATGATGATCGCCTCATACAAAAGTGAGCCGGCAGGCACACCCTTCAAATGAAACACAAGAACTGCTTCACGGTAGAAATAGGTGCGGCGGTGATGCCTCCCTGGTTGAACCATTGCTCTACCACTTCGCAAACTTTATGTGGCAGACTAAATTCCACGCGAGCGAAGCCGCGGGCAAATGCTAGTACGAAATAAACGAAATAGAACATTCAATGTCTTACTATGAAAACACATAACGTTAAAAATTTCAGATGTTTTTGTTAATATACCCGCTATTGCTTTTAAATGCAGCTTCGTTATTAAACCTCTTTTACCTTTAACGGGTGCGTTGAAAATAACTAGAAAATTGTTACAATTTATTTAAATTAGAGAAATATTGGTGCAACTTTGAACAATATGAAGTTTAATTTTTGAAGTGAAACTTCTTTATCGGGGTTGGAAAAAAAATTAGTGTAACATTTTTTCGTTACGCGCCATCTTTTTCTGTTACGCGCCATCTTTCCCAACGCTCTTAAGTGACGTGACAAATATATATATATTATACTGAAGTGATCAGCAAAATCAAAGGGTTTATTTTAATTCTAATTCCAGTGAATTTCTAAAAAAAGTAAGTACATTAGTAAGAGTTACATCTCTTTTTCTAATACTTAAGTGTAATTGTGGTATTTATTTTTCCACGTTATTTAAAATTAACCTCAGTTTTTGATTGTATTTTTCAATACACTAACACGTGGGTGTTATTATTATAAATTTTTTCTAATACTTGAATGTTGATTGTGGTATTTATTTTTCTAAAATATTCAAAGTCAACCTCAGTTTTTGATTGCATTTTTCAAAACACCAAAACGTGGGCGTTATCATGTTATTTATTTTTCAAGTTTTCAAGTTATTTTTTGAAAAATAACGTCATAAAGAAGTTTCACTTCTTACGAGTGTACGCTAGTACACGCACACATATTTTTCATTTAAATTACGGTCGAATTTCGAATGTTGCGTCGGGTGACTAGTAACATTTATTACCTGCTGGATATGATTTTTATTAACATCTATACACGTTTTTTGGGGTGCTATTAAGCACTGACGCTTTTTTTATAACATTTTACCCGACTGCTTACATATGTCGTGAGTATCTTACTCAAAATACGCGCACAAATTTTTCTTCCGCTATTCGGAAATTATACGTTTCTTGATGAGAATGATAAATTTTGGAGTTAAAGTAGAGTTTTATGTTTAAGTAAAGTTTTACGTTTTACTAGTTGACCCGGCCAACTTCGTTCCGCCTAAAAGTCAAATATCTAAAATTATCAGTATATTACACTACATTATGCATGTATTATACATAAAAACCTTCCTTTTGAATCACTCTATCTGTTAAAAAATCTGAATTAAAATCCATAGCGTAGTTTTAAAGATCTAAGCATACATAGGGACAGACAGCGAGAAGCGACTTTGTTTTATACTATGTAGTGATTAATATGTTATCTGTTTTTCATATAATATTTTCTTCCGCAGCCGCCCCTGTCACGTGGATATCCTCAGCCGAATAACGCCCTGCTCTTCGACGATGATCCCGGAGTCATGTCGGAGGTGGAGACGGCGTCCACCGGATTCCGTCGCGGTGGCAAACAGCGCTCCTCACTCCCCGTAGTACGAACACCCAGCAAGACCTTGGAACGGCCTCTTGGTAAGATAGATTTACTACCGTCTCTCTATAAATTGAAGATTACGTAAACATTGAGGACTGATAATGTGATTTTAATTTGCCACGCTTCGTATCTTAATATTTTTATTCGCACCCAAATGTGTCATGTCATGGCATTAAAAAGGATTCGTGCCTCAGCTTGCCTAAGACATAACTAAACATGGACGTTTTTAATTGTAAATGAATGTAATTATCCAACACTTCGAGTTATTTTAAGAGAAAGGGTGATCGTATCGCCTCTTACGATGTTTCTCCTTTCTGTCGGCTGGCAGATGTTATGGTACTTACATGTCATCTACACAGGGGTGACCTTCCTTATGCCCTCTATTTTCTTATACTACTAGACGCTCGATGGCGGCACTGAACGTATGCCCGGAGACGTGGCCGAGGAAATTAAAATTACGGCTTTGCACTAAAGTCGGTAAATGCTGTTTAATTCTTATTTGTTAAGTACCACCAGAACACATTTTTGTGTTCTGGTTTAAAAGGTGTGTTATGTGCTAAACTGAAACGATAGAACATGAATCTCAGCAAAGCCTCGCAGCTGTAATAAGCCCCACCTATTTCTTGCCTGAAGCATTTATTTGCGTTTCGGTAGAAGGGTGTGGTAGCCGGCACACTTTCACATGAGGCGACCATCATAGTCCTTGGGAGTGGCAACGCTTCTGTGTTTCACTTCAGATACAAACTATGTTCTATTTGAAGTTGCTTACATATATCCATAGGTGGCTGTGACCACCTACTATCAAGTGGACTGCATGCTCGTTTACCGTCAATCGGATAAAAAAATAATAAATCAATAGCGTAATTCACGTCAGGTAGAATCGCTATTCTATTAAGCGTTACTTTTATATTTATATAAATAACAATAAACACTGAAATAGAGTAGGTTGTAAGCTGCTTATTATTGTTTGCTGCTTGTATTATTAAGAAATTCACAGAGTACTTCCTTTTAATGGCCGACCTACGCTGTTGCTAAATATAGGTAAATCATAAATTTATTACATTACGTAGGTTTTTGTCCTTGTAATAAATTTTATCACTAAGTATTAAATATGCTGGCAAGAAAAAATCGAAGGACTTCTGGTACGATGAAATTTGGAAGTTGAATAATATATATTATGTTGTAAAGCTTTGAGTATTTAGGTTTTTTTAGAGCAATACTATGAACTTAATATCCTAAAAGGATTATTTTAGCTTGACTGCTTTTTTGTACAAAATATCATATTTTCTATGTACATACAACATCTTCCCGGATTTTATAATTATAAGGTAGTTATTTAGTTAACCCAGTTGGTAGAGCCAGTGTAGTTCGGCCGGGGAAGTACCACCGCCATACCTATTTCTAGCGTGAAGCAGTTCTTGCGTCTCGATGGAAGGATGTGGTTGCCACACTTTTATATGAGGCGACCATCATAGTCCTCGAGAGTGGCAACGCATCTGTGATCAACTTCGGATAGAATCCACGTTCTGTTTGAAGTTGCTTCCAGATGTCCATGGGCGGCAGTGAGACCACCTACCATCAGGACTGCACACTCGTTTGCTACTTCAATCAATTAAAAAAAACTTAACCTAAACGGTTTTTTTTTTTTATTTTACTAGTTTAATTAATTATACACCCAGTTTCATTAGTAAAGTATGCCTTAACCTACTTTAAAATATTTAAAGTTGCAATATAAAAACCTTACTCCTTTGATATATAGGAAGAGATTGCGTGCCGAGCAATGTATAAATTCTTGTTCAGAGCTATGTAAAGCAGCCGTATGAAATTTTACCTCGGTTGTATCATAACTTGCCTTGTGTGTAAAGCTGGGATAATTAAGGCAAATTTCCTCAACCGAGAGACCGTCTTGGGAGTCGCATGTGTGAAAGTTGAGAAACGCTTAAAGAAAGTATAAGGGTTTAAGGAAATGTAAGATAAATAATTATTGCGATACTTATAGTCGTGGATGGCACAAAGGAATAAAAGATAAATATCGTATATGTATCGGTAATCAAATTATGTAGTATGAAGGTATCTTTTTTTAACCCGATCGAAGTAGCAAACGAGCATGCATTCCACCTGATGGTAAGTGGTCACTGCCTATGGACATCTGTAAGCGACTTCATACAGACATGAGTTCTGTCTGAAGTCAATCATAGAAGCGTTGCTCCTCCCGAGAATTAGAATGGTCGCCTCATATAAAAGTGTGCCGGAAACCATACCCTTCCATCGAAACGCAAGGAATGCTTCACGTTGGAAATAGGTGTAGCGGTGGTACTTCCCCGGTTGAACTACACTGGTTCTACCACCTGTATCTATTTCTTTTCCTGAAATTTAAATATGTATTCAGTATATAAGTAGTTAAATCTAATATAAGTCAAACTGGCACAGATTTATTTATAATTATCAATATGAAAGTATAGGTTTCGATCTAGGTATAGTATACATCTAGGTATAGTATGGTGCAGTAGATTTTTTCTACGTAGGTATAAAAAATTCATCGCCTATATCAGCGCATCGTCGCCATCGTCGCCTATATATATTAACACATATAAAAAAATATATATATATGTCGCAGAATCCAATGGATTGTTATTTGAATGGTCGCCATTGTCGTCCAATATATCGATATTTGTTTAATTCTCAATCAGTGTACATATTTATTGACAAAACCATCACAAGCGCTATTGACTGATTCCCTGACATTGACAACTGCCGTAGTAATATTCTTTTAATATGAATGAGGTCATATACCATAGTAAATTGATTAATTATCTCTAACACGGCCATTCTGATACTCAACGCGCTCTCGCGTTGCTTCTTGTCGTCGCATACAGCGTAGATGGCACAGCGCTTACGTACCTAACGTACTGTTATAGATTCTCTATGTTCTCTTATTTACTGACTCCTCACTCTTACTTTATCATGCTCAGCATTTATTCTCCTTCCCCTTCGTCGATACATCCAGACCATCCGGTTAGTCATTCCAACATCCTAACCAACCGGTCGTGTCGCCACAAATAAAATATTTTTTTCTTAAACCCTTTAAACCCGAGGGTCGTAACAGTACAAGCAAAGCGTTAAGGCTTTCAGCGTTGTTCAGGGGCTGCACTTGGAACACATTGCAAAGCGTGGTAGCTTTCAACATCAACCTTGGATCAAGACATATTTAAGCCGAACTTCACTGCAAAGCGTCGTAGCTTTCAGCAGAGAGTGAAGGCAAAGCGTTAAAGCTTTCAGCCCACCGTAAAATAAAGTGTAGCAGCTTTCAGCAAAACACCAGGACAAAGCGTAAAGGCTTTCAATCAATCCTTCAATAAAGCGTAGCAGTTTTTAGAAAAAAAACACCAGGACAAAGCGTAAAGGCTTTCAATCCATCCTTTAATAAAGCGTAGCAGTTTTTAGAAAAACACCAGGACAAAGCGTAAAGACTTTCAATCCATCCTTCAATAGAGCGTAGCAGTTTTTAGAAAAACACCAGGACAAAGCGCAAAGGCTTTCAATCCATCTTTCAATAAAGCGCAGCAGCTTTCAGTAAAACACCAGGACAAAGCGTAGAGGCTTTCAATCCTTCCTTCGATAATGTAGCAGCTCTTGGTTTAAATAAAGCATTTTATCAATCATTAACGAACATAAGTGTTTTATTAACCGAAGTTTACGTTCAACAAACAAATAAGAAACAAATAAAATAATTGAGTTATCATTTCAATTCAAAACAGTGATAACTTAATTCAATACAGCAAATCAATTAAAAATTGGCACACCAAATTAAAATACCAAACTTTTCAGGTGCAATTTTCTCCATAGTTAAACAAATCTTATCCGTCATGGATCCTACAGGATCGAGATATTCTGAGGTAGAGATATTGATTGAGTCACTCCTGAGATATCAGTTCAACCATGAAACGCTCAGATCTTAATTATTTTACATGAGCAATAAAGGCAAAAACTCCTCATTTAGCTTAATAATTATTCGGGGTTTCTTTATGAACTAGAATTAGGTTACCAACTACAAATGGATAAACAGCGGGTAAATCAGCGTTACGACAATTTTTTTTCTTTCGTTAACCGCTCGTCCATCCTACTCTTAGCCGTTTGTCTTATTTCGAAATGTTGCCTTAGATTCTTAATTTCAGGTAACGTATTTAAATTTCTATCAAGTGTCATAAACTATCAGGCGAATTATTAAGTAAATCTATTCATACCTTGACGTCCGTTGGTGCCGTAAGTTACGATTTTGTCGGGATTTTTAAGCTTAATTTGCATCGATCCCGTATTAACGGTAGTATCAGAATTTCCACTAGTAAAATTATTCTTGTATTTCGTCAATATGGATTTCAACCTATCAATATCGTTAGGCTCGGTCAAGTCAGTATTAATTTTATCTAATTCTATATCTATGTTAAAAGATTGACATACATTGACACTAACATTGCGTATAATCTTTGCACCGTCTTCATTGAGAGTGAAAATAAAACCAGGGGTCTTAAATAGCTCTCTACCTAAAATTATGTCATATGGGAGCAAATGTGAATCCACAATCACAAAAGTAACCTCGGTGTGCAACCCATCAAAATCAGCATACGTAGTCATTTTACAAAATGAAAAACATGGCACGGAACCAATACCTGTGAGACGGGTAAAAGAGAACTCTTTCTTATCAGGTAAATAATCAGCAATTTCCTTTTTTATCAATGAACATTCTGAATCACTATCAATCAGTGCTTGCAAAGTATAGCCACCAACGCATATTTCAATCAAAGATTCATTAGAGGATGAACAGACATTGACCAATTTAGTTTGCAATTTAGAACCTTTTATATCTTTTGACTTTTCTTCGCGTTGTTTTGTAAAACAAGTAGATTCTGAATGTCCAATTTTGTGGTAGTAAGAACATTGTTTCACATTTGACTTATTACTAGATCTATCGACCGACGCGCGAGATCGAGTGCTCTCATTATTATTTTTATTATGCAAAAGTAAACAGTTTCGTCTCAAATGCTCCGTCTGACTATAAAAATGGCAGCGACGCTCGATAAATACCTCTCCTACTCTTGCACGCTTAGGAGTCTCATGTTCACTTCGCGTCTTATCGGAATGTCGCTTAAAATTTTTAATTTTAGGGTATGTATTCAAATGCCTATCAAGTGCCAAAAAACTTGTAGGCGTATTTTTAAGCAAATCTGTACGTACCTGAACGTCCGTGATGCCAAAGATCACAACCTCAATCTTTTTGGACTCACCCCAACCGGTGTCCAACCTGTCTATCAGCGCTACCTTGTTGGTAGAATACTTAATGTAAGTCGCCGCCTGTTTACTCGTGTACTCCACCATATCGTGAAACAAGTCATAGAACCTCCTAATAGAAATAAACTGCTGAGTGAGTCGCTCCTTCAATTCTTCCCAAGTCTTGCACAACGGATATGAACGCGCAGCCCATTTCTTAACACGTCCTTGCAAGCGAATGAATGCAGCGTTCCTGGTTTCATAATCTGTCCACGAGTTGTTCTTCATATGATATTCAATCTCGTCGCACCATTGAGCAGCAGTGAACTGACAATCGTCTGGATCAAATGATGGTAGATAAATCTCGTTCGCCTTCAGCTTCCTGGAATCGCCGTCGCTTATAGATTTCCGATTACTTTTTAAGTTCGCCATCATATTTTGGAAAAATACAGCCCACGTATCGGGTGAGGATGCATCATGTCCTTCGTTGTTAGACGACGATGCACCCGTCGGATTATTTTTTGAGCATCTTGTTCTGAGCGAAAATATTGTTGATTTTGAGTAGCGGGTATCGCGGTAGGCACGTGGGATGATTTATCAATCGATCCCACCGCTGCTGTCGCAGAATCCAATGGATTGTTATTTGAATGGTCGCCATTGTCGTCCAATATATCGATATTTGTTTAATTCTCAATCAGTGTACATATTTATTGACAAAACCATCACAAGCGCTATTGACTGATTCCCTGACATTGACAACTGCCGTAGTAATATTCTTTTAATATGAATGAGGTCATATACCATAGTAAATTGATTAATTATCTCTAACATATATAACAGCAGATTTATACAATCTCTCTTTAAGACGTTGTTTACTGTAGTATAACTTCGCAGTAAGCAGGCGCAGATGTAATCCTTTGCGCTAGGTCTAGAATATAAAGTAAGACCCTGCGCATTGGGCTCCCAGAGAATCTAGCGGGCGTGGAGTATCAATATGTGGGCCTGGTATCATCCTGATGGGTTAATTCCTCTCCTACTAGCAAGGGCTGGCTCTTTTGGGTAGTATTTTGGTCTTACGTGAATAGCTCATAATAAGTGATTGTCCAATGGCACTTGCAGGCAATCATAATTATAATCGCAGATGGAAATTCGGCCCATGATGTTTTTCTGCGTTGTTTCGTTTTATGCACCCACTCAATTATGAGAGTGACGTAGGCTATATATTTTTTAAATGTGGCGCCTGCCGTCGAAGGAAAAGGGCGAAAGGGACGATTTTTTTGTCTGTATAACATTATGGGTTATCAAATAAAAGATAGTAAGTAGACTGTTGTAAACGTATATACCTTATAATTCTTTATATTACTATTTTGGAGAAAAATCCAAAAACAAAACTTTAAATTAAATAAATTATTACAGAAACCAGAAAAGCGACTGATTCGTTTTTTTTAATTAAGTAGTTTATGTCTTAATAACTTAACAATGTTCTTTAAACACTTTTAGCCTTGGTCCATATGATGCAATTTAACGTCAAAATGACTGGAAAAGAATCGATACAATAGTTTGTAACCATACGCACTATTCACATCTTCAGCCGCCCATCTTACGTTTTCGCTTTTGTCGAAGAAAACCTGTGAAAAATAGTGTATTTTTTCTTTGCTGGTATTCGTTTTCGACGCCCGCACAAACAACATTGAGTCTAGCCTAACAATCACAAGACTGTCTGAAATGTTTTAGTTAGAAAACAAATCTTTCTAACTTTCAGCTGTTTAGCATCTGATCGAACATAATTATATCAGCGACAACATAGCTGTGTGTGTGGCTGTGTTGTCGTTGAACATATATACAATGCGAGATACAGATTAAGCTGTCTGTTGCTATTTCGTTCCTTGTTACAATGTCTTACTATTTATGTCAATATAAACAGCGTTTATGTACAAAACGAATTACGGTAGGTATATTAAATAGAAATCTTTAAAGGCACGCTTTATTTTGCATGTGGGAATCATGTGGGAAATGAAATTGACTAAAATTACCGACAAAGAAAGTTATACAATAGAAATTATCTTCACGAATCTTTATAATCTTCTTTCATCCCTTTAATGATTAAAAATGATATTTACCTACTTATTAATGATTTACTAGGACAATAAAAGTATACAGAAATACCACAGCAGTCAACAATAACATTTGAATGTCCATTAGATTAAAATAGTATAGTAAAAAGCGCGCGTGGCGGAGCGGTTACCATACCGCAATAGGTCCCGGGTTCGACTCTCGGCCAGACAGATATCTGAATGATGAGTTTAGATTCATATTCTGGGTCTGGGTGTTTGTGTATTCGTCTTGCGTGTGTCAATGGTACCATAACACAGGAGAAAATGTGTGTGTGTTATGAGTGTAGAAAGCGAGTTTTAAGATATCAACCTGGAGATGGTAGAACCAGCGTAGTTCGACCGGGGAAGTACAACCACAACTATTTCTAGAGTGAAGCAGTTCTTGCATTTCGATGGAAGGGTGTGGTTTCCGGCACACTTTTAAATGAGACAACCATCGTAGTCCTCGGGAGTAGCAACGCATCTGTGATTGACTTCAGACAGAACCCATGTTCTGTATGAAGTTGATTACAGATGTCCATGAGCGGCAGTGACCACCTACCATCAGGAGGACTCCATGCTCGTCTGCTACTTCAGTCAGATACAAAAAAAAACTTATTGGCCTCCCAATCTAACTTCAATTATGTGATTACGAATAAGTGGTCGTCTATTGCAATATTGTCAAATTAAATTTTGGTCCAAAATAGTTAGCTTTCATATCAATGTAAACAGCGTCCTTTGACACCGTGATCCTTGAAATTCTGTACATATTTGGACAAATGAAAGCTTCAACGGAATTATATTCGATTATTGCTTTGACTCGAATTCGAGTACGAATTAAATTGGTTTCGAATTATGAGTATTTGTTTGTTCCCCCTCGGAATTAACAAACCAAAGAACATTTAATGTATTTCACATTTTACATTTCGATTTTATTGTTGTAGTTATGCATTCAACATTATTTGAAAATCGGACAATCGTACGCAAATAAACACATTAAATGTATATGATATATTTCATAATTAACTTGCTCTGATATTTATGACACTCGTTTGATTGAATCATATTATAATGATGTGTGTATTTTCATAATATTATTGCGCAAATCATAAATATTTGTCTTATAATTGAAAGATGTTGTTGCTCGTTTGCTACTTCAGTCAGGTAAAAAAAAGGTCTGCAAACTAATTCGTAACTTCAATTTTATTAAAATAATAATTTTCACGCACTATCTAACATTCACATTAAAAACCATATAAGCATGATCATTATAATTTCATTCGAAGGATAAATCACATTTTACAACTTGAAAAGTTGTAATTCAATTAAACAACTTATACTTAACAGGATCACACGTATTTGAAAAGAAACTTTAAATCCCTTATGCACCTTTTTCGGTCTTGGCTATGTCCAAGGAATTCTCACAGTAAACTATATTGTGTCAGCCTAGTGCAATTCTAACAGAGAACATATATAACAAAGGAAAAGCGGATTTTCCCACGCCACGTAGATTGGTCACAATGGGAAATTCCGGCCTCAATGGTTTAATCCCAAGGGGTGAGCTGTACGTTTGATTTCAATCGGCAGGGCGTTGAGGTAGACAAACTTTGTATAAGTGTTGTAGTTAAGGTTTAGTTTTTTATATAATACTAGCTGACCGGGCCAACTCCGTTACGCCTAAGAGTTAAAAATCTAAATTTATCAGTGTTCCTTCACTATATTATGCATGTATTATATATAGAACCTTCCTTTTGAATCACTGTATCTATTAAGTATCTATAAACTGCATAAAAACCGTAGCGTAGTTTTAAAGATCTAAACTTACATAGGGACAGCCAGCGGGAAGCGACTTTGTTTTATACTATGTAGTGATATAGTAGCAAATGAACATACAATCCACTGATGACAACAAGTTACTGCCACCCATGTACATCTGAATTAGAACTCAGATAAACCAAATTCTTAACTGCAGTTAGCCACACACGACGACCCGCGTGGCGAAGCGGTTACCATAACGGTCTGACGCGCAATGGGTCCCGGGTTCGATTCCCGGCCAGACAGGTATCTGAATGATGAGTTTAGATTCATATTCTGGGTCTGGGTGTAAAGAGCAGTGATAGCCTAATGGTTGAAACTTGCCCTCTCAATCGGGAGGTCCGAGGTTCAAAACCCAGGCACGCACCACTGATTTATGTGCGTATTATATATTAATTATCACTGCTTTTCGGTGAAGGAAAACATCGTGAGGAAACCTACACACCCGAGAGTTCTTTATAAAAAAAAAAAAATTCTCGGAGGTGTGTGAAGTCCACCAATTCGCACTTGGCCAGCGCGGTGGACTATGGCCTAAACTCTCTCATTCTGAGAGAAGACCCGTGCCCAGCAGTGGGACAATAATGGGTTGACGACGGGTGTTTGTGCATTCGTCTTGTGTGTGTCCACGACACTGGAGAAAATCCTATTGTGGGGCTGTGAATGTAGCAACCGTGTTAAAGCGTGTTACACATGCCTGTACCTGTGAGGACTAAGTTCGAACAACTCGGGTGTGTATGTCTTTTTGACTACACCTTGCAGACCACAACACAACAGCGCTTAACACTGCCCTTATTAGGCAGAAATAAGCAGTATGGCAGGGCAGTGGTCCTTTCGGAGTCGAAACATTACTAGCTCTATCGCATTTAATAAAAATAAAATAAGGCAAGATACTGGAGATATTTTTTTTAACATGTAAAAGCATGATTGTAAATACATTTAAAAAATGTGATATAAAACCCGCTTAATTGCCGGATCTTCTCGATTGAGGTTGTGTTCCGATCCGTTGGTAGTGTAAGAAAAAAAAATGTAACTGACAATTTGTAAGTGCCCCTGTAGGCCTATACAAAATAAAGACATTTCATTTCAAATGTTACTTTGAAAATAAAAGCGGTAAACGATTCCATCTTATGGTAGGTGGTAACTGCCAAGTAAGAACATTTGTAATCAACTCCATGTAGGGTTTTACCTGAAGCCTACCACAAACGTATTGCCTTCCTGAGGTCTAAGTTAGCACATGCAAAATTAACGTAGTTTCAAATCATCCATCCTCAATTTTGTTGTAGGACTAGTGTTCCTGCAGTACCGTAACGAGACGAAGCGCGCTCTGCTCCCGAATGAGATCACCTCCATCGACACCGTGAAGGCTCTGTTCGTGAGGAGCTTCTCCCAGCAGCTCACCATGGCGTACATGGACAGCCCTCGGGTGAAGATCTACATCCACGACTCCTCCAAGGACATGTTCTACGAGCTTGAAGATATGCGGTAAGTTTTTATTTTAATACGGTTACGGTTAAGACATTTATTTTCTCAAAAGATACAAAAATCACTTACAGAGAAAATTACATATACAAAATAACAAAAAATCATGGGTCAACTAACGTACGCGATGAGGAGGGTAGGTGTGAAACAATAAATGTGCGATATTAAGAAACATTATGTGAGATTGAAATGGATTTTACCCAAAATTTTAACAAATTGAGTATTGAGCATTTGACACTCGTAAGGAATTAGTCTAACGTCTAGCAAAGTGAAAAGTGACGAGTTCGGGCTAGGTAACGATGAACGTTAATGTTATGTCTCTTTTATAATTTTCTCATTAAGCGAATCTCGAAAATGTGAACGCAAATTTGTCATTTCCACGAACTGCTCATTTGACATTAGGTACCTTTTATATTTTATTCTCACTGTGCTATATGTATGTAATTAATTATATAATTAATTATGCAAGAGTAGCCCCGTGGCTTGTGTTGATAATATCCGATACAAAATCAAGGGACGTCGGCTGCGATCGGGTGTTGGATGGGTCTTCTAGTGGACCCTATAAAACTTACAATTACTTAATGTAAAACAAGCCTTCTTAGATCTAAAAACGTATAATACGAATCATGTAACTCATGTAACTTTGCCTCTGTGTGTATCATTTTTTAGTTTAATTTTCGATTTAACTTTATCAAAATCTCTTGTATTCAGCAATTTAATATTTTTGTTGTTTAATTTTAATCAATGGTACACTATGGTACATTGGTACAATCAATCAACAACGGTAAAGATATCGTTAAGCAAATAATTCTGAATAAAATACAAAACACAAAAGAAATACGCTTCTAAAAAGCTTGTTTTGTTTAAAGGTTTTCAATGAAAAATATTGGCTATCGAATATCCTAATATTGTATATCAAAAAAATGCTAATACTCGTAAAAAATACATATTGTGTTTCTGGCCACAATAATTTTATTCAACCTAACACGTGAACAATATACATATATGTAGATACTAGTTGAATTACGCAGCTTCGCCCGCGTTAACAAAAATCAATTGTCCCATGGAAATAAGATATTTTCCCACAGTAAAAAGCCTATATGTTAATCCAGATTATCAGCTAACTCCCTACCAAATTTTATGAAAATCGCTCCAGCCTTTAACACGTGAAGAAGTAACAAACATACACACTCACAAACTTTCGCATTTATAATATTAGTATGATTAGTACATTTTTCGTAGCCTTAATATGTCTGTCTGTTTACCCTGCCCTTGGCTTAATTATTTCGTACGAAAGTCAGCCCTAAGCGCATGTATGTAAATATTAGCAAAACCCCGACCTAAATTCTATGCTCCTGTGAGTGAAAATGGATATAATTCTTCTACCGAAAAAGGAAAGTGAAGATCTTTGGATAGATTATTTAAAATCCATCCATCCAACCATCAGCCTTTTGATGTCCACTGCTGAACATAGGCCTCCCCTAAATGGTGCCACTCCAACCGGCCCTGTGCCCTCTGAATCTAATAGTTTTCCGCTGTCTTCTTCAGGTCATCCGTCCACCTGGTAGGGGGGCGACCTGTACTCCTTTTGCCTAAACGTGGTCGCCACACGAGGACCTTTCTTCCCCATCGGTTATCGTTCCTACGAGCGATGTGGCTGGCCCATTTAAAATATTTAGAATAAACCGGCTACGTGCGAGACGGACTCGCGCATGAAGAGTCACATTATATATAGAAAAAGGAAATAAGTTGTGTTTGTTATATCGGAGCCCCCCTTAAATATTTTTTTTATTCTGATTATAGTATTTGTTGTTACAGCGGCAGCAAAAATATGTCTGTTAAAATTTCAACTGGCTAGCTATCACGGTTCATGTGATATACCAAGACAGACAGACCGACAGACGGTCAGCGGAGTCCTAGCAGTAGGGTTCTGATTTTACCCCTTGAGTACTGTCTATCATCCTTTTAAAATCCCCTGCTGTTTTTGTTGGCAATTTGTAAGTGCACCCGTAGACCAAAATAAAGTAATTTCATTTCATTTAATTTCGTCTGTTAATAGAATTTACGTCGTTAGGTAAATTAAATGTAACGGTACTAAATTTGACATTACTTTTACATGCGACGTGCGTTAATGCATTCTTAACACGTTTTTAAATCGTGCAGGCTTACCTCTCGTTAATACAGCGTAAGAGCTGTTATTGTTATTAATTAATATTTGATTGCAAATGGATATTGAACATAAAGGGCTGATGACGACAGCTCAGTAGCATGCAGGGAGCGAAGATTTGCTTTCAAAGCTGGCATATTGTGCATCTAGTTTAATGCACCATAGATTAAATCGATGGACTAAAGGAGAGAGAGGCTTACTTGTCTCCCAAGGTTGTAATATTCACGTACATTGACGCGGAAACCAGGCTTCAAACCAGGCGACGAAGACAAAGGCGCCGTATATACCTGTTAGCTTTGTCGGGTCTATGATTACGAACTAACGTGCCAGACACTATTTTGCTTAAAAATAAGTTTTACCTATTTTCATAAATTGTATGCCAGTGATATTTTTTGTCTAACAAAGCGATGACAAGGTTGAAAATCATGGATGTGATATTTCTTTAAGAATCGAAGAAATCAAAGAAATCTAATAGATCGCAAATTCTTTAATGCATTATTACAAATTAATTATACTAATATATCATAAAACATATGATATTATTTAATTTACATCAACAAATACTGCAATGTTTCTTTTTGAAATTCGAAGAATAAATAAATTATTATATTAATACGTGAAGCAAAAATTTGTGACGGATTTTTAAGTAATATGCCGCGGACGGATTAGTATGAAATTTTGCACGGTTATAGTGGACGTAGAGAAGGAGTGCAGAATGTTAATATTTTTTTCAAAGAATGCATTTTTCATACATAAAATCAACTAAAAACACATTACACACACTGCCTTGCATTTGTTACAAACACATATGTACTTAGTAAATGAAATAGAACATTCAATAACTTACTATGAAAAGACACAACGTCAAGAATGTCAGATGACATTTGATTTTTAATTTAAATTACGGTCGAATTTCGGCCGATGCGACGGGCGACTAGTTCTATTTAATATGAAAGAAAATATTTCGAATTTGAAATGAATAGGTTGTTGAAATATATCAATTTTTTAATGTGTCCACGATACTTGCAAAAAGTTTAAAACCAAGGTGACATTTAAAAAAATTGTACACTTGAGAGCTCTAAAAAAAGTTCTTCAAGGTGTGTGGAGTCTTTTACAGTTGGCCAGCATGGTGGACTATGGCTTAAAGCTCTCTCGTTCTGAGACCGTGTCCAGCTGCGGGACAATAAAAGGTGGACAGCAATTGCGTCACATTTGTTAGACTAGTCTGCTAATGAATAGTACAAATGTATTTCGTCGAAATTCACCTAAATGGCTGCAAATAAGAGCGTACCCGATATCCGTTGCCACTGCTGAAGTGCCTGTAAGCTCTTCTAATTTGTTTAAGCCTGCTCTCTGGCGGGAAACCAATTCATGTTCAATATAACGCCTTTACAGAGCGAACGCTTGGTAAATTGGAATATTATATTGATCAAACACACAAATGTTTGTTTCAAAATCTTAGGACATAGTGACGTTGGTAAATTTCACACTAGATATCTCTTTGAAAACACGGTAAACTCAGCGTCGGCTTGCACCCGGAGTTGGTTTTCCTTTGTCGTTAAAGTCTAATAATTTCCAATATGCATATTCTCATGCAACTCGATTTAAAACATACAAAAAAAAAACAATAAATAGATATTCCTCTAGCATTCGTTGCTTATTTTTAATAGTGTCTTGGTGTGTGTGTGTATACGTAGTGTTTGTGATATATAATTATGTTTGTGTGGAGCATATACTTATAAATCAAGCGTGACTTTAACATTGCGAGTTTTATTAAAATCGTAAAGTTGATAACAATATATTTTTGAAGATTATTTTTGTATAGGATTGGAGTAGTTAACGAGCATGCTGTCCAGTTCATGAGAGTGGTCACTGCTTGGACAACTATAAAAATGCCCATTCGTGTCCCTATGTATGCTACATAGGAACAGACAGCGCGATGCGACTTTCTTTTATACTATGTAGTGATTGATTTAACTATTCCGACTTAAAACTTCGTTGTGGAATCTAATATATAAAATTCTCGTGTCACAGTTTTTGTTGCCATACTCCTCTGAAACGGCTTGACCGATTTTTACCAAATTTTATATGCTTATTCAGTAGGTCTGAGAATCGGCCAACATCTATTTTTCATACCCCTTAAGGGTTATCCACCCTTAACATTTTTTTTTATTTTTTATATGGCAAAACATCGTTTGTCGGGACAGCTAGTTTCTATATAAAAAAAGTATTTTATTTCATTCTGTATTCATAAAGCAGAGTATGCCTTACAGTTTTATTTTAAAACAACATTTCTTGGTCGTATTTATCAGACCAATGCGTTTATGAGTTCATTGGTTATGAAATTTAATAAAATCTTGGTGTGCGGTGTCCTGTCGCTTGTTCTTGGTTATTTCTTGTGATTGGATATTTCTTTAAAGCTCTATTTCCTGATATTAACCACGCTACGTATAACAATTATGCTTATGTCGTAATAAATTGCACCTGTAGAGAAAAATATGTTGAAAGTAACACATTGGAAAATTTTCCTTCGAGTTTATTTTTGTTTAGAATATTTTTATTCTTTATCAAACTTTCGATGTTACTATATGATTATTTAATGTTTTGTTAACAAGAGTTGTTATTTTAAAAATAACTAGTAACGTCGTTTAAAAGTTGAGGATGTAGTTATCTGCGTAAATCTATAGGGAATAAATCTATCTAAATCAATTTATTTGTCGATACGGTTTTAGTATATACATTTATTTATTTATTTTTGCTAATAAGTTATTAGATCATTATTTAGGTTTCACATTTAAGTGCCTATTAACTTCGGTATTGATTATTTCCTCATACCACGTAATCTGGATTACTTGTTTAAATTAAATCTGTCGAGTAGGCTATCAAATGACAGATCGATTAACAACTCCTAGAAATAATTGGCAGTCGTCAACTGTTTTTGAGACTAAAATAACTCTGTCTCAGAGTCAAAACTAATAATAAGGAGATCTTAGACATTAACATTTATTATTAAGAAAAGTAACAATTCTATATACAGTATATAGGTACAATACAAATAATTTATTAAAAAGGATAAAAAACATTAAGATTATACATTTCGCAGAAAATAGTCCGCCACGGTTATTAAATCCGCTAAGTCCGTTACGTTACGTTGACACTGATATCAGATATCATAATAAAATATTGCAATAGCTCAATACTTATGTACTCGTATAGCTATTATCGCGGGCTTTGAGCGCGGCGACCGAATTAAGAAATTCCGTAACGAACAAAAACCTGACCGCCACTCTGCCTACCATGTAGCGTGACCGAGCGTTCGCTTAACGTGTTACATACACGTATAGTACGACAGTACGAAGCTCCCACGGATCGAGACGACCTGCTCGGAAATCGGACGAATATCTAAGTAGGTGTTGTGAGAAAGTATATAGTATCAAAGAAAAAAACTGAATTAATATCAAAACAAAAATTCTGCATAAATAAATAAATAATTATAATTGCATAAGTTGATAAAAATATGGTATGCAATAGCTTCACCGCGACAGTATCTGAGTGCCACACGTTTTTTTAAGTAAATTAAAAGTAAATTTAAAGCTTGTCAATTTTTTATGTTTTTATATATGTTTTTCAAAACATCGGTAACAGTCCTTAATTGCGTATACGTATTAGGTCGTAGGACGCAAGATATATACAACTGATACCAAAGTTATATCCGAAGACGTACCAATAGCTATAGATCGGGTGAGGGGAAAGACAATGTTTTCCCTGACTTAATATTGTAATAAATTGCTGTACAATAATAAGTCTGCAAATCCACCAGGTGGTAGAAATAATGTAATTCGGCTGAAGAGGCAACTCCACCATATTTATTTCTAGTGTTACGCAATTCTTGTGTGGTGGCTCACAATCAGGTGAAGAAACCATCTTATTCCTCGTATCTGTGAGCAACTTCAGGTAGAAACCCTATTATCTATATTTGCTAACAGCTCCATAGGTGGTACTAATTGCTTAACCATCAATCCACAGCAAGCTCGCTTGCTACATCTAGTTAAAAAAAATCGTTTTATGGCGGTTGTATGTTCAATTTTAGTATTCAGTATCAGCTAGGAATAATAATAACAAAAATTATATCCTTTATTATTTTTAATTAACCTACTACATTTTAGTTACCGATATGTCGGTTATCCTGTACAGTTAAAGGCATTGCTACCTGTGTTCTGGAGTATAAATACCTATATCCGAGAACTCGACAACACTAACAAAGTTTATCATAATATTGTTCTTGGAGTTCAAAGTTTATTATGCAAAGTTCACACTTGCCTTACAAAACTTAAGCTTATGCTATTTTATGGTGCATGCGTCACTAACTGCAGTGTTTAAATATGACGTCATTTAGACCCTGATTTGGACAGTGGATATTTTTAATTTGAATTTCTGCATTTCAATTTCTCATTAGCTGGTTTGGATTCACATATTTATTGAACGAAACATTTCAGTATGCATATTTAAATATGAGTATACGGATTTTAATCAGTACTATACTGGCTTCCGAGAGTCTTTGATAAAAAGGATAGACGCCGCTGAGCCGCTCCACTTTGTGTCGTTTTCTTATTACATTATTATCTGACAATATGGCTTCCAAAGTAAAGATCTCGGTCGTAAGATTCTTGTCTCTTGAGGTTTAGCGTCCCGAACGATGAGTAGATGAGCATCGGTGCTGTCCGTGGTCGTGATATCCGTGATAAATTCGTAGATTTAAGGACCATGTAAAATCGCCTTTAGGCATTCGAACTACCTGTTTATTAAAGATTAAATTAAATATTATCATGTTTAAATTTTTCCTAAAATGAAAATTGAAAATATTATATAGGTACACCATTGAATAAAAAATATCCAAGAATATGTTTCGTATATAATATCATATAATGAGATAAAAAAACTATACCTATTATTTCTATTTTAATTTATTTCGCCTAACGAAACTCTAATTTCCTCGCTTCTGAGAAATAAAACAGTATCAATTTCGCAGACATATTAATTATATTAGTTGATATCGATGTATTTTGTTATAGTAATTATCTAAGCAAACGCCCGCGTTCAAAACTACTTTCTGATTTTTAGTTTATTAGTTACTCTGCCTTTTACTTTGCAAATTAATATTTATTCTTCTTACCGTGTTAGTTCCTAGAACCCTCTATCCATGGCTAGACGCAACAGTTGTTCGACAGAGGTGATGCTTGTCCACTCCTTAATGTTCTACTGCGACGACTTTTCCCGGCGTCCAGCGCGTCTCTTACCTTGCACCTTGACCATCAGATCAAGAAGTTTAATACTTTTTATGTCTAACTGATGGGAATAATGTGACGATAACACAATAACTCAAATTACTGCATTGCCTTCGGGTATTCTTTTAAAGTCCATATTTTAGCACATTTTTTTGCACATTTATTTTATCAACTTGCATGCTTTTGCATTTCTGAACGAGAACATTAAGAGCAAAAAGCACTTCTCGTGTCCCTACACCTGAACTGAGACCGATTTGTCAATCTCCCAGTTGTTCATCACAGATGAGTGTTATCTTGTTTTCTACGATTTTGGTAATTTTTGTAAATGTAGATTTTTGACCATTCTTTTGGAAGACTGTGTCAAAAAACACTTAGAAAAGATACAAAAGTTACTTTACTGTTGTATTAATGAAATATTGATATACATAATAGACAAATCTGACAATTCTGTTTATATGTAAAAATAAATATGGATAAGGTGTAAATGTACTTTATAATTAATATTTGCATGTCTTTAAAAAATCTGTGTGTGTAATTTTACTATCATCAGACCGCTATAACATAATTGCATTAAATATGTACAAAACGTTTGAGAGAGAATAGCATAGATAGATCCCGTAGATACCAAAGGATCATGGATTTGTATGTTATTACAGCCAACGTCATTGCTCGAAATGTAAATCCACTGACTCTGACCAATACTAAACTGCAGTTGGTAGAACCAGTGTAGTTCGACCAGGGAAGTACCACCGCCACACCTATTTCTAGCGTGAAGCATTTTTTTACGTTTCGATGGAAGGGTGTGGTTGCCGGCACATTTATATATCAGGCGACCATCACAGTCCTCGGGAGTACCAACGCATCTGCGATTGACTTCAGATAGAACCCATGTGCTATTTGAAGTTGCTTACAGATGTCCATGGGCGGCAGTGACCACTTACCATCGGGTGGACTGCATGCTCGTTTGCCATTTCAATCAGATAAAATATAACTGAAATCATCCCCATGTGATGTCTGAAGAGAGAAAGGGGATCAATTATTTCGGTATTTATTTGGACTATTTTCAAATTCAATTCGAAGTGAACGTTTCATGGCCTTCGGTTAGTAATATCCAAAAGATCGGATTTTTATAGTACATTTTGCATCGCGAAGATTGGCAATCAATTAGTGCTGCGAATGGGGATACATCAATTAGTATATATGTAAGGCACTTCACTTTTGACGTTGTTTTCAGTATTATTACTTTCAATTTCCTTTTAATGGCTCGTATTCGATACATTCTGTATTAAGATTTCGTCTGAAGCAAGGTCGCGTCGGAGTATATACCTAGTATATCAATTGACATTATACCTTCCTGATGTGACATCAGTCAAATCTTCTTAAGTGAAGTCACCCGGATAATCCCAGTTGGTTTTGGTATCTATGATTATATGTTATATATAACGCGCTTCATCGAACAATTACTCACGTAACTGCGGTCAATTCAATTACCTTTACGAAATACATAAACTTATTGTATGCTTAAGTATATCTAATTATAAATATTATTGAACACAGTCATGTACGACATCATTTTCATAACCAGGAATGGCCCTTTCAGCAAGACTCGGCACCGTATTATAAAGCTAAATCTACCCATTCTTGGTTAGATATGAACGTTCCGGACTTCATCAGAGCTGCAGACTGGCCGTCATCTTGTCCTGATCTTAATCCACAGGATTATGACTTATGGTCAGTTGTAGAGAGTAGGGCTTGGAATGCTATGCTAATTTGGACAACTAAAACAACCATGCAATTGGCAGTTGAGAGTTTCCCTTGTAAGTGCGTGCTGCTACAAATTCTTCCCTTCTCCATCTTTTCTCTATCCACAGGCATCATATTTAAAAATAATATTGACTATGTCATTCTGCAAGCAAATGATTTCAAAGATATGTAATATGTTACATCCTTTCAAGCCGTTAGAGCTGTAAAGCGTGGCAAAGAAATGGACGTACATATTTACATACGTACACCAGATTAAAAAACTTTGCCCCCATGTTGACGCAGTCGGATAAATGTCATTACCAATCATATTGTAAATCAAAAAAGATGGTTTTAAAAGAAATTATGTATAATACAAAAAGTTGGAAAACTATCGTAACAATTCCGTCTCATTATTTTGTTTGGCGAAAATTCGTACGGGTCAGCTGGTCTTATAAAAATGGACATCTAAGTATCTTATATCATTATGTTACATTCGTGCGAAGATCGGTAAACAAGGTCACGTCGTCGACATGGCAACGACTCGACCTTGCACAAAGCTGTTTGCGGCACAAATCGTCAAGACACGGAGACTCGAGTGTCTGTGTGTACGAAGTGCCTAAAAGTCAAAGTGAGTATTCAGAACTGGGCCACGATGTGATTATCGTGAGCAACGCAAACTTCTGACTTGGAACGATTATGCTTATAGTTTGTGGCATAAAAGATGTGTAAGCGGAAACATGGAAATGTATGCGTTTTGGCAATTAATTTAGGCGCTAGAAAGTCTTCGACTACGTCTGTCGTTGAGATGTCACGTTGTTTACTTGAAAACTGTAATAAATTTTGGCGATATTTTATTGGCTAGGTATATCGATATAAAAGAGTAAATAGTGGAAAACGCCGAAGGGGCCTATCGCGAACGCACAAATGAACTTCCGACAACATTTCAACGTAGTCGTTACTCCCATAAGGTCCGTTCGTTGGATTTATGAAAAATAATGACCTCATGTAAAACTAGATAATATTAAGAAACTATTAAGCACATTTTCCAATTATGTAAGTCATATAAACTCATCGATTAAACGATTTCTAATTCACAAATATTGTTTACATCGAATAATAAAATTGAGACTTAGGGTAGAGGTAATCCCAAAAGGATTCAAAAAGTAGAAACCGAAACTGGTACAAACCATCTTACGTGTCTACTTTTTATATGACTTTAGTGATGAATTTTCAATAACATAGAATGGAAACAAAGTAACAACGGGAGATTTGGCCGCAATTGCAAGGTGTTGGTGAAGTGGTTTTTGTGTTTCAGTGAAAGGGTGTAGATACTGGCTCACTTTTATATCTTACCCCTCGGGAGTAACGTCGCATCTGTAATTGACTTCAATACCCTTGTTATGTATGAAGTTGATTACAGTCGTCCATGGGCGGCCGTAGCCATTTACCATCAGGTCTACTACAGGTTCATCTGCTACTTCATGTTTAAAAAAATATACAATTGCAAGTTAAGGATACCTAAATCAATTTTTATGATTGCCACTCTTTTCTTGAATATCAAAAAATATTCTTTTGAAACATAATTTTACAGCCAATGTCATTCAATACCATAATTCTCGTGACAGTTATGGCGATGAACATGCTGTAATAATGAATTGATTTTGTTAAAAAGTATAATTATTTGGGATCAACCATCTATAGTTGCTAAACACATTTTTCCTTTATTTTCTTAATACTTCCGCCTTTTTTGTCTTTTAGATATGCCGCTCTGTAACCGTCAAATGCTTTGCATTTAAAGTCATATTGATCACCGGTATTTGTTGGTCTACTTAGCTATTTTTAATTCCACTAACCTTAGTAGACTATCTAGTGGCATCATAATGATATAATACTCAAAGTTTCTAATTCCACCGTTGATTCGATAGGATCTCGTTTAAACATAGCATTGCAAATCTCAATGGAAATAGTTGATTGACGCCAACCAATCTGTTATCACGGTTCGGTTATTCTCTTGTTTTCATCTAGTTTCCGAGTACGTGGAGTTTTCATTTGCAACCGAGTAGCACTGGGAACATAGTTATAAAACGCTTGGAACGCTTCTAATTAACATATAGTGGAATATACTCGTTCAATAGTGTTTTTACATTATTTCCTTTACAAATCTGTAAAATAAATACGAAAGACTGTGTAAATGAAAAGTCCAATTAATTGAACATAGAAAAAATGGGCTTTATCTTCATATAATAAAATCTAAGCCAGATTTAAATTTAATTTTACATAGTTGGCGCGTACTACTTCATTTGGATTCATCAGCATTTTGAGGTCCACTGCTGGACATATGCCTCTCCCAAATGGTGCAACTCCAACCGGTTCTGTGCGCTCTGAATCCAACTGTGATAATTCAATTCTTTGGATACTGAAAGATAAATTCTGATTGGGATTTCACTGGCCGAAATTTGACAGTAACTAAACCCAAAAAGGTAAACTTAATGTTCACCGAAGTACTACATGAATTGTCAATTTTAATAAATTGTATTTTGTTTTTGATGACATACGTAATTGGAATAATGTTTTTTATGAACTACATAGCTTTTATATGTTTTTTCGCTGCATTCATTTTGAGTTATTTGATTAACACCCATTCCAGGGATCATGTGGTTTATATGAATGCGTTTAATAAACAATAACCCTGATATTATGTGTTTTACAGTGTCAGTACTGTAAACAATCATTATTTTAATCTGTTTTGATTTATACAACAACCAACAAACAACAACATATTTATGTGTATGTGGTACAAATGTACATACACATACACATAAATATTATTTTTCTATAGGTATTCTTTCTTTGCATTAACTTTGAATATTCCAAATCTCACAACACCGTTACCGTGTCCGTTTAGGAACAGTTGAAGGTATTTTTTTTAATCGTATGCCTTTACTTAATAATCTTATTATTTATCTGTTAAAGCTCAGATTTTTCAATACATAATCGGGATCTTTCGATTTCAACTAAGTACATAGTTAATGTGTGAAAATGCTTACGAACTCAGGAAAGAACGAATTTCCAAAGATTGAAGCCGATCCTTTTTTTTATTCTCATCATCTGTTATAAAAACGAACCAAATAGCTAAATACACATACTACATTGCCAAAATTTCGGAACTGAAGGTCAATTTTTAAATCATGACATTATTCTAATATATTTGAATAAGTGCCTACAAAGTGTGAGGGCTGCCTTCGATTTATCTGGGATCCATTATCAAATCCTGATCTGGTGACAGTAGGACCAAATTGGATCTTTGTTTCACAAAAAAAAACAAAAGCGTTCCACAGGTGGCGGAAAAAAATGGAAACATACGTAAAAGTATACGTGCAGCGAAACATAATAAATAAAGTAAGAACACAAGTATTTCATTTTGAATACTAATTATAAAATCGTTAACAGCTTTTATAAATCATTTCCATCTTCGCCACTTAGCCTACTATCGCGCGTAACAAAATATAACGTAGATGGATATAATTGAACACGACCGGCGTTAAGCATATCATGTTAGTGCTTCGTCTGGTTGATTTACTATATACCAGTTGTCCCATTGGACGATAATCGACCGTAATTAAACATACTGGAGCTGACTTTTGTGACCCATGTAAAAACAAGATGGCAAATAAAAAAATAAAAAAAAGATATACAAAGAAAAAAGACAAACCCACTGAGTTTCTTGCCGGATCTTCTCAGTTGAGGTCGTGTTCCAATCTGGTGGTAGTGTAAAAAAAAAATATATAAATGTAACTGACAATTTGGAAGCGCCCCCGAAGGCCTATGCAAAATAAAGACATTTCATTTCATTTCATTTCATATAGAAACTAAACTTGAAGTAACTAAAGTATCAAAAAAGTCGTCAATTCCAATAGTTTATATTTTAATTTATAACTTATATACTTTGAAAACAGTATTTTGATCCCCTGAAAAGCTTTTACGTGTTTTTACATTGATTTTCGAGTTATTTGAAGAACACTTATTGGGAAAATGAGGTTTAACTGACTAAGCTGCGTTCAAAAATAAACACGCACGTTTTTTTACGTTATCATTTTGCAATATTAATATTATGTATCTCACAGAGTCTGTAATGTAAACATTGAGTGATTAATTGATTATACTACCGTAAACAACATGATACTGTTTTATTTGTTATTAATGTTTTAAAACATTTTTTAAATAAAAATTAGCATGATGCTATCCATCTGTTCCTCCTCTCTTTATAATTATTAAGTTTCACTCGACCACTTTTCGTACTCCTCCGCCCGTGTCATTTTCTTTAAAAGTCGTACTTATTCAATATACATATTAGTATAATAATTTATATTTATAGTGTGTTTGTGGGGTGCATGAAGGATTATTTTCAAATTGGGAAAATAGGGCGGCACCAGAGCGCGCGCCGCTCGAGCGCCTGGCGGGACGGATATAACAGTGTTCCTCCCGACGTTCGCTCATTCATACGATTACAAGGCCGCGCGGAACGACTTCGCGATATCTGAACTTGTTTCAACCAACTTATTAGTTGGGCTACTGTCTTGTCGCCATGTCCAGGAACAGTAATTACGAAGACGACGAGGATTCGGAGGAGCACTTTCACGAGGAAGAGCCGTTTGTCAGGTAAATGTAAACATTACGTTGTAAATGCTTTCGTTGCGTTTTATTAATTTCTTAACTGTGGCTTTTCGAACGCAATTTTATTTGTATATTTTGCTGGTATCCTTTTAAACTTGTTTGATTTTAAAATGTACCTTTTAAAATATATGTGATTAAATAAAGTATTTTCTCTACCTACTATTTTTGTCGTTATTTTCCTGTTTTAAATAGTTTTGCTGCTTTCATTCGTGTTATTTGTGCTGTTTATTTTGCTTTTATGTTTTTTATTTATACTTTTTCATCATCATTACTGTTGTAACTATTTTGTTGTTGTTAAGTTTATATAGTTGTTTATACTTATACTTCGTAACACTTATGAAGTTGTAAAGGTAATAGTTTGTTTTATTTTTAAATGAAAATACTGATGGTCCATATCCTTTGCTCGCCGTTTCAATATTCTTCGTTGCCTGTTGTTTTGTTCGTTTATCACTGATGTTTATTTAGTTAAAACCACGACTAAAACCAAATTATGTGGGAACGAACATGCTAACAATACGGTTAGTGTTGTATTATATATGTTTTAGCTGATTTAAACGTAAATAAACGAAACATTTACAGGTACAATTTATATATATCAGTCGAGTAATTAATACATGAAAATAATATTTAATACATAAAAGTAATTGAATCATTAATATTCACAATAAAATAGGTCTTGTAATGTTTTTAATGATTGACAGTTTAACTTGACACAGTTTTCCGAAGCATGAATACGATAGCTATAACAAAATGTAGGTAATCTATTAATTTTCGATTTATTATATAAAACGTAAAGCTATTGATATATATACAAGTCTGACAAAAAATGTTTGATAAATTAAAATAACCGAGCCATATAGGCAGATTACACACTGTCATGTACTATAAAATAGACCGGATTTTTTTACGAAATGAATTAAAAATTCATTAAAATAGTACACATCAGTTTTTAGGGACTTTAGGAAAAGATTTTGTTAAGCGCTCCTACCGCTCAATTGAAATAAAAGAAATTATTTACAATATGCATATTACTGTCATAAACAGATAAAAAAAAACGCTTTCTACACTCATAGCCCCACACTTGGATTTTTTCCTGTATCGTGGGTACCATGGACACACACTAGACGAATACACAAACATCCAGACCAAAAACGTGAAGCTAAACTCATCATTCAGATACCTATCTGGCCGGGAATCGAACCCGGGACCCATTGCGCGTCAGACCGGTATGGTAACCACTCCGTCACGCGAGTCGTCATCAAATGCAGAGGACATGGCTATCTGAGTATGTTTCTATCAGTTTGGCGGATATTAGCAACGGCATTGCACCGACAATATCGCCGGCGATAAATTGGTTGCAAAACAAGGAAATGAAGGGTAGCAACTGGAAGTGCATTTGACTTTGTTGTCTTAACAGGCTCGGGATACAACAATGTTTCGAGCCACCAGCAGGGCCTAGTGGCCACTCAACGCCAGGTAGATTGAACTGTTGCTATTTCATTTCCATAGAAAAATACGTTTATTTCGCTCACAAGTCGTCCGCTGAGCTCGCGCGAGCCTACCTGTTGCTTCCACAAACATTTAAGTTCGGAACATTTCGATGGAAACTTTAATATTTTCGAAAAAATATTAAATCGTGACTGAAGAGTAACGAACTCGGCTTAATAGATGCTGTACTCGTTCCTTGATGACCCTTTCTCGTTTAATTACGATGGTTCGTCCATTATACTTCAATTTGTGTATATAATTTTATAACGTTGCAAGGCGGCCATTTACGTAACGTCATTGAAATAAAATATATAACCATATATATAAAGATCCAAGTATTTTCTAATTGGATAACATTGTATGCAAAATTTACACGATTTAGCTACACTTTACCTGACTTACAAACAAATAATTCAAATTTAGAATTTTTATCTACGTCTTATTATTCGTGATTTGAGATTAAGCATGTTTATAAATTAGTTAATACAATTAATTAGAATATTATAACAGATTTTATGGGTGATAATGGAGTACTTCGGTTAAACCCATCGAATTTCATCTTTTATTATTGCTTTCAACACTTTCAATAGTGCGGCACACTTCTTATGTTATTATACTAAAGTTTTAAAAATAAATATGTATTTCTATAATTTATATACATATTGTTACAGTTTTACCATTCAAACTAGGGCGAACTCTAGCTATTAATACATAGTATGTTGAGTTTCATAACTTTTTAGATTGATTCTTTGGTCACTTATATTTAACGGAGTAAATAAAATCCTACTAATATTATAAATGCGAAAGTTTGTGAGGATGTATGTGTGTTTGTTATTCTTTCACGCAAAAACTACTGAACGGATTTGGTTGAAACTTTACAGTAGTACAGGTTATACATCAGAATCACACATGGACTATAATTTATACCGATTTTTTTGTAATAAGGTTATACTATAACGAGAAATATCAGATTAGTCGCAAAAAAAGTTGTCCTCTGAGAGCTATCTTCGTGTACGCTGCCTAAACCGTTGGAGATATCCAAATATAATGTATGGTGGGATTGTCTGGCTCACATAGATCTAAATAAAAGTCCGCGACAGCATATATCTATATTTTATGTATAACCCACAATAACTCTTTTTATACTTTGAAAATTTAAAAAATATGAAGTTGATGTTTCCATGGGTTTTATACAAACTAAATATTAATCCTTATCAAAATAAATGATTTCAAAAAATCAAGCATCTAATACAGATTAAATCTACTTTTTACACCATGTAAATTGGATAAGTAGTTGTGAAGATATTACGAGTATAACATATTGCGTACTCAATTGATTGACCGGCAGTACGAGCCGTGCGCCGCTGCCGTATACAACGAAATTCTATGAAATTAATATTTAAATGGTTATAAATCACGGAGCAAAATGGGAAAGGTCGATGTGAATGACGTCCCTGTAGTTCCGGGATCAGAATAAGGCTACGGTATCCCCTGTCTGTAGTAAGATGCGACTAAAAGGGGGCTTTCGGGGTTGCGGGCGGCTAGACTGGGAGCTCGAAACACCCAGTCAGCAACTTCGGGAAAGATGTCAGCATGTGTGGTCGCATGCTGTCGTGAGAGCCAGGATGCAAGGAGCTTGAACAGTCCAGCCAGGCGATCCCGGGAAGGATGGTGGTATACGTGTGGTCGCATATCGTGGTAAAGACTAGATGGAGTGGTGGGCCCAGCCGCTCACTTGAGAGGAGCCCGATGGGGCAATGCACTCAGAGGACTCCAGTTGCGTTCCTTTAAAGATCCCGGAGTCCTGGTGCGATAAGAATCCCACATAACCCTGCGTCGCTCCCACGGCGTATGGTACCTTTTGAAGGTTCCCCCCTCGACAAAAAAAAGGTCAATAAGAATGAAACAGTGGAAAAGGTTAGATATGTCATTCAATCGTCATCGACCTTTTAATGTTACACAACTCGGCACATAAGTCAGATTAGCAGTAGTTTAGGTCGTAGTTGACCACGCTAGCTAACTGCGCGTTGGTAACCGTCACGCGTTTTGAGACCCTTTCTTAAAATTTTTAATTTCAAAATAAGTATTAATATCCGTTGTCGACAAAACTAATTCAAATTAATATACGTGCCTGTGATTTGAAATTTGAACACACAGATTTAGGAAGTAGGGCAAGGGTTCAATCTGAAGTCAATCACAGATGCGTTGCTACTCTCGACGACTTTGATGATCGCCTCATATAAAAGCGAGCCGGCAGCCACACCCTTCTAATGAAACACAAGAACTGCTTCAAGGTAGAAATAGGTGCGGCGGTGATAACTCCCTGGTTGAACCATTGCTCTACCACCTTGCAAACTTTATGTGGCAGACTAAATTCCACGCGAGCGAAGCCGCGGGCAAAAGCTAGTATGAAATAAACTTTCGAGCCTTCAAACGAGAACTGTTATGTTTTCTTTTGCAATTCAATGCCTTTAAATCCGACAGATGTATAGAAATATCAATGTGTACGAGTATTACATACTGGTATATTGCGACCTACGGTAGTTCTGCTCCTTGAATAGTGGAGAGCGCGTGAAGGGTAGCATATCTCATTTGAATAAACCTCGCTAAGAAACTATGCAGGTCTACTGCAATAAACTTGCACATTTAAAGCGCTAGAATACTCCAGATATTGGAAACTTATACATAAATAAAAAACCGGAGGCGAATCGGTATTTGTCGTATAACAGCGAGGTTAAGCGTTATTTTCTTCTAATTTGAAGTGGCAAGGGAGATGTACGTACTTGTCCGAGGTTCCAACTTTTTTTTTATGTTTTCGAGGGGGAAACCTTCCAAAGGTACCCGACGCCGTGGGAGCGACGCAGGGTTATGTGGGATTTTTACCGCACTAAAACCCCCCCGGTGGCTGTCCTCGGCGCTGAAAAGGAGGCTCCGGGATCTCGAAACGACTTCAACCGGAATCCTCCGAGCGCGCTGCCCCATCGGGCTCCTCCCAGATGGGCGGCTGGGCCCACCGCTCCGTCTAGTCTTTACGACGGTATGCGACCACATATACCGCTGTCCTTCCCGGGATTGTCTGACCGAACGGTTCGAGCTCCCACTCTAGCCGTCTGCAACCCCGGAAGCCCCTTTTAGTCGCCTCTTACGACAGGCAGGGGATACCGTAGCCCTATTCTGACCCCGAGGCTACAGGGACGGCGAGGTTCCAACTTAGACCTCGAGTAGCAAAGCAAGTAGTCGACCTAAGTTAATTCTACTCTTAGCCACTTACCATCAGATGTCCAGCATGATGACCAAAAGTACATATCACCGCCATCACCCCAATTTCCGCATGTTAACGGCAATGACACGTGACCTACATTATACGAGGCATTCCAACTTACACTTAGTACGCGTCTGCGGTGAATATCAAGTTGGTCTTCAAGCCTATGTAGGGTTCTTTCAGGTGACCATGGTTCCTTTGAATTCGTCAAAATAAAAGTTCTTCAGGGGTTCCGTACCACCAAAGGTAAAAACAAACTTAGCGTTTGGCGTTTGATTTCCAGTCCATGCTTATTGTATCAATATTAGGTGTGTGTAATATAAAAATTTGCTTATATCGTTATTTATGAATATATATAATACACTTATAATTTTCTGTTTCTTTTTATAAATATTTCCATCCATTCCATCCATCAGCTCTTTGAGCTCCATTGGTGGACATAGGCCTCCCCAAAATGTATTTGCTGCAAGACATTTCTCCTTGCCTTGTGTACGATTTAATGTTTTTCGAGTTTATGTATGTATGTCATTAGAATCGACTCATTTTGGAGAGTGACTTAGGCAATACAATTTCCAAATATGGCGCCTGCGATCAGATAGATAGGACAAGAGGATCGATTATTTAAATTACAATAACTATATGGGTGTCAAATAAGAGCTAGTAAATAGGCCATTACTAATATGTAGGTACATATATTTTAAAAAGTTCATGTTCTGTTTGGACGAAATCTTCTTAAAAGTGTTATTTGTATTAATTATTAAAAAACGAAATACCCGACTGCAAATTTTAGTTTAAGCTGTTGTGTTTTTGTTTTTGTAATAATATCTAGTTCACAGTTAGAGATACATTTGCGCATTCGTGAGAAATAGAATATTGACATATAGACGACCGTCGGACAGTAAGATTATCCTATTAGAGTTTCTTTTTCCCTTTGGAGGTGCGAATCCCTGTAAAATGCCACGTGTTATTAAATTAAAATTATGTTGTTATCTCACTCGTATGACATTTAAGTTTTAAATTAAGGGTATTGATTATTTCTTAAATTAACTTCATACGTTATGTGCGTGGTTCGAGGGCGAAACCGGCGACCTGATGTTGGTGACGAATGATCATAGACTACGATTTCTTGTGTACTATGACTTAAGATATCATCTGTTCACCGGTTCACTTATTTGTGAGACGAGCATCTTAGTCTTCGGGAGTAAAAACACATCTGTAATTGACTTCAAATAAAATCCATGTTTTATATGTAGCTGCTTACTGTTTTCCATGGGTGGCAGTGACCACTTACCAGGCGGACTGCATCATCGTTTACGATTCCAACCTTATAAAAAAACTGTTCTATATACTAGCCAACATGTACATGTATAGTATTTGTAATAATATCAATAGACCAATATACAGTTATATATTTCATATCTAACTTATTTTTGTATTATTATTTTTTACATGCAGTGACTGATCTACAAAGACAAGCAGTGTCGAGTGCGGTCTGTATTAGAATAGACCTAACTCACTTGGGGGGGGGGGGGCAAGCTTTGAAACCGACTATTCATCCATCCATCAGCCTTTAAAGGCCACTGCTGGACATAGGCCTCCCCTAGTCTGCGCCACACCGACCGAGAGCCAACTGAATCCAGCGGTTACCCGTTGTCTTCTTCAGGTCATCAGTCCACCTATTCGAGGGGCGGCCTACACTATATTTGCTCAGACGTAGTCTCCATTCGAGAGACTATTTCTACCGAACAAAACGCCTTAATACTTGTTGGAGATTTTCTGGACATTTCAAGTCATTTGTCATATCCTTAACTTATTGAATTTTTCGTAAATCCATGATAGAACCGCGGGATGGATTATGCGCCAAGCAGCAACAGTGGAATAAATAAATTATGTTACCACATAAATGAATTGTTTATATATCCGCAATTTACGTGGTTATGGTGACATGTGTCGGATTTCAGGCTCTGACATAAGATTCCCACCGCACTACAGCCAAATTAGATCAGCCTAATGATCTCAATCTCTCATGTATTTTGTTGTTAATTATCCTCGTGATAGGTGAGAAGTCCCGGGAAGGTAGTAATTCGAACAGATATCAGAAAAACATTTAATGTACTTTTGTCGCTAAATTTGATGACAAAAATAAAGATGTCGATAATTTACCGATTGTTAACCAGAAAATCTAATATGGAAAATAAAAGCAACTAATTTAAATATTATTTTGTAACGAAAATGATGAATGGTCCTATATATATATTAAGCGTATTTGTAAGATTTCTTTAATTGCCAACGTTGTCACCACCGCACACGACAGTGTGATGGTGACAGCGATGGCCTAACGTGGAGCTAAGAAATAAAGACTTATTGTTAAAAAAAGAAGAACTATTGTGACAAAAGGCACGGACGATCAGTCTGTGGAGTTTTTGTGTTATAAAAAAAAATATATTTTGTGTCACCGTGAAGAGGTGTGAGTTTAAAAAGGTCTACAAGGTCTTTATTTACTACGACACCTGACACATGTCGGCATTAACGCGAGACGGCATAACTTACAATAACTAAAACTTAAGTAAACGAATAGGAGTTAATTAGGCATTTATTTTATGATTAAAATCAGATTTAGCAATTACACATTCTTTGTTTTCCAGATCGGATTTCCTTGTCAAGAACTCTTATTAGGTCTTCCGTGATGCTATACTATATAAAGCCTTCGATTACATTCGTTACGTTGTATGGGAGGAAAAGTTTTTCGTTTGTCCTACCACGCTGCAATTTCTACCCGCGTAACCGAGTTACGAGTAGTTCAGTAATTCCGCTTTTAATTCGCTTCTTAATTGCAATATTACCAATTATCCCATTTACCGAGAAATGAATACTTATGAAATAATCCTTTTTCATTTAATTAGTTTAATACTGTTTTATTTCGTAGAAAAAATAATGCATTGATATTTTAAACAATAATCAAGAATAAATTACCTTCGGGGATGATTGTTAACAAGTGGTTTAGCGGAAATATAAATTAATTTTAATCTTCTGCTCACCATGAAATGCAGGATCGCAAACGATATAAAAAAGAAAACTGAATTGAATGCTGACACATCAACGCACAGCCCATACACTATGATTAGAAACTTTAAATTTTGCACCATGTTTTCTCTGATAGCGTAAGTGAGCACAATGAAAGGATTTTTGGAAATACGACCCCTAAGGGGATAAAATGTCTAGGAACATTTGTATACATCCATCCATCCATCCATCAGCCTTTTGATGTCCACTGCTGAACATAGGCCTCCCCTAAATGGCGCCACTCCAACGGGTCCTGTGCCCTCTGACTCCAACGGTTTCCCGGTGTCTCCTTCAGGTCATCGGTCCATCTGGTAGGGGGCGACCTGTACTCCTTTTGCCTAAACGTGGTCGCCACTCGAGGACCTTTCTTCCCCATCGGTTATCGGTCCTACGAGCGATGTGGCCGGCCCACTGCCACTTCAGCCTGCTAATTTTGAGAGCTATGTCTGTAAGCTTTGTTCGTCTACGGATTTTATCGTTGCTAATCATGTCTCGTAGCGAAATTCCGAGCATAACCCTCTCCATAGCACGCTGAGCGACCCTGAGCCTCCGAATGAGGCCTACCGTGAAGGACCACGTTTCGGCGCCGTAGGTCATCACTGGCAACTGTATGTTTGTATACAACTCCGTCGGAAATATTGATGCTAACTTAATAAAACTTAGTGTTTTGATTTTTGCTTTTAGGTTTTTGGCTTTTAACTGATTCCCCATTTTCGGTAAATTAACCCTTATGAGGTTAAATAAGGGTTGAATCTTTTTAGGGAATTCGCCAACTTTAATGTAAGTATTGACATTGAAAGTTAGTATTTGGTTTGTGGTTTAATATATTGGTGGCTGTTGACATGAAGAGGAGTATTTCCAGCAGTTGATCTCAAAAGTCTAATGAATCAAGCAATGTGTTGCCCAATCGAAGTTGTGGATTCTGCTAGTCATAAACGTGGTAGTCATACGTAATTAACACAAAGTAATACAAATAAATAATTTGTGATCCAATCTTGAGACGTCAACCCGTTGTAGATAATAACTATCCACAGAACTATAACTTCTTGTAAATAAAATAAATTTTGAATCAATAAATTTAAAAAAACACATCGAAATACGCAAGCGATTGTTCACGTGGACGTCCTTAATACGAGTTCATAATTTTAAATCAAAACAATAATTATTTGTTCCTGTTTTCATCCATTATAACTATTGGCATTGTAAGTTACCGGGGAAGTACCACCGCCACACAAATTTCTAACGTGAAGAATTTCTTGCGTATCGATAGAAGGATGTGGTTGCCGCCAGTTTTTCACTTGAGGCGACCATTTTAGTCCTCGAGAATAGCAACGCATCTGTGACTTCAGATGGAACTCATGTTCTGTATGTAGTAGATTACAGATGTCCATGGGCGGCAGTGACCACTTACCATTAGGTGGACTGCATCCTCGTTTGTTGCTTCAGTCAGTTAAAAAAAAAGTTATGGCCGCGAAAGAAAACGTATGCGCGCAAAAAATATTGCGATGTTTAAGCAATTTCTTGAATAATTAATGTTTTAAAGAAACATAATAAACATGAGGCACAGTTCTCTGAGATGGTAAACACGACATAAGGTTTGTTATACTAAAATGTTAAAATTACATAGTTTGTTGCTAGCCAATACAAAAACAAATCAGCGTTCATCTTTATTCATTAGTCGTTCATATTGTCTTCTTTATGAATAAATATAAACTTTGTAAAAGTTCAGCTTTAGCATCAGACAATCTAGCTAGTTGCAAGTCAAGTTAAATAAAAATCTCAGAAAATAAGTACACAAATATTTTGTTTATTGATATACAAACAATCTCTCTCAAACAATTTTTATGCACGAATTAACTATGAACATGTTAATAGATAAAAACATGGCTGGGCTGTTGTTTATAATTCTAATCGATATAAGACAAAATATATCATCACGCAAACTGTCCATTTACTTACAATTCGAAATGAAAAACGACTTTTAAAAGAGAGAAATATTTATTAGAAAGAGAAAAATATTTTTAAAAGATTATACAGAAGAATGAAAATAACATCAGTTATACCAGAGCTTCAAGAAGCGTGGTCTTGAGATTGCAAGTAAACAATTGGAATTGTATAAATACGAAGAACATCCTCGCTACGGACAATGCGTTCCGTCGCTTAAGTTGACCTATGGAAAGTTAAGTAACATCGACTGTGATCAGCCTAAGATGGGTGACTGATAGTAAAAAATTAATCGTGTCCTCTAGCTTTACAGTAATCGTCAATAATGTGTAGATACATCTTATTTCAAAATGATAAAACTATAAGCTATAGTACCACTGGCCAGATGCAACTTTGCTATTGTGTTGCAAGACTATTCATTGTTCCTCTATTGTTTACTTCATAAATATCCTGTTGAAACAGCGAGCATAGACTACTAATTAATTTGATATTAGACAAGGTTATGTTCCATTCAAAGAAATTTAAATTAGCATATACTCACCGGTTCTGTTCTCTGGACTTATAAAGAGATGTACGTAAATAAAAACAAGAATAAATAAGAAGTGTTTTTATTCTTATGAATCAAATACCGTTATCAACAAGTGGGCTTTTGCAGGAAATATAAAAATAGACTTTATCATTTTATATCATTTACTTTTTGTTTGCCATCCCATTTTAATCCCTACTAGGATTCCTTTGTCCAATGGAGGGGTAGTGCGAGTTTTAAGTTCTTATAAAGAGAAGGATGTACGAGTAATATTATTGAAATGCAAAATGAAATTAAATAAAATGTCGTTATTTTGCATAGGCCTACGGAGGCACAAATTGTCAGTTACTTTTTTTACACTACCACCGGATCGGATAAAATATCAAATATTGTGTTTATTGGTTTTCGTTATATACTGATCCGTTTAAAGGTCAGTAAATCTTTAATGGTAATAGAATCATCCCACCGTCGCACTTATTTCCTCTAATAATAGGAGTGTCAACCGTTCTATGTACTTGTTCGAAGATGAAGGTGTGATGGTGATTTGGTGAAGAAGACATAAAATTAAGCTATTGTCGTATATCTAAATATTGTCGTATATTGGAAGGCCTCTCCAACCAAATCCTTTGGGCTAGCGACTCATATGAAGCCGACCTCAAGCATGACTAAATTTATCCTATCATATGTGGCGTTGATTATTTGATTATCGTCTATAAGTGTTAGTGATCACATACCGTCGGGTAAACTGCGTGTTCGTTTGCTGCTTCAATAGTGTAAAGTAAAATCAGTCAAGTGCGAGTTGGACTCGCGCATGAAGGGTTCCGTACCATTATCATAATAATTTTATTCTGTTTTTAATATTTGTTGTTATAGCGGCAACATACATATATAACACATCAATTGGATCTTCCCTTTAACGGATGATTTATAACGCAAAAAATTATCGAAATAATTTGAGAACTATAGAAAGAAAGAAAGAAAGAAAGATCTTTATTTAGTCAATTTTTGGGTTACAATAATATTGATTACATATGATGTTAAAAAAACAAAAAATAGAAATGGGCGCCAAAAATTGAATATGCCGGTTAAGGCGTTCTAAATGTATGGCACACACATACTCGTATTTATCATTAAAAGACTTACAATTAGACACTATATTACAATGCTGATAACTTTAGAAGATTAAGTATTTTTTGTATTTTACATTTTTAAATCATCGTTTAAGAATTCGTCATACGTGTAATAGCATTTTTCTATTAATATATTTTTTAATTTTCTGGCACATATGTGGTCTTTCTTTATTTGTTTTAATTGGTAAGGTAGTTTATTATATAACTTTATGGCCATACAGAGTGTGGCTTTTGTCACTACTGCTAGCTTTTTGTTTGGAGGGTATAATAATTTTTGTTCGCGCCGCGTATTGTCCCTATAATTACTTAATTCAAACAAATGGCGTTATTTACGCACAAACATCACCATTTCTAATATGTATATGCATGGAAACGTTAGCACTTTTAGTTTTTTAAACCATGGTCGGCAACTAGTACGCAAATTAATGTTTGCTATCGCACGAATACATTTTTTTGACAAATCAATAAATCATTTGCATTTGTGGCATTTCCCTATATGCTACTTTGGTCACTATTTAATTTAGCTTTTCATTTAATTGTAGTTGGATTTCAACCGTTTTGGATGAGTGACTAGTATATTATTAATACCCATCTGGACGGATTTAATCTTACAAAGTGAAGTCATAATAAACCAATGTTTGTTATATACTATGTTCAGCACTTAGACCGCAGAGGATTGGTAAACATCACATGCCTTTGAGAACTTTTATTGAACTTAGGCGTGTAGGTTTCCTTGCAATTTAGTGTTTCATCGTTAAAGCAATATATTTAAAACTTGATTTATCTAATAAACAATCTTATCTCATCTCATCAACCCATTATTGGCCCACTGCTGGGCACGGATGGGTCTTCTCTCAGAATGAGGGAGTTTAGGCCATAGTCCTCCGCGCTAGCCAAGTGCGAATTGGTGGAAGGTGGTTCTAATAAACAAAAGCGTAACGCTACAGAAACCGAATTTCAAATTGCTATATTACCACTGGGTATTTAAAACGAATTACAATTACACAATTACGTTAAATCCTTGCCAATTTTTTAAATAGGTACCAAATGGTGCATTTTTTTCTAAAAGTACATTATTCAGATATTAATTAGCTTAATGTCCAATACAATATTAAATAAATGATCACTTTTTTACCTCTACATTTTGCGAGATGTTTGCTTAATGTGTTTTCCTTTGTACAGGGCTCACCTGCGTGACATCCGGGACCGTTCAGTCCTCCGGGTCCTGGAGGCCGGGGACCTGGGGGGCGGGCCTCTGCCTGGCGTCGTCGCTGTGGGTGCCGTGGCCATGCCTCCGGGAGCCGCTTCATGCTCTGGTGCTACCAATTGGGATCAGGTAAGGAAAGCGAATCCAACCTCGATTTTCTTACTCGATCGATTTGAACTCGATAGTGATGTAACGAATATTCGCATATTTTAAGACATTCGCATTCGCAATTGAAAGAATAGTGCGAATATTTGTGAATATTTAATTGCAGAGCTTTATCGAACTGCAATTTGACGACCAAACGAAGGTCGCCAAACCTGCATTCTCTGGCCCCTACACCAAAAAAAACAATATTCGCATTCGCGAATGTTCTAATAGTAACATTAATTACATCACTAGTGCTCAATATTAACATGACTATATTACTGTGACGAAGTTGACTGTGAATCGAAGAAACAGGAGGAGCTGAGTGACATTTAGGTATAGCCTAGTGATTGAAACTCGACTCAATCGGGAGATCCAAGTTTCGTAGTTCTGGCACACACCAGTATCTTTTAATCATGTATTCGTATTCGACATAAAGTAGAATTTGTCTTTGTCTTCATCGTCTAATATCTTTTGATGATGACTGTGTGAAATCTATGAATAAGTGTCTAGTGGGACAAGGGATTATAAGGGGGCAGAGTATGTGCTATTTTTATAGAAAGCATTTACTTAAATATTTTCAAATACTTGACAAGACAAGACCTTGAAATATTGTCAAATACTTGAAAGTTGACATACTTTTTTCATTTGTAAAATTATATCAATTAATTGAAAAAATACCCGACACACTTTTACACATAGGAGGCCATACTAGTCCTCGGGAGCAGCAACGTATCTGCGATTGACTTCAGGTTGAAAACATATTCTATATGAAGTTGCTTACAGCTCTCCAGGGTCGACAGTGACTACTTACCATCAGGTGGACTGCATGCTCGTTTGCTACTTCAAACCTATAAAAAAGTGTAGTTGTTCGTTGTGGTACTTGTTACGGTTTTAATCAAGTTATGTATTAAATTGGATAAATAAGGTACAACTAAGGATTTCATTATCTACATAAGAAAAAAGATTGTAACTGACAATTAGAAACAACCTTACACATACAAAATCAAATGATTTCATTTCAACTTCTTAAAATAGGTGCAAATCGAAAAACACAAAAAATCTTAGGAAACCTTGTATGTGAACGAACATTAGTAGTAGTCTTACGAACTTAATTTGTAATTTAAAGAAAGCACTTATTTTCTACTAGTTAATATGATCCCGCAGCTTCCCCCGCGTTACCAAAAAGATATTTTCCTATAGTAAATTTCCTATAGTAAAAAATAGCCTATATGTTAATCCAGAGTATCAGCTAAATCTCTACCAAATTTTATGAAAATGGCTCCTGCCGTTTCTCTCGACAACCCATTATTGTCCCACTGCTGGGCACGGGTCTTCCTCAGAATGAGAGAGTTTAGGCCATAGTCCACCGCGCTGGCCAAGTGCGAATTGGTGGACTTCACACACCTCTGAGAACTTATTTTTTTAAAGAACTCTCGGGTGTGTAGGTTTCGTCACGATGTTCTCCTTCACCGAAAAGCAGTGATAATTAATTTCTAAAACGCACTTGAATCAGTGGTGCGTGCCTGGGTTTGAACCTCGGACCTCCCGATCGAGAGGGCAAGTTTCAACCATTAGGCTATCACTGCTCTGCTTATAAAGTTATTATCATACTCACGTGTAAACGGCAGGATAGTATACTATCCTGCCGTTTACACGTGAAGAAGTAACAAACATACACTCTCACAAACTTTCGCTTTTATAATATTAGTATGATACAGGTGACAAATCAACGTGATTTTGTAATTTTTATTTGAAAGACAATAATTTAAAACATTAAATGGAAGCCAAAGAGACAAAACACGTAGTTTTCACGTCATGAAACGTAATATTTTTTCGTATAAAAGTTAAATGTAAAAGTGTAAATATTTAAAGCCGAGATTTTTAAAATGAAACGAGCTTCCAAGGAATTTCATGTTATTCAAACATACAGCTTAATAAGTATATTCCGCTTCATGCAAAGTGGTAATAGAAAAGAAGCGAGCTTATTTATGATTAATTATGAATTAAGGGGAAGTAGCGAAATAGAGGTATTTATAGTTCATCCAAAAATATAGAAAACTTGTGTATTGACTGTCGTAACGTCATAGTAGAGGTATTTATAGTTTGTCCAAAAAATGTTAAATGTAGAAAACCTGTCGTAACGTCTTAATCAACCAACTTTATTGTTAGACAGATTTACTTAGGCCTTTAACTGTAGAATTAAAGTGTAAGTACTTACATAGGTGTACAACCCATTATTGTCCCACTGCTGGGCACGGGTCTTCTCTCAGAATAAGAGAGTTATAGGCCATAGTCCACCGCGCTAAATACTTACATATAAATACATGCATAGGCGTCACGAAAACCACAAATTCGTTGTGAATTACTCCGATTTTCAATTGATATATTATTGATTTTCTATTATTGTTATTATCTTAATTATTAAAAATTATAATTGATGATCATCCGTTAATTTAAGCAATATTATCTCAAAAATCAATTCTATTTTATAAATATCTCCGTGTGTATATTTCATTACAATGTATTGCGGTAGGCATTAAAAATTACATTAATATATACCAATTATACTATTCATGTAATTATTGCTGAGCGGCATTACACTGTGCTGGTGTTATATTAACGGCGTTATCTACGGACCTTGATGCTAAAGGGACGTAGAGTTTGCTTCTAGCACGAATTATCCGACCGGTCTCGGTTTAACCGAAGGTGAACTCCATTCGGCTATTGCCAGAACATTCCGCCAAAGCCGAATCCGTAATTAATATTATGATTAGTGTTAAAACATTTAAGAAATCTGTCACATTATTCGGATGTTACCATAACCTTCCGCCGAAGCCGAACCCAGGGAGCAAAAACATTGTCAGCTCGAGCGATTGGGAGCCAGCGATAGATTTTTAAAACAGTAGAGCGAAATCCAGATATAAGTAATATAATAATATTATCAATATATGTAGGTACCGTTTTGTAGTATACGTACAATGTCAGCCAAAATATTACGTAATTAAGTATATTTTAATACTCATTACCTGTCATTATTATTATCATTTGAACGGTACATTAATTTTGAGTTTGCCTGTGCGATGGATCGCGAAGAGATAATTTAAATCTTGATTAAACTACGTGCATGTTAAGAGATGATGTCACAGAATTCTATGCATTCAAATGATCCTTTGTCGTGCCACGATATTGAGCGAATGTGCACACAAGCCCAGCTAATAACTGTCTTATGCGATGCAAAAGAGCCCATGCTTCCATAATTTTATGCGATGATGCCGTTAGGCTGTACCTTGTCTTCGACTCTTTGCACAATGCCTCTTTATTATCTTCCATCGATGAATTCATCAGCCTTTAGAAATCTAGTCAGTACCAGGCCAGGTATAGGCCTCGCCTATTGGGGTTTTTGCCAATTTTCTCCGCATCTGGTCAACAACTGCGCTCAACAACGAGCACTGTCGGTAACCGAAGTGGTTGTCGTTCTTACACTAGAAGACCGATGCCATACGGTGCATTATCATTTTTACCTTGTTATATTTCACTCTTCGATCGAGCGTTCTGTCTTTTGAAATTTGAATAGAAAATTGTAAGCTATTGAGTTCTACATCCACGTTAACGAGTTGATTATTTTGTAAAATGACAAGTAATTCTCAGCAATGAACGGGTAATTCTAACATATCGAATGTCTTAAAAAATATCACATAAAAGATATTATCGATTGATCGAATTATTGATGATATTTTTTTTGACAGGACCAGAGTTACTTCAGTGAGCCTGAGATCGATTCTGAGTACCACCACCAACATGTCCATAAGACCAAGGTAAGTCAATTTTTTGCAATATTTGTGGGGCACCGTCTACTTGTGCCATTTTTATTATATATATGTACTTAAGAGGTTCGCTCTGTTTGTTTGTAAATATCAATACCACGAAAAAAAACGTTTTCTCTCGGCACTAAAATTAAAAATTATTTACTGCTACGATAGGTAAGAATTACTTATAAATAAATAAACAACATATATTTTGATTATTTATTTAAAAAATGGTAACAAATTGGTAAGATAATCTTAAAACTAATAATCGACACAATACAATGCAATATTTACTAAATGTAAAATAAATAAAATAGATTCATAATGGCAAGTGATGATGACGCATCAGATCTTATTCCATGGTATTAAAATTAATTGCGTTTGAGAATAATAACGAAGACCGCGTCGAATCTAATGTGTTTGCTTTGATGCTGTGCAATTTACTATAACAAACAGAAAGTGCATCAAAGCTTGTATGAAAGTAAACAGGATATTAAATATTCCAACAGGTATGGCAAGTTTCATTTCGCGCTCTGCACAAACATATGATTTTAAGCATTTAAATCTAAAACGCTACCTGTTGCTATATATTTCTGAAGCGGAATAAAATGCTTCGTTCAATTTCCTGCGCATCGCTAGTGAAAATAATTTCGTTGCACTAAACGAAGATGAATAATAATAATCCATCGAAACTACATATTTCAACGCGCTCAGATTCCTATTTCATACTAAGGTACCAGTATAGGTGACACCAAGATGTGAACTAATAATAGGACTTAACATTAAGTAAATAGATAAATAAGCAATAATGATGGCGCTGATAAACCTTCTATATTATAACAACGATCTTATGAAGTACGTAGAACTGTGATGGAAAGTTCGCAATATTGTCATCGTTGTAAAACCGACTCCGTGTATCGAACTTAATCGTATAATCTTTACTAGCCTCCAGTTTACTTGACATTGCATATTTTGAAAATATTTGTACATTAGAAATAGATTACAGACGAAAGTTACGAGACGTAAATATTTGCGTGGCAATCTCGGAGGTACGGTACACCTAAATCTAATAATGACTCATTACTTTAAAAAGCTTTACAAATTGGAAGTCCCTTATAGTAGTGTGCACCGCTGTAAAGTTTTTTCGGTGTCGATCTCCAGGAAAGCACGAGAGCTTTTTTGAATGGTTCCGGTGTGCATCCGCTGCACACCTGCATCACAGCTTTCACCTCAGCTTCCGCTGGCTCTCTTTCGTCAACCTGTAAATAAAAATTTATGACATTCATTATTAAAGATAATGAGGAATCGAAAGCAGAAAGTTATAAGATTATTATACTATAGATTGCTAGGGCGTCATTGATATTTATTGTTACGGCATCATTGCATTGCCTTCATCTATTTTGTTTATTTTAGTCTTATAAAAATGTTTGCAAATGTCTAGAACCAGTTTTTATTAAGAAGGTTGCATTTTCATTTGCTATTTGTATAAGATACACGAAAATAATACAAAATGTACTTTGAACACGTGTTAAAAGTTACGAAATAATTAATTTATTCTCGTTACGACATAAATAATTATATTCCGGTCCCTTATCTTCATTGCCGAAACGCAAAGGTTTTTATTTTAGATGTACTACAGTCTGGAGTTGATACAATTACTTTCCAACGTTTAATTTTATTATATGAAAAATCTTTATATCGATGATTTCTTACCTTTATTTGGTACTTATAAGATAAAAAAAACAGTATTTACAACTCAAAAACAGTTTCAAATAAATATTTACCGTCTGCTTCTGTAAAGTTTGAACAGGGACATTTCCGACGACTCCAGCAAGACCGCTCAGAAGTGACTGTTGGAACATAACATCGTCCACTTGACTTTCTTCATTTAGATTTGGACTAAGCAGTGCTTCATCTACGAACGATCCATCTGACAACACCACAAGACCACGTTTGTCTTTCTTACCTGAAAAGAGATTAAATATTTTATATTAATAATATATTTTAAAGTTGTTATGTCTAATCTGTTCTAGTAATTAGAACGTTATTTTCACGTTATATAATCTGTGACGTACCTTTGCTTTCTTCGACCAATTCTTTTTCGGGATTATCCCGTTTATCACGTTTCTTAGAATCCCTCTTAAATAAGTTATGCGACGAGGTCTCGTCTATGTACTGTACATTTGCGGGATTAAGTAGAGATCCGGACAAGACGACTGATGTCCCCTTAGAAGGCCCAAGAGGTCTTGAAGAATAAGCTGGGCTTTGGGAAATCGGAGATACAGCTAGACCGACTAGAGGTATTTGGGGGACAGGTACGGCACCACCAATCTGATCGGTAGGTATCTGCTGCACACTGTTAAGTAGTTGTTCCGATACGATGCGATTGCCTAATTGTCCATTGGCATATTCCTGTTGCAGCTGAAGGCCGTTAGGAAGTTGAACGGGAATCATTTGTTGTTGTTGAGCGCCCGCTAGATTCAAGTTTGCCGGTCTCTGTAGCTGACCTCCGATGAGGAAGTGTCCGTTGCCGATTGGGATTTCTTGAGGCGGTGGAGGTTCGGTGTCTGCCTGAGTAGATGTGTCGACAGGGGTACCGTCGTGTTTAAAGTGGTGAGCGTGGTGATGCTTGTGATCCTTGTGAGCTTTGCCCGCCGTTAACGCCACATGGTATAATTGTAACATCGTAATCTCACCGATCAGACCAGGTTGTTCTGAAATCAAAAAACGTAATGAGTTGATGTGAAAATTATGTAATGTAATATGAAGTTCCCGTTGCATTAATGTTCGGCAACATACGTATTTCGGGTTCCAGACCATCCTTTTTATATAAAAGTGACTGTTCCTGGCCGGTGATAGCGGTACCGCCTCCTTTTATGACGTGCCCAACAAGCTGTGGAAAAAAATAATATATTAAATATGCAGCTAATTATAATATGGAAATATTTGCATAGGTAGAAATATAACCTATGAAATGTGCGTGTATTAAAAATAAATAAAATCAGGAGTTGGTCTTATAATGAAGCAAAAGTTATAATGAGTTAGCAGCGAAACGATGTTGGGTAACTTCAATTTCCAGTGCTATGATAGTTCGTTTGCCAGTTAACTGACGCTTGAAATGCTTCTCAAGAGATCAGTTAACTAATTAAGGGGAGTTTTCCCGGAGTGAACGATTGCAATTACGTCTCTCCATGTTCTAAGAAAACTGCTTGAGGTTTATGTAAACGCCAGGTACGTAATGCAAGGTTAAAGGCTTCCACGGTATTGCATTACACTTTTATATACTTTGTAAACTTCTTAATGAACTTCTACTTTCGTTTAACTAACATTTCATATCATGTAATATAAGCCATGCATATTCTGTTTACATATTTCCTAACTGCTTCAGATTTTGTAGGTATTTTCTCTCTATTACTGCCATTTTTGGTTATAGTTTAGTGATTTGGAACTCGGCCTCTGAATCGGGGGATCCCAGGTTCCATCTCCAGGGAATCTGATTTTCTAACGTTTTGTGCGAGATATAAATCAACGATTACTTGTTTAAGCTAGTGATAATTAATTAAACGATGAAGGAATGTCTAGGTAAACCTATACACCTGTAAATTGTTTCAAAATAAAGCACTTAAACGTGTGTAAGGATTATTCACTTTTGACCAGAAAGGTTTACTTGGTCTAGACCCCTATGCTTTTAGAAAGGAATCAGTGTCCAGCAGTGCTACAGTAATGGGTTGACGAAATGTATGAAATATATATTATTTCCATTATCATCCGCTCCTTCCTTTACATTGTTATATACGAGTATAAGTCCATTCCAGAACTTGCTTCCCTTACGCAATATTATCCGATGGCACAAAAATACATATTGATATTATTTTGTTTCCCGAATAGAAAAATATTAGCCCCGTAAAATCCCACCCTTGCCTTTTTAGAATTACCTGTTTCATTTGGCCATACACGGAAAATTGAAAATTCATTAAGACACTTAGAGTTACAAATAATTACAATGACTTTGTGGTAGTATATGTTATATGAAATGAAATGTTTTTATTTTGTATAGGCCTGCGGGGGCACTTACAAATTGTCAGTTACATTTTTTTTCTTACACTACCACCGGATCGGAATACGACCTCAACTGGGAAGATCCGGCAAGAAACTCAGCGGGTTTGTCTTTTTTCTTATTTATATTATTTTTTTTTTTATAAATATGGTTAAGGTTGTTTATATGAGGATATTATCATAAGTACTTACCCTGTTATTAAATCCTCTGCCAACTCTCTCTGCGTTCACCCATATCTGCCACTCGCCGGTCTTACCGTTCCATGATTGACACGAGTGGTACCAACTGCAATGAAGGTTTATTTTGTAATGAGTAAGGGAGAATGTGGTATACCTGATAGTAAGTTGACTATTTCGTCCATGAACATTTATGAGCAATTTCATAAAGAACAGAGATCCTGTATGAAGTTAATCACAGATGTGTTGCTTTCAAGGACTGAGATGGTCGCTTTTTATCTGACTGAAGTAGCACATGCAGTCCACCTGATGGTAAGTGGTCACTGCCGCTCATGGATATCTGTAATCAACTTCATACAGAACGTGGGTTCTATCTGAAGTCAATCACCGATGTATTGCTGCTCCCGAGAACTATGATGGTCGCCTCATATAAAGGTGTGCAGGCAACCACACCCTTCCATCGTAACGCAAGAAATGCTTCACGCTAGAATTACGTGTGGCGGTGGTACTTTCCCGGTCGAACTACACTATATTTCATATGATAGTGAGCTAGCAATCACCATCTTTGAAATATCTATGTATATAGTGTATAGTAAAGTATAGTATAGTGTTTTTTATTCTAGTTCTAATACAAGTGATTTTCTTCGACGAGTTTGTATGAGAGAAGCGTAGTCATGCGTACTCGAGGTCTATTTGTCGTGAGATAAAGTCTAAGTTAACCAATAAGAAATAAAAAATGTCTAGAATTGTCTGCCAAAGCATGCATCTAGTTAAGGCTCGTGGATGTTTTCAGTTGTGCAGATAGAAAATATGTTATATTTATTTATTATTTATTAATTTTAAACGATAATATGAATATATTTAATAACTAAATTGTATATGTTAAAGAATAACTTAAAATTTAAAGTAACAAAATGCGAAATTAAATATAAACATTAACATCCAAATTTCTTTCCCTAGAATGAGTTCCCAGAATGCTGGCAACATTACTCGGCTTCACTTCTTATAATAAGTTTATACTCGCCTTGTACTATAAATATAAAATTCAGTGATTCATCTAGTGTTTTCTTAATAAGAAATTATTGTCGCGGAGTTTTTGGGAGCCGTCTAAATTATTTTATTTTAGGTAATTTTCGTTACTTCATGAAGATCGAATCATCTGATCGAAGGATGCACATGCGAACAATAAAATAGAATAGGCAAGTGCTTAACTTGTAAGATGCTATTCCTAGATAAACCTTTTGTTGCGGTCATAATTTCACTAGGCGTTCTTAACTTAGCCATTACATCTTGACAACATAAGTTGGAATTAGTTACGCCTATACATATTTCTTAAAAAATACGTTTTATAATTGTGTTTTATTTATTTATAAGTTATTTAATATATATTTTATTCTTGACATATTTTAAAATAACGATATCTATTATTATATTACTTAAGTTAGATCTTTTATCACTTCGACGCCACAATTTTATTGCGAACGAATTATCTTTAAGACGATGACTTAAGGATAAAAAGCTTGGCGTTCTCAAAAAACCGATATTAATACAATATACATTTACGATATTTTTTAAAGTTTATTATTTAAAGTTTTACAATAATATAACATTAAAAAGAAGAAGATATAAGTTGTCATTGGTTGTCAATGGTCGGCCGTTCGAAAAATAATAAAAAGATAGTCGTAAACTAAGAATCTGATAAATAATCAATACAAATAGTTGTAAACTAATAATCTCGAATAAATAAATAATAGTGAAGTGAGAATGTATATTATTGGTACTGTAAGAGAGATCCGTTTTAATACGCATAAATCCGTAATATCAGGTACCGTGGGAAGCCGTCATGACGAACTAATGACGTTGTAAACAATGATCAGGTTTAAATGCACATCGTAATGGTTTACTTTTACTGTTTTTTACGCAATAAACGCTTTGTTGAATTTAAACCAAATTTTGTGTGTTATGTACGCAACAAGCGTTGCGTTAAATGACCTGGATCAAAATTTGGATCGAAATAACTATCGGTGCCGTTAAGTATACTTATTTTCTTCATTAAATACTTATATAATGATCTCTACTTGTATGGTAGTTACGACACTTATTCTTACCAAGAATTAAGAATTTCCCGTTGGGTAAGTTGTTTGTACATTGAATGACTAAATACATGTAAACGAAAGTGAAATGCTATTTATTTTTTGTATGTTTTCCCGTGGCTATGTTACGCAAAATCTCTTACGGAATTTAAATAGAAGTTTACTGTTATAAACAGTTTTATCCTACATATAATTGTCTGTTCTAACTGTCTGATTATATTCCTAAACTTATCACATATACCATTCAAACTAATATAAAAAATATACCGGCCGAATTGAGAACCACCTCCTTTTTGAAGACGGTTAATGACAGGGCGTACTTGTTTTAGTTCAATATATTTTCAAAATGTTAAGCGTTTAAAGAGTTACTCATATGTATGTACATATATCCGTCTGTAATAGCTGGCATAAATGCAGATAATTGCTTAATATTTGAATATAACATTAGTTTACAAACATTACAGGGTGCTAAGTGTTGCCGAACTGAGCGCTATCAGTCCCTTTGATTGATTTTAACAGATATCGACATCAAGATGTGACATATCACACGATTTCCAATTACACTTTCGATCGCCTTTCCAATCTGTCCGTGGACAATGTTCCACGGAATCCTAATAAGCACTTTCTCGTTGAAAGTTGACATGTAGGTTTCGGAAGTCCATGACGCGAGCATTGCTCAACTATTGAAAGCCGGAGCAATTTACAACTTTGTATGACAACGCGGATTGTATTACTACCAATGTACGCTAGCAGACTTTTAATAGTGGTGCTGTTGTATGAAATTGAACGTTTATCTGATAACTGGCTTATTCTAGCAGCTTTGTCCGCTTCGGTCACAGTACAAATATGGAACAGTATGTAAACTAAGCCTAGTTAATATAATAATAAGGTACCTATACTCTATTGAAGCGTTGCCTTTAGGGTTGTCTTTATATTTTTTTATTAATAGTGTTTTTAATTTTTATTTTGTCATCTACTGTCCTGTAGTCATCAATCAATCGAATTGTAATATCTACGCAGTCTACAAATAATATAATCTCACAGCGTCGGTTAATCCCAGCATGACGATAATTATTATTATAGTTTTAAATACGGAAAACAGTTTAATATTGATTATTGCTTTTTTGTAAATTTTTAAAATGTTATTATGGCGTAATTTTTTACAAGTGTCAGCGGGTGCCTACACGAATCATGGATTACGTGGCAATTTTAAAAAGATCGCGGAAACAAATAGCAATGTGACCACTCGTCTTGATGCGACACTCGCTGCTGAAGCACTGCGAAAACCCCTTAGCGGCCTCGTCACTGCGTATATTTGTGTGTGTGCCCATTTCTCAGAATAAGGGACCATAGATTACTGTGCTGATCAAGTGTGGATCGGCAGAGAACACACGTGTTTAAGAACTTTTTAGAGAAGTTTTAGAATCTCGTGCCTAAGATTTAAACCTCGAACTCTCGGTTGAGAGGACGAGTTACAATCAGTAGGTAGCAATACTATAAGATTATTGCACCGGTACAAGTTTATTACATTTTATTACACTAACATAGGCTAAGTTGTTTTTAATACTAACCCGTGTGCTGTTTATAATTATTTTACTAACATAGTTGTTAAGAGAATTGTATTACTAACCGAATCTATGGAACTTAGGGTCTGAAATAAATGACTATTATTATTATTATTATTAGCGAATTTTACCCCGTATATGATTTCAAAACAACAGCAAATTGTAGTATATATATAAATGAAGTACGCTTACCGTAATTTTACCTTTACTAGCTTTATTAAACACAGGATTAAAACTTGGTGGGGATTAAACTGTTGCACTACGTACTGAAACTTGTTATAATAGGAAGGCTTTACCTTGAAACTAATAAAGTAAATAACATTGTTGTCGAACATCGTAGATCAAAATCAAATTTCGAGTTGGTAAAAGTTTTCGGTACTTGTTGTGCTTACAATTTCACCACAGGACCCTTGTTTTGGGGTATTAATATAAAGCAATGACACACTCTGTTCTATAGAAATATTGGTAGTATTATTTATTAATACTTTTTTATTGTAAGGAATGTATTTTATAAAGGAAAGAAACTTACATATATACATATTAAATTTAGAAAATTTAAACAGTTTATACTGCAGTAAAATTATTTTAGAATCTTTTTTTTATTTTTTTTTACATAAGAAACAAATCTATATACAATATATGCAATACAAAATATTTAAAATAGATAATGTATTAAATTTATTAAATTATTAAATTAATATTAATTTAATTAAATTTACGTGTAATTACGTTACGAATATACACATATAGCATGAAATGAACTAAAATCTTTGAAGACAGTCGATATTGATTAAGTCTATGTATAAGAAGTAATAGTTTCATTACTATCAGTCACTAGTTTCACAATAAGGATTCTATACCCTACTGCCCCTTATCTCTGTCACTCTTTTTCTATCGCACTTAGGGATTGCAATCCGGCCTCATTTTCAATCCGGCCGGCCATTTTTTTCTCAATCCGGTCGGATCTGACCGGATCCGGCCGGATTAATCGAACGGTTAAAACAGTGTAAAAAAAAGATCGATTTCTAACGGTTATTATTTTTGTAATGTGAAATCTTTGTCAAAATATACAATCACCGGATCCGGTGGAGGTCCGGATCCGGTGGTGAATTGTTATCGGATCCGGTTTGTGTAAATTTGTGCCGGATCCGCCGGATTACCGGATCCGGTTTTCCGTTTGCAATCCCTAATCGCACTTGACTGTCGTCCACACTTTTGACTTAAACATGAGACTTATATTTATAACATGAGCCAACAATGGGACAACATTGATGAATATTTTATTCAATGTGATATGTCGAATAAGTATTATACTTATTTTGAAATTATATACGTTATATAATATACCACGTACTGGTTTGTGGGTACGATATTACATATCGATACAATTGTAATTCGATATTTCCATCTAATTAGGAAATATAAGCTAGTGTAGTTTGTGCATGGGTGACGATCGAAATTTTATAAAATTTAAATAGTATAGTGTCACTATACTCTTAAAGCTAAGATCTATTGAAACAGGCGACTTTTGTTTTTTACCGAACAGGTCGTATTCCATTTTTTTTATCTGACTGAAGTAGCAAACGAGCATGCAGTCCACCTGATGGTAAGGGATCACTGCCGCTCATGGACATCTGTAATCAATTTCATACAGAACATTGATTCTATTTGAAGTCAATCACAGATGCGTTGCTACTCCCGAGGACTATGATGGTCGCTTCATATAAACGTGTGCCGGCAACCACACCCTTCCATCGAAACATATTATGTTATGTATTCCATATTATGTTTTCAGGTTAACAAACACGTAAGACAGCTATATTCGTGTTCCAAAAATATTTTGTAAAATATTTAAAACTGTCAGTCTCAGTCTAAAACCGTCTCTCTGGGCTTAAAGTTGCTATGGATTCTGTGCATGAGTTCACATAAAGTTTGTCGCACCTACTGACGTGTTAAAACTGCATAAGCGTATCACGATACCTATAAAGTGTACTCATTGTGCAGTAACAAAGTTTTATTAGCATGTCATTACCATTTTCCTCTTAAAGCTAGATAGCTCATTACAGAAACTATCGCCTCCCAAACTTCCAATTCGTGTCGCCATATGCATACGTCGCTTGCAAGAAGTGTTGGCAAAGTGTGTTAGAATCTGTTAAACATGTTAACCAAGAAGTGCTTGCAATGTTCCTTTGTTGAATTTCAGCGTCTTACAAAGCGCTCATAGCAGACTAGTTTAATAGCAGGCGCGCGCTTCTTATATGCATCTGAAGGGTTCAAGATAAGTAGGAGAATATTGGCTCTGTTCAAGGCGCATCCTTTAAAGTAATACTAGCTGCGGCCTTTGGTTTCATCGGAGATTGAAAATGTAACTTGACATAAGTCGTTGTCGATTTTTTTTGTCAATTTAAACCAAATAACATTTTTTCAAAGGTGACTCATAGTAATGCGATTTCAAAGAAGGCTTACAGCACGCTGGCAACGAAGTTCAACTATGCGTGGAGCGCGTGCGCAGTCTTGGCCTCATTTATTCACACGGAACCTATTTTCTTTTATTAAACAAAAGTAGACTAACTTACGCCTTTTAACATATTAAAATGGATGACCGATTAGATCGATTCGTTAAATAAATCAAAATAATGAAACAGGCGGACAAATATTTTAATAATATATTTTTTTTAATACATTACAGACATAATTTTTTATTGAGTGTTACTAAATCCAATTGCGATACAGTTCGTGAAGATTTTAGGCTACGAATGAAATTTATTAATTTTGATAATTGCAGTGAAATTATCATCTTGTTCTTCATCTGGTATAAATGGCCATTGCCGCCCACTCATATTTGTCCATCAGTCCCACACAGAATTGAAGTTTTATCCGAAGTTAGTTACATTCAGTAACTTAAAATCATGGACTATCACTTAATCTTATAGTAAATCTATAGTAGAAATTTCAATGTCCCATCCTTGCTTTGTAGGTATATAGAACTATTTGATTTTTCAGAGTCATTTTATATTATTTTGTATTGACTATAATTTTATCTTACGCATGTAACTTTTACGTAGACTTTTTTGAAATAATTAATCACTGGGCTTTGACCCAGTTCTTCACTGACCTTTCTTGCGTAAATATAAATAGATATGCATAAAATTGAGTTACGTATTCATGGACCATGACGAACACAAATTTCTATCCGTTATCAATTATCATAGTTTGCAACTGTTGAATAGTAAGCGGTTGCTCAAGTGATACGCCTCGCATGTTAGCAACGCCCACGTTTTAGTCTGATTTTAACACTCTTTTATTAAATCACCCACACTATTGAGAAGTAAAACTACGTTACTCCAAAATTAATTTTCTACTTAACGCTTTTCTATAATTTGCTAAGATAAGAATAGGGTAGGTAAGTTATTTTTAAAGGGCGGGGGAGGGGCATTTAGGGGTTTTGATCCCTAAAATATCACTAGCATCTAAATTATTCATAGTCAAATAGTAAAACTAATTTTCAAATGATTACCATTTGAGTTAGCTAGCGAGCTAGTTTATTTTATTAACTGTGTTTTCACTTACAGTATCTCATATTGATAAATTTGTTATTAGCAGAACGTCCACTTTATAATTAATGATTCAGTAAATAGGACTAATACAAATCATTTCGATACTGACTCGGCAGTTTGATGGACAGACTAATTAATTTTTGGCCGAGATGATTTTACAAAAATGCGAATTTTACCTTTGACCTATAATCTGATATTTGACATAGTTCAATGAAAAATCCTACATATCACTAGGTACAGATCATATACTGAATTAATATAGGTTTTCTTCTAATAATTAAGTTTAATTAAACATTATATTTAAAACTATTTAACGTTCATAGAGACTGACATGAACATTGTCAGCCATTGATTATAGTCAATAACATTTGTCTATTGTTTAACTTTTCAGGAACCTGTATTATGCAATTTAAATATAGAAATATTTTGATGTATAATATAGTTCGCATGCATTGCATGGTACATACATAAACTACGAGTCTTTGAGATGAACTTATTAGTAATTTCCGAAACACACCCAGTACCGACGACTTAGCGTGTTCTCCGAAACATAGAAACGCATGAAATTTCGCTATTAGCTCTCTGCCGACAACCTCCGACTTCCCGATATTATTTAACTTTGAAACTTTCTAACCCTTTGTGGTTTGACTCCGCGGAAACACGGCCACATTTATTCCTGCCTAATAACAACAGTATTAAACGTTGTTGTTCTCTAGCATCTTCTTTGACGACCCGCGTGGCGGAGCGGTTACCATACCGGTCTGACGCGCTATGGGTCTCGGGTTCGATTCCCTGCCAGACAGGTATTTGAATGATGTGTTTAGATTCTTGTTCTGGGTCTGAGTATTTGTGTATTTGTCTAGTGTGTCCATGGTACCCATGACACAGGGAAAATCCTAGTACGTAGCTATGAGTGTAGAAAGCGAGTTCGAGCGTGTGTGTTTAGTGTTGTTCTGCCACACTTATTTCTGCGATGATGCAGTTTTTGCTTTCTATGGTAGGGTATGGTTGCCGGCACATTTGTATGTCCACCAATTCGCACTTGGCCGGTGCGGTGGTCTAGGGCCTATAACTCCTCGTTCCGAGAAAAGACCCGTGCCCAGCAGTGGGACTATAATGGGTTGACGACATTAATATGAAGCAACCATCTTATTCGTCGGGACAAGCAACGCATCCGTGATTGACTTCGGGTAGAATTCATTTTCTAATGAAGTTTCTTACAGACGTCCATAATCGGCATTGACCATTTACCATCAATGGACTGCATGCTCGTTTGGAACTTCAATCTTATATAAAAATATCCAAACCGTACAATCCCACCACGTCCAATGCGTCAACAGATAACATAACAACAATCATATCCGTTGTACATCACGATAATTAAAAGAGTGACCAGAAGGACCGTTTCTTTAGAAGTAGCTTCCATTCAGTCCGTTTTGCTCTATTGTCGTATGTTTCTTAGGAAATACTTGTTAGAGACTTACGTATTAAGCTTGAGAGGGTAGTTGAGTCTGAAGAAGTTCTGCCCGTGCACCGCCATGCTGAAGTAGCTGGCGTCGCCCTTGTTAGATATCCACAACGAGATTTCTTTCGGACTGTCTCCAACTGTAAAATTATTGTGGTATCATTACATGTGCATTCGCAAGGTTAGAAATATACTATTAAAATGAAAATATAGAGACTGAAGTGTGCGTTCTTGTTTGTTTGAAGTTTATTAAAGCTTTAATCAGGTTTGGTTACTTTAAATTTTGTTGGCATAATTAAATGTACCTATAGCTTTAGACCTATATCTATTTATATATTAATACTTGGATCCACCCGTTAAACTTGGGATCAATTTTTAAGAAACTTGCCGCGAACGGAAGAGTATGAAATTAGGCACGGTTATAGTTTATGTAGCGAAGTAGAACAAAATCTTAATATTTTTTTCAATAATGCAAAAAACATACATAAAATCACCTAAAACACATTACGCACACTGTCATGCATTTAACACAAACACATATAATAAACGAAATAAAACTACCTATTAATGATTTGTTACTACGAAAACACACAACATTGAAAATGTCAGATGTCTATGTCAAAATACCCATTTTTTTCTTTTTTAATAAATTAAACTTATCAATGATACCTTTTATTGCCTTCTTTTAAATTAACTCGAAAATTAATATAGTTTAATGGAATTTTGGGAAATATTCGTACTACTTTGGTTAATATCAAGTTCCGTTTTTCAGTTGAATTACAGTCGAATTACTATCTATTGATATGCCAAACAATTTCGCTAACATTGTTAATTTTTGATAAAATGTTTCCTCATAAATTCGTTACCACCACCACGGACACTGAAAAAAACGTGTGAAACCTACGCGGAAGAACGAAATTAGAACTGTAGTCCGGTGACAATCGAACCACATTAAGAAGGTGGTAGAACCAGTGTAGTTCGACCGGGGAAGTACCACCGCCACACCTATGTCTAGCGTGAAGCAGTTCTTGCGTGTTGTTGTAAGGGTGTGGTTGCCGGCACTCTTTTATATGAGGTGACCATCTCAGTCCTCGGGAGTAGCAACGCATCTGTGCTTCACTTCAGATAGAACCTATATGCGGTTGCTTACAGATGCCCATGGGCGGCAGTGGCCATTTTACATCAGATGCACTGCATGCTCGTTTGCTGCTACAATCAGATAATAACAAAACATTTGACAATCTATGCGAACTTCACATAAGCTGAAGAGTTTAAAAAAAATCTAAATTTCTTTAAATCTGGATTTCATTATACGAGGAAACAAACGATGATAGTATTTATACTTTCCTGGAAGTAAATTTATTGGAAGCTATGCATTACTTATACAGTTTAATTAAATATGAAATCGTGCTCGTGCCTACATTAATATTAACGAATTTTCAGGAAATAAGCTCCCTGTGATAATAATCTGATGGGTGACGTGTTCTCGTTACATTTCACGTTAAAAGGTTATTAATTACCAAAATATACTGATACCTATAGATACAATAATGTGGTTATATTTGACAATTGATGTTGGATGATCCATTTTATCATTAACTAGCTCCTTCCCGCGGCTTCGCCCGCAAGGTCAAAGGGAATTAATATTAGCATTTGATAGCGTGATTCAGAACTTGCAAATGAATTTTACTAACGCCATCTATTAACAACGTCTGGAACTACTAAATATGTAGCAACTAACAAAACATCGATATTTTCGGGATATAAACCATATCATATAATAGCTATGTATGTAAAAGAGGAACAAACAGACACACTTTAACATTTATAATATTATAGTATGGATTGCTATAGTGGACCTCTAATGTAAGAAACTGAAAGTTATATCACTAGGCTATCAATAATGTGTGGCAATTCAGTGGTTAACAAAATTATGGTCTAATTAAAAGTAAATAGCAAATAATTTACATTTGGAATAAATTGGCCAACGATAACAAATAGCTAATGTTATACCTTGCAACGTACCTATTTGAAACTGTCAATTTGCACATTAATATTGTTGAAATTCTATCGTAGCCATTGAAGGGAGCGATTTGTAAAACCAACGCGAGTCACGACTTGCATCCATAAGAAAGCGGCTTAACATATTATTATACTTAATAATGTGTACTAGTCACCCGTTATAATGGTAGAAATTCGACCCTAATTTAGATGAAAAAAACTAAATCTTATATTGTACAAAGTAGCAAAATTTCTCTAATTTAAGTAAATTGTTAAGCAATAGCGGGTATTTTGACAAAGACGTCTGTCATTTTTGACTTTATGTGTTTTCATAGTAAGATATTGAATGTTCTATTTCGTTTATAATGTAGTGAGTGTAATGTGTTCTTAGTTGATTTTGTGAATTTTTTATGCACTATTTAAAAAACAATATTAGTATTGTATACGTGCATAATTTAATACTCTTCCGCCTGCGGCAAGTATCTTAAAAACACGTCACAAATTTTTACTTCACGTGTTAATATATAGATACTGAAATATTTCGAAAATTAATTAAACAATAAACTGTATAATAAATTATCTATGCGGTTTGTAAAACAATGTTGCCCCGTATCCGCCAGCAAATTTACCGGAAGTAACTATATTATGTTTTCCAAAAAGGAATGTGTGCTATTTCGGAATACGCATTAATCAACCGACAAAAAATTTAACCTATCTTATAAGCTTGTTTTCACTTAATTAGGATATATTTCACATTTATTAATGACCTCGATTGAAAGTACCGCCGTGTGACAAACTTGAGCTGTCGGCTGAAGCGGTATGATAAAAATTCGACGGGCTTAAATGAACACTAAAATTGTAAGATAAACTGATGCGTCAGTAACGCAAGCACAACATGACAGAAGATTGCAGATCTTTTTCACTTTATCTGATGGTAAGTGGCCATTGCCGCCCTAATATTTTTATTTTTTTATTTGGTTGAAGTAGCAAACAAGCATAGTAAGTGGACACTACCGCCCATGGACACCTGTAAGCAACTCCAAATAGAACATGGGTTCTATCTGAAGTCAATCACAGACGCGTTGCTACTCCCGAGGACTAAGATAATTTCCTCATATAAAAGTGTGCCGGCAACCACACCCTTCCATCGAAACGCAAGAAATGCTTCACGCTAGAAATAGGTGTAGCGGTTGTACTTCCCCTGTCGAACTACACTGATTGTACCAATAATCTCTTACCTAAGGCTACCCAGAGTGGTATTGCTACCCCTGAGAACTGAATTGGAGTGCCTAGAATAAGTATAGCTTCCCTAAAGTATAATTTGAAAATGATCGCGTCAAATTAGTATATCTCCTCGGAGTTAAGTTTAGTAGTAATACATTTTCATGTCACATTGCATCCGGACTTTAATGGTCAAAATTTATTTATTCTAACGTTAATATATCTCTTATAATCAGTTAAAAAGTTTGTGTTTATCGTAGTGGCATGTAACTTTAAACCCTCATTATGAATGTAAATAAATTATTGATTTATTTTCGAAAAATGTAAATTGCCTCTATAGATAAGAAATGATTATGCAACAAGTATCTAAAAGAACGCCGGTCCGTGAATACGTTTTGTAATGCGTGCGTGTCAATAAGTAGGGTAAATCCATCACGCTACGTCCAGCAAGTATACTTGGCACAATATTCAGCGAATGCGCTCCTACAGCCGAATACGTAGTTTTTGCGGTCCTAACGCCCCCAATCTATACATACAACATTCACAGCATAATTAGATTACGAGTGTGTAGGTATATTGCGTGTTCATTCCACGTAATGTCAGTAACATCTTATCTTGAATATTCGATCTATTAGTTGCATAATATTACTGTTACAATCGTTATCCAGTGTTAATTTAACGACCCGATCGGTTACCATACCGGTCAGAAGTGGATCCGGGTTCGATTCCCGGCCAGAGAAGTATCTAAATGATCAGATTCCTGTTCTGGGTCTGGGTGTTTGTGTATTCATCTGGTGTGTGTCCATAGTATCCATGACAGAGGAGAAAATCCTAGTGTGGCTATTAGTGTAGAAAGCGTGTTGAATTATCTGTAACATTACGTGACACGTGAATTTTGTTTGTTAATGAACTTGTTTTGTTATCTATTACTTAGAAGTAATTATTAGAACGGCTACGCCGGAGGCATATGTTTACCGTATACTTGTATCAAATGGCTAAACAATGTTTAAACTTGAGACTTTTATATAATTCCGATAGAAAAACAATTACCATATAATATTAAAACATGTTTATCTAATAATTTAATTTATAATCTATTACAGTGCCGTTAAGTAGAATAGAATATAATATAATGGTTTTGTTCTTGAAAGTAAAGTTTAAAGATTATATGTGTATTATTTTATTCGCATTAAATTAAATAAGCTTGTCTAGTCTTAAATATAATTTGCAAATTGTAAAAATATGATTTAACATTATAAGTGCTGTCAATTATCTCTTTATTACGTTTAAGTACTTATACTAATAAGAGATTTATCTGTAAAATAAACCGTTATATAAGTAAATTATTCTGATCGCGAAAATAAATACACAAATTTTACACTACATTTTCATTTTAAAATTACAACTGCGCGATTCGTTAGGATTTGAAAAGAATGAAAATTGAACCTGTCAGCGCGGCCTTACAATTTGTAAGTGGAACTTGGTGTCGTTGGTTTGGTTTCCCTGTCACCAACTTGTGACCGAGTGCTTGTAGATTTCTTTAAAGACAAGGAAACCCTATTACAGAAATCATTTTTCCGTTTGCGGCGGTAACTCGAAGTTTGTTAAGTAACAAAAGTTAACGGCCATTCGAAGTAATTATGAGAAGGTATTACTATGGAGCAGCCACGTTTTTCTTTGAGATATCTGCAAAAGTTATCGGAGGAAAAAGTTCTATACTTTATCGATATGGCCACTACTGTATTAATGAGCCACATATTTTCTGTTATTATAGTACCTAATACTAGCTGTACCATTCGGGAGCTCGTGGATTACAACTTTGCTAAAGATCATCACATGATCAAATGAATAGTTTACGATTCTATAGAGGACATACAGACAAACATTCATTTTTATTTATAAGAAGAAGACATGAATCCAATACTTTCTATATCGTGTGTCTTTATGTTTGCGTATCACAGATTGATTATCACTTGAAAAACTGCATCACTAACTCCATAGAGATGTTGTTTGACGAGTTCTTGCTTAAAAACACATCGTTACCATTATTTAATTCTCGTCAACCCATTATTGTCCCACTGGTGGGAACGAGTCTTCTCTCAGAATGAGAGAGTTAAGGCCAAAGTCCACCGCGCTGGCCAATTGCGAATTGGTGGACTTCACACACCTTTGAGATTTTTTTTAAAGAAGTCTCAGGTATGTAGGTTTCCTCGCGATGTTTTCCTTCATCGAAAACCAGTGATAATTAATTTCTAATACGCGTGCCTGGGTTTGATCCCCGATCTCCCGAGCGAGAAGGCAAGTTTCAACCATTAGGCTTTCACTGCTCATTATTTAGTTAAACTACTCGTTATTTAATTAAAACACGCAAAATGAAAATCATTATAGTTGTACCTAAAATATTTTTTATCTTGTGAACTAACGATAGACGTTTAAATTGGTGTTCAAGGTTCAAATTTGCGTTTTAAATTGCACCTCCGACGTTACTTATTTCATTTTCGTATAGTTCTTTGGTGCACAATATTCGCAATCTTTAAAAGGCTGGCGATATTGTTAGGTGTTATTTTCTGCATAAGCCTTAAAGGATCCCACGCGTAGTTAAGCTCCGATCCCACCTACGCGTTCGAAAGATGCAACAAGGTTATTATATTTTATAGGAGATAGGAGACTCTTTATTGTAAAGAATGTTCCGTAAGTATGTAAAATGAGAACTATTTTTAGCTTACCTATCTACGATGCTGGTTATAATATTGCGTTATTTTATGTTGAATAGATGTGTAGGAGAGTTTTTTTTATATACGGCAGCAGCAAAGTAAACTCAAACAACTATAAAATAGGCAATTTGTATTTATTGCATTTTTAAAAATAACACACTTTATGTCAACAATGAAATAAAAAAGTATTGCATATTTTTTTCAGTGAATGGAATTAGAATTTCAAAATATACTTTTTAAGTGCAAAACTTTCTTGAAAACCTAATCATTTGCAGATACTTAGCTGCCGTCGATATATATCGCAGCTAACTAAGTTAATTATCCGTTCAATTACCTAGCTTCCTGGATGATTCAGCCGTAGCGTCTAATACAAGCGAACTCAAGGTTTTGCTATAGGGGCCACAACATGCTTCTGCCGAGCGATCTCGGGCCACAAGCAAGTAATATTTAGATTTTAATGCACATTTTTTAATAAGAGTGAGAAAAGAAAAGTTTTTATGTATAATATGTATTACCTATACATAAAAACTTTTCTTATTATCATCATCTACTTATGTATCACTAGCTGACCCGGCGAACTTCATTCAGCCCAAAAATCTAAAATTGTCAGTGTTGCTCCACTACATTATGCAATTGCATAATGTAGTGGAGCAACACTGACGATTTTTGACTTTGAATAAGTATGAAAAAATACTTTTTATGTATGCTGTTATTAAGTTTTAATAACTATTGATTGGCTTTCTTCCTATTCACGCCAAATATTAATAGCGTAAAATCCCGATCATCCTTTCTTTGCTAGTCGCGAATTTTGTAATGGGTTACAACAAAATTAAAATCAGATGGGCCAATAAAAAGGGCCCGGCGGTCCGCTGGGTGAGTATGGCTTTTTTACCCCTCGACAAAGACAAGTAGGTTTTTTAGGACTTAATTTCTGTTGTAAGGTCCTTGCAATTTTATACGGGCGGCCTTAGTGAGGATTACACATTAAATTGTTTTATTTTTTAGGGTATGGGACTTAGATTTCTTGAAAATAGATTTGTATGGCATGAAACATGGCGTCGGTGATGGTGCTTTTTTTTTTTTCTAAGTGATATATAAAGAGATTTCTGTATATATAAGTAATGGCTGGTTCAATACAATTTTGTGCTGGCTAGCACGATATGTTAGGTCATGAGTAATTATTTTTTACTCTGTGACCTTAATTTTAGGCAACCATATGACACTCATGCAATAAGGGGCTTTACAGGTGATAGAACCAGGTCGACCGGGGAAGTACTACAGCCACACCTATTTCTAGCGTGTTTGCCGGCAAACCTTTATAAGGTGTGCCGGCAAACACACCATATTCACATACCAGGCAACCATCATAGTCCTCGGGAATAGCAACTCACCTGTGATTGACTTCAAATAGAAATAGAACCCATGGCCAGTTTGAAGTTGCTTACAGATGGACTGCATGCTCGTTTACTGATTCAATCAGATCAAAAAGACAAATCAATCTGTTAACGGGAAGAGGGTTAAATTTCAATTACTAAATTTGACTCAAACAAACGGGGTGAGCTAAATAAAACCGTTTAATAAAAAATGTTTGAATGGCTAAATAGTTTAGGAAGCTAGTTGAGCGGTGTCATAAGGCCTAGGTTCTTAATTTAACCGGCAATAAGGCTATTTACCTGTGAGATATATGCTATTTATATCGCAATTAGAAATACTCATCGGATATTAACTATTACGTCTGTGTTATATAAAACTGTGCATCATAAAATACTGTATTTTTCGTGCATACTAAATAACAACATTATTTTACGCCACTTTGAGTAGGACTTCTTGTAGTAACTGTTAATCACGTTATTAGCATTTGATTGAAACGGAAACCGAGCCAGCTAATAGCCAATTAAACCCTTCCACAGCAGTAAAACTGTTTTACTGCTTCGACATAACCGGCCGCAGAAAAAATCTTCATTTAAAATTCTATGGTTATTATACAGATGTTGTGGACCTAATTGACGTATTATGTATTCCGCTAAGTACTTTTTACACAAATTACCCAACGGAGTTTTGGAAATTGACTTTTAAAATGAATATATTTACGGAATAGCAAAGGAATTGCGTAGTTTCACGTTTTTAGTTATATGTCACGTTTAGTTTGTTTAAATATGATAGGAAGTGATGTATCCAGTTTTCCACATGTTTCCTTTTATAACAAAGGTGAGCATTGATAAGGATTTTTTTAAATTCCTCCTTTAAGGGTTTAAAAATTAGTATGAAAGTCCCCCATCATTGATGTTTAGTTATCGAAACTCAGCAATAGGCTTTTTGGTTTGATATAATGGATGAAATGAAATGTATTTCACCATTTTCAGAAAATCAACCGCTAAGCCCTCTTACGCACTAGCGGTTAACCGCGGCGGTTTAAAATTTAGGGGCGGTTTCATATTAAACTGTAAAAGCGGCTAGCCGCGCGGTTAACCGCGCCCACAGATAATCGCTAGTGCGTAAGCGGGTTAAGAGAATAAAATAGGGATTGAAAGTATTTTTTCATAGATTCGCCAAATTAAATGCAAGTTCAATTATTTATGAAATATAAATATTATAAAATCGTTATAGTGTATTTATACAAATTACAAAAACCTTGTATTTACTTTGTTTAGGTCTTTGGATAAACTATGTATGTGTCTCGTACTAGTGTATCGTCTATATTGGTCATGTTTTATTTAATTTTCTATTTATTTATTTAATTTTGGTATCAAACTTACAAGCTTTTAATTATTTACGTAATCGAGACGTTCTATACCTACTGAAAATCTCTCTCAATTACAACACTTCACTTTATACTCATTAAGGAGCTCGTTCATTTCTGTGTTATTAGTACATAAATAATCAATATAGGGCGTGGATAAATTTAACTTCAAGTGCCGATCGTTCTTCGTTATATTTTATGAAGCTACGAGACGTAGGTGTGTATAATTAATATTATGTAATTATTCGTTCTAGTGCTATGAAAATAAATCAGTTGTTTTTCCTTTCCCGACTACGTCAGAAGTAGGGAACAGTTTTTCTATCGTATACATGTGTGATTGTATTTGGGTATGAATGGCTCCTTCTTTGGCGTCAGATACTATCAAATAGCTTGACTGATTGTAACATATGATATTACACTGGAATTAACTCGTATGGTGACATTCTCTGAGGTGGATACTTCATTAATAATTATATTGTTGTCTCGCACTCAGGTTTGTCGAACTGGCGTGTTCGAGTCGTCCGTCTTTGGCAATTTATTGCGGCAATTAGGGCAAATCCAGGAGGCCTTCTGCGTTCTCGGTAGATTTTTATAAGATGATGCTGAGGACGTGACGCGTCTTACATCCCATACATAAACCTCCTATTATCCATTGTATATTTAGTTTTAGAAGTTACATGTTTCGTCGTCAAGTCATTATTGTCCCATAACTCATAATCCAGTACGCCTAGTGCGACGTAGTAGAGAACTGAGAAAAGTTTTTTTTTCAAATTTTAAGAAACTCAGATGTCTAATTTTCTCTATTATGTTTGTGTTCACTGTAAAGCAATGACATACATATAATTTCCAATGCGCACATTACTTTATAAAAATCCGTGGTACGTGTTTGGGATTTGAACGTCGCATCCTTGAATGAGGCGCTAAGTTTCAATCATTAGGCTATCACTATAGTGACGTGCTTATAAGAAACTGTTTGTCACCTATTCTTACAATGAAAGAAACATCTTGAGGGGAAATTAGATACTTAAAATGTATATAAAAACTTGATCAAAGTAGGAGTAAAAAGGTGTCTAAAATATGCCGACTCAACTTTGGCTAACGTAGTCTATATTGTAATCCAGATGTGAGCAATCTGCGCTCGCAGAATTTCCTAGAACCTAATCTTTTTTGTCACCGCCAGGCTGTTCTTTTCGCAGTCTATTTGTTTGTTGGCCGTTTATTATACTGTTAAATTTTGTCACGCTTTAATTTTTTAACCTTAAAAATTTCTTGCCGATGTTTTTCGTTGACAAATTTCAGCGACAACTTCCTAATGGGCCGCCTTTACCTAGTGCAGCTACAATCATCGAAGCTAAGTAGCTGAGGATACCAAAATACTTGTAAATATCGCGTCTAAATCCTTCTTTCTATCACAAGAAAGCCGTGTGCAACAGCGAAACATACAATACATATATGTGTCGTAGTAAAAACTATATAGGATAGTTGAGACGTAGTCACACAGTTTCTAGTTTAGTGTAATAGGTGCCTACTGTAATTAATCTTGGTTTTTTATTATTATTTGCGACATTACAAAATTTTCACTTATATGTATTTGCGATATTATACAATTTGCGATACTGAAAAAGCTCGATTTTTATGTCGATTCCAACTAAGTGTAATATTTAATCTATATAAATATAAAAGGATATATCTAAAAAGATCTCTTTAACCTTTGTTATTGCTATGACAATACATCGACAAAAAACTATTTGGTTTAAATTATCCAGAAAATAAAGTCTACAAAGAAAAGATCAGAGCAAAAAGTAGACTAACACAGTTTAGAAATTCAAAAGTGCACGCCACATAATGCTCGTTCGATAAAAAAATATAGTAAGTAAATACGCCTGTTTATTGTTATATTATTAACTATTCTCATATAGTTTTTAAATATAAATACAATATATTTTTTAGGGTTCGTGGAGGCAGTTTTATTTCAAACGGCTAATGTCGAACTTAAATCACTGGAAATGGCGTTATTTTATAAAATATTCTTAGTAAAGCAAAAATATACATCCATTAGAATTCCTAACAATATTATTTACGTTTATTGCTTGCTAAAAGGAATAATTTCTCTTTGATATTCTTATAAGAAGCACTCTCGTTAACAAGCTTGTTATTGTCGTGCATCGATATTTATTCATTCAGATATCGCATATGAGACTTTCACGGTCAGCTAGTGCGTCGCATGAGTAGGTAATTGATACATACTGATAACGATTTCTATACACATCATCATCATCATCATCATCAGCCTTTATCATTCCACTGCTGGACATAGGCCTCCCCCATGAGGTGCCACAATGCTCGGTCATCAGCTACTCTCATCCAACCACTGCCTCCAACCCTCTAAAAATGTGTATAGAAAAGAGGGTCTTTTCTATACACATTTTTCCTGAATTGTTAGTGCCATGGACACACAGAATTTACAAAAACCCAGACCCAGATCAAAAAACTAAATTCTTATTTTTTTTAATAATAATCTTAATTCAGTAAATTTTTAGGTTAAAAGAACTTGGATTATGTATCATGATTAAAAGGATAAATGAAATATCCGACATATTAAGACGTTCCAAATGTATGGTACGCACATACCCGTATTTAATAATGAAAGACTTAAGACTATATTACAATGCTGATTATTGTAGCAGATTGATATATTTGTTTGTAATTTTTTATTTTTAAATCATCATTTAAGAATTCGTTGTAAGTATCTTACTTCACTTGTGACGAATTCTTAAATAATTTATGTTAATATTTTTAATTCATTACTGCCTGGCCGGGTATCGAACCCGGAACCATCTGAGAGTCACGTCATTGTGACTTCTGCCAACGCGGATCTATCGATCAATGTTACAATCAACAATATATGTGAAACATATTGTCATGAGAGAGTACATGTTTATTATGCAGTACGCCACACGGAATCGTGATGTGATTATCGTCGGTTATTGCGTGTTTTATCTTAAGAGTTTGGTCGGTCTCTTAAAATGTAGAACTTGAATACTGATCAGTTAAATTTATATCCGACATTGCATCTGATCCGGAAGTACATGGAAGTGTCTGTAAAAATGTATACCTAAGTCGTTACCCGCTGTCTGTCCTTATGTATGCTTAGATCTTTAAAACTACGCTACGGATTTTAATGCAGATTTTTAATAGATAGAGCGATTCAAGAGAAAGGTTTTTATGTACAATAATATAGTGAAGGAATAGTAGTAAATTTGGATTTTTTACTTTTAGGCGGAACGAAGTTCGCCGGGTCTGGTAGTAGTGTATAAAGGCGATACATTTTTAACACCTTTTTATTAGCTTCGGTCATATATAGCTATCTACTTATTTAGCTATCTATCTATTGTGTGACGGGATCTTTAACAATGAATCGAACTAAAAAGAGGAAAATAATAATAAGTTTAAGCTTATGTTTATTTCGCGTCCGTAGGTACATATTTTATTTCATGCCTAATAGAGATGTACAATTGTGTTGAACAGTGATGATATCCGTATTTCGAATATTGCATAATATATAGGTACTTACCAGCATAAGAAAACAGCGGGTGGTCGAGAGAATGATTGTGGAACTTGCTCCACAAGCAAAGCGTGAACTCTTTGAGGTCCGGCAGATTCTTTTCGTACTCCAAGTACTGGTATGACAATTCTTGATTCATAGAAACTTTGTAAACGCTGCATGAATCAGACATCGGAGCGGGAACGGTGTGATAGAGACTCGTTAGCTTGTTTACATACGACGACTGGCTCACGGGTCGTCGGTTGAGAATCTTTAGTTGTGGTCTGAAACAATAAATGCTTTTTATAACATTGAAGTACAAACAAACAGTATGATGGTAAGTGGTCATTCCCACCCATGGACGTGTAAGCAAACTTCATATAATGCGTTGCTACTCCCGTGGACTAAGATGGTCGCCTCATACAAAAGTGTGCCAGTAACCACACCCTTCCACCGAAACTAAAAACTGCTTCACGCTAAAAATAGGTGTGGTGGTGGTACGTCCCCGGTCGAATCAATTCTGAACTTACCTTAAAATATACAGGTATATACAATACCACATATGAACGTAAGCTGGGATAAAAGTCCATGTACCATATCGATTTCATATGACGTTCTTCTTTTTGTCGGAGTCATATTTTTCCTTTGTTTAAAATGACAAAAACTGTACTTTTCGTGGTAGATAGATAATCACTAAGTACGTTTAATATTAATTACACTTTCTACACTCTAGACCTATTCTATGATTATTTCCTGTGTCGTCACGCAGACGAATATACAAAAGCCCAAATCCAGACTAAATCTAAATTTATCATTCTGATTTCCGTCTGGCCGGGGTTAGAACCGGGAACTGCGTGTTAGACTGGTATGGTAATCTCTCCCCATCGCAGATTGTCAATTTTCTTGGCACCAATGTAACTATAGTGGTCTATGTATTAAAACTTTAGAAAAAGTGTGGTTTCAATTAAATATTATAAGGTAAAGACGGTAGTGAGTAATATTAAGTAAATTTGATTCTATAAATAGTAATTTATTCAAAGAACTAATGATGTCCTGAGCGGTTCAATTAAGCAGCAATTGAGCGGCAATTCATGTAACAATCGACTTTAAATTATACTTTTGTTCTCCATCTCCATCTAATGAACGTCTAAACCAGATTTATCTGGATCAAGGACATTTCATCTGGAACAATTCAATGCTTCAAAATTAACGAAGTATACAATTTTACTAAGGAGACGAATTTAATGTATTAATCTGTTACATACATACATCTTTATTATTTTCATCGGTTAGATAATGCATAAATACTTGCTCTTATGCGTAATGTAATTTAAAGAATATTTGCTTTATAAATTTTTGTTATGGTGTATTTGCTAGCTTTCATTCGATATTATTTTAATTAAAAAACGAGCATACATACGAGCCCATCAAATAGTAAGTAGTCACTGCCGCCCATGGACATATGTAATCAACTACATACAGAACATGCGTTCCATCTGAAGTCAATCACAGATGCGTTGCTACTCCCGAGGACTATGATGTTCGCCTCATGTGGAAGTGTGTTGGCAACTCACAATATAATAATCACAATCCTGCATAATGCATGATTTAGTGTACCTAAATCTTATATTAAATGTCCGTTTGGTTACTCTATATAGCTACTTGTAACATTAGAAGCCGCTGTTCCGGACTGACAAGAGAATATGCCTCGAGGGCCTATCATATTATTCCTCAGGGATATCAATGTGTTTGTGATTTTAAACTCGTATCGTATTTCAGCGTTGCAATTGATATGTTAGGTATTAGGTAGATTTGGATATTTTTAAAGTTAAACTTCTTTAGGCGTGTGGAATGATTTTTGGTAAAGAAAGAAAAAAAAATATTTGTAACAATACTACAACATAATGTGGTATAAATTACCTGGTAGACTGCATGCTCGTTTGCCACTTCAATCCGATAAAAAATGGGTGTGCGAAACGTAGAAGAGAGCATTGTATAACTTTTGAAAAATCGAAGACTTAGATCGAAGACTTAGCTGGTCTGTTTGTGACCTGTTGACTACGGAGTTCTTTGCGAACTGATAAAAGAACAATGCTGTGTGAACCGTGCTGTGTCAATGCGAATTGATGAGGCATATAAGGGGTGGGTAAGGGGTCATTAAAATTGCTAATTGAGTGTAATTCATATACTTTTCGGCTACAATTATTGGGAAATTATGCTTTATTGCCAATTCTTCACTTATGATTAAACCAACGGTAGCGGCTGTCACCATCACCTATGAGCATGTAATAGCAGATGATAATTTAAGAGGTGGTAGAACCAGTGTAGTTCGACCGGGGAGGCACCACCGCCACACCTATTTCTAGCGTGAAGCATTTCTTGCGTTTCGATGGAAGGGTATGGTTGCCGGCACACTTACATGAGGCGACCATCTCAGTCCTCGGGAGTAGCAACGCATCTGTGTTGGACTTCAGATAGAACCTGTGTTCTATATGAAGTTGCTTACAGATGTCCACGGGCGTCAGTGACAACTTAACATCAGATGGACTAGGTGCTAGTTTGCTACTTCATATTCTAAAAAAAATATGAATTGCTAAATCAACGCCGGCTTTAAAGAAGAGCTCTTTTTACAAACTCGTATTTTCGAAACGCTCCATACCAATGAAATCGATGTCCCTTTTTGTTTATATAGTTACTTAAATAGAGTTAAAGGACATACTGAGCGCTTCACTTAATAGTACCTGTAGAATTATATTAATCTGGCTTACCCCGCATCTAACGATCGTTCCAAAGGTTTCTCGTATGGGTGGTACACGAGAGACGAGTCTGGGTGTATGGGTTGCCAGTCATCCTCCCGCGCGACAACTCCCCATAGGAGTCCGAAGAGCCAGAGTATCCGCATTTCCTGGAACAACTTCGATATATTACCAATTGTGTATATTTAAATAACAGCACGCGACTTATTTTTCAAAATCATAATTTCCTATATTTTTATCAAAGTCTAAGGGGTATTATGTAAATGCAGTTGCTTAGCGCTGAAAGGAAACAACGCCAAACCTACGGGCCAGTGACTAGAAAAAAATGGTTACAAATATTATTAACTACTGACAAGTCAACGCACAGCCCAAACTATTACGATTAGAAACATTAAATTTTACACCATGTTTCCTTTTATAGTGAGCACTAAGAAAGGCTTTTCGGAAATTAGCCCCCTAAGGGGATGAGTGCGGGGAAGAAGTTTGCGTGAAACTCCGCCAATTTTCATGCCACCTAAATTAAACTTAGTATTTCGATTATGCTTTCATAAATATGAAAATCTGATTCACGATTTCCGAAATTTCAATCCCTTAGGGGGTAACATAAATATGATGCAAGCATGGGGGGTAAATTTGATGCAAGCTAAATGAAACTTTGTATTTGGCCTGTTTAATATATTGTTGACTGTTGACAAAAAAAGGGGGCAGAAAGGACATTGGATCTCAAAATATCATCATACTACGGTTTGCGCGAAGGAAGTCGCGGATTGTGCTAGTCGTAAATAAATTAAATTGCGAATATAGCAATTTATGGCAAAGCTTCATAAACCATGTTTGACGGTAAACATCCCTTTACATTTACGCCCTAACGAGCTGTATACCTAAAGCGCCCCTAGCAAAAGCTTTTTATTTTCTGAAAACGGGCGATAAAAACAAAGGACATAATACAATACCAATCTAAATATGAACGTAAATATTTTGTTAATTTCTGCTCGCAATTTTATGGAAAGGAGAATGCCGACTAAAGTATGGAATTTGGTTTAATTTTTTTGTGTACCATATCGTATATTGAATCATTTTGTAGTGTTTTTGTAAATTCAATATTTACAAGAAATGTGTAGAGACACTTTTCTTATATATTTCTTGGCCGGGTTTACGAGAAAATGGTTAAAGAATTTCATCGAAATAGGTTATTTCTTGACAGTTGTAACTTGCAAAGCACTCAATTATAAATATGGGAATGCAATGCGATAATAGTTATTAAAAATAATCGTACGAATTCGATACACCCGCCTACCAGACCCTGCCGTCCGTGTTCGCTCGGCTTATGTTTTTATTTTTCTATCCATCGTAACTAATTCTAACGCATTTGTTGGTAATTCTAATGCAAGTTGAAGGTTTCTTCCCCGTCATCAAAACAAAAACGTGTATCATCACGATACGTGAAGAAAGCGCTCTAAAAACGTATGATACCCTTTTTTTTCTTTTTTGTTTTCGAGGGGAAAACCTTCAAAAGGTACCCGACGCCGTGGGAGCGACGCAGGGTTATGTGGGATTTTTACCGCACTAAAACCCCCCCGGTGGCCGTCCTCGGCGCTATAAAGAGGATTCCGGGTACTCGGTCCGACCGCAACCGGAATCCTCTGAGCGCGTTGCCCCATCGGGCTCCTCCCAGATGGGTGGCTGGGCCCACCGCTCCGTCTTTACGATGGTATGCGACCACATATACCGCCGTCCTTCCCGGGATCGCTTGACCGAACGGTTCGAGCTCCCACTCTAGCCACCTGCAACCCCGGAAGCCCCTTTTAGTCGCCTCTTACGACAGGCAGGGGATGCCGTAGCCCTATTCTGATCCCGGAACTACAGGGACAACGTATGATACCCATTGCGTATTTATATAAATAGGTGATCACCATATACAATATGTCGAAGTGATGTCCACTTCAGCTGATAAGTTAACGCATTATACGTGAATGACATAAGAGCAGACGTGATAAGTGCAAACGTTATTCTATGTCGTCCACCGGCTTGATACGGAGAGCATTAGACGCAACGTATGAAATATTATACGAGCCACGAGAAATGGCTTCGCCTCACCGCTGGAGGTCACGCGTAATTATTTCCACGGCACCATCCTGCTCTGATTTATTGAACAATGCAACAGGATCTGCGTAGTTTATTGTTTACGTGTACAGCCGATTATTTAACGACGTACTTAACGTGCGGCGTTGAATAATCGACGTTGTTTATATGTGTGGTTTTCAAGGTGGTATGCCAGTGTAGTTCGACCGGGGAAGTACCACCGCCACACCTATTTCTGGCCTGAAGCATTTCTTGCGTTTTGATAAAAGGGTTTGCTGGCGCACTTTCACATGAGGTGACCATCATAGCATCTGTGATTGACTTGAGATGAAACCCATGTTCTGTATGAAGTTAATTACAGATGTCCATCGGCGGAAGTGGCCACTTACCATCAGGTGGAGTGCATGCTCATTTGCTGCTTCAATCAAATAAAATGCTGTGTTGCTACTCCCGATTACGGTAACTGATCACTGCGGTCAACGTTATTAGAACAGATGTTCTATGAGAAGTCAATCACAGATGCGTTGCTACTCCCGAGGACTGAGATAGTCGTCTCATACAAAAGTGTGATACCACACACTTCCAACGAAACGCAAAAAATACTTCACGCTAGAAATAAGTGTGGCGATGGTACTTTCCCGGTCGAACTACGTTGGTTCTACCACCTGCAGACTTTTCTTACTAATGCTGGGGTCACACTATCGCGATAACGCAAAGATTTGCGTTGTCGTGACACGTCTGGCCAAACTTTTCGCCCTATCGCGAATTATCTTCGCGAATACAAATTGAAATTTCAACACATCAAAGAGTTTTGTCGCGACAAAGTTCGTGCGGTTGGTTACACGTCACGCGCATTAGTAGAATTCATACAAAATTATGAATGAATGAATTATCGCGACGTTCTTGACTATCGCGACGCAGTGAAATTTATTTTTTAATGTGGCCAAGCACTTCGTCATAGATCGAACACGAACTTTTATCGTGACAACGCGAACACGAATCTTCGCTATCAAGCCTGGCCGTACCATAACACGTATCTAACTTCTAAAAATCAAACAACTTCGAATTAAAACCGTACCTACTACTGTTCTGGCAGCTCATTTACGGGCTTAACATCCGTTTATCGTTGGCTGATAATGAATAGTCATCAGGCGTCGGATGGACTTCTGACAGGCTCTTTGAAACCCGATTGCCTATTAATTTGCAACTGTATATGTGAGTAAATGTGGGATGGATTTGAGGAACGTTGCTTTGGTTCTGAACAGTATTAATTTAAGCCTTATATCATACCTTTGGGTTGGATACAACCCATTATTGTCCCACTGCTGGGCACGGGTCTTCTCGCAGAATGAGAGAGTTTTAAGCCATAGTCCACCTCGCTGACCTAGTGCGAATTGCTGGACTTCACATACATCCGAGAACTTTTTTTTAAGAACTCTCGGGTGTGTAGGTTTCCTCACGATGTTTTCTTTCACCGAAAAGCAGTGATAATTAATTTCTAATACGCACATAAATCAGTGGTGCGTGCCTGGGCTTGAACCTCGGACCTCCCGATTGAGAGGGCAAGTTTCAACCGTTAGGCTATCACTGCTCTGCATCATACCTTTAACTAGTGTAATATATAAAACAAAACAACCACTAAATTATCAGTATTTCTCTACTACATGTATTAGACACAAAAACCTTCCTTGTGAATCACTCTATCTATGAAAAAAAACTGCATTAAAATCCGAAAATTTTGAAGATCTAAGCGTACGTAGGGACAGACAGCGAGAAGCGACTTTGTTTTGCAGTGATAAAACGGACTAAATGTAATCTAATTTACTCCTTTCTTAAGTTTACCAATGTAATTACTAACTCAATAATAATTACTAACTATAATATAAAAGATTTTGAAAACTTACGAGACAAACAACTTCGTATCCGCAAATTAAACATTTATGAATCTTTGTCGGACTTTTGCACATTGGTGTAGACTGGCGTGGAGATACAACTCCAATATTGCTATATGGAAGTTGTCAATATGGAACAAATCTTGTACATAACTCCTATGAAGAATCTTTTGTCGAGTTCGATGCGGAAATTTAATAAACTACTACAGCTATCCGACTGCTTTATCGAATCCGTTCACACATTGACTATTTATTTGGTATAGCTTGGTTTAATCCTTATAAGATTATTCAAAATGTGTGATAGCGAAAGTTGTGGTTGATATCAATAGGCGGATAAGTATTAATATGGAGGTGGAAGAAAATGGACATGTAAGAAATGCATCCGCAAGTTTCTAGTCGCCTCGCCTCACTGGACGTAAACGGTCTCGCTAATGGTATGCAATAAATATCGGAGCCTGCCGCGAGAATTACATTGTATGCATTTGCATATTATTATGCATCTTTGTTCCTTGAGCGTTATTAAACAAGTTGGTTTTAACTTTGTGTTTCAATTCTAACGGATTTTTTATTATACGAGAGAGTTATAGCTTCCTTCGACAACGTTGAACACTGCTGTTTTCTAACGTTGTCGACCAGCGTGGCTGGGCGGTTACCATACTGGTCTGACGCGAAATGGGTTTCGGGATCGATTCCCGGCCAGACTGGTATCTTAATGCTGAGTTTAGATTTATGTTCTGGGTCTGGGTGTTTGTGTATTCGTCTTGTGTGTGTCCATGGTACTCACGACACAGGAGAGAATCCTAGTGTGGGGCTGTGAGTGTAGAAAGCGTGTTTTAAACTTTAGCATTTGGCAACTTAAATAAGTGCATGAGGTAAGTACTCGCACTTTGTACTCAGAGAAAGAACTTTAATTTTATTTGTCTCTAGTTGGGCTCTGCAGTTTAACCGGCGTTGAAAAAATTATACAACATTAAATTGTAATAACTTTTGATACATTAAATGGATTTTAGTGAAATCATACTAATATCATTAAGGCGAAAGTTTGTGAGTGTGTATGTTTGTTACTTCTTCAGGTCTAAACGGCTGGAGCGATTTTCATAAAATTTCGTAGGGAGTTAGGTGACACTCTGGATTATCATATATTTTACTTTTTGCTATGGGAGAATATCTTATTTCCACGGGACAATCACTCAATCAATCGAATCACACATCGATTTTTTTAACGCGAGCAAAGCTGCGAGGTGCAGCTAGTAATGTCTAAAAGCGTATGTTATATGAATATATTTTCATTCCTTCCAATTTATTAGTTTTGGTTTGATGCGATTTCATAAAGACGCGAATTCGATAAGTTTAAAAAAAACAACTATTACTTGTTCTATATCATCCAACATATTCATTTTTGGTAAAATATGTGCGGTGTATAGACATCCGAAATGTTCGTTTTTATATGATACAGATTGCTTATAAATTTTCTTGGGTGGCAACAGACAGTTAAACAGATTGTGAGTATAAAGAGAACTGATAGACAGAGAATTGACTGGGGCTTGCCACATCCAGTTTACTTTATGATACTTGGAAAATATTATTTTCTGTACAGGAATATAGTAAATACATAGTGATATCTGCAATACGACAGTATAAGGAACATTCAGTAATAACCGTTTTCATTATAACTTACAGAAGCAATCTCTCCAACTTTAATGTGTGCGAGATACTAATCTAACTTACCACTGGGAAAGTGCTTCGAATATAACTGAGACCGCATGTTCTCTTAATGTTCCAATTAATATTAAGGAATGTGCAGCCCAGCTCAGTGAAAAGTTAATCGTTGTAAAATGGAGTCTCCCAACTAATTTCGAATGAAATTATATGACAAAAACGGACCAACAAGTATAACATTAATGAACTATGTGCCATACAAAGCGTAGAGAGCCTGACTATGCATATACTTGTCCGTTATTCAAATAAACTTACAAAGTCCATCAGAATGCAATTGTCTACGGAAGCGAGGTGACAGAGTTATCCGTATGAAAATAGCTGTTACGCGCAGACTTATACAAACGTTTAACTCCTGTTGAGCCCTCTTTTCATCTGAATAAGCGCCTTTTAATAATGGACGCATACATCGTAAAATGACCCAACGTCTAAAAATTTGTTAGTAGTATGTAGTTGCAGCGCTGCGATGAACAGTCAGAGAAGAGTATTCTTTAATTCTTTATGTATAAGTAGTATCGGAGTTTTGTGCTCTACTTATATCCGTTATCGGTTTAAATACCAATTTCTATTAGGCAGTATTCGTGTTTGATTTCTGTAGAAAACTATAATATTGAAGAAAAAGCATATGCGTGAGCTTACAAGCTGTTTAGACAGGAAGAACGAAACTGTGCTGCAAAATTTATTTTCCGAGCATACTAGACGGTGATATTTTAGAAATAAATCATGGTTACCATTTTATTGCTTGTAAACCCACAAGCAAAATTATTTTTAGATAAATATCTGACAACGATTTCAAAGTGCATTGCATTTGTTGTATGTTACGTACTTGAATAGAAATTTTAAACCACTGAACTTCACCTTTACCGATACTCTACATTTTCAAACGCTTTTGAGATGATAAAGGTGGATTCAGGTCGTTGAATATACATATATTCACTCAAGCACCGCTCTCAAAAGTATTTTAACATAAATATTTATAAAGACACTCCTTTTAATTCAGAAAACAGATCCTACAGGTATAAAACACAAGTAATATGGTATACACTGAATTGCTTACATACAAAAGGTTAAATTTTGTACTTTAACTCCTATAAATAAATCTATTTGTCTGTTTGTTTCCGTGACATTGTCGGTGTTACAATAGCACACGGTAACGGGACCACCGAGCGGATACGCTGTGAGTTAGAAAATAAAATGTCAATGTGTTTCTTGTAACAGAAATCTTATTTACTCAATGTGTCAAACGCTTTACAAATTACGCTGGGAAATTCTATAAGGCTGCTACGTTGTTATTGATTTTGAACTTAAGCTATTTACTGCTTTCCATCAATTTTGTATTCAACAGGAGCGGCGCAAATAGCGTAAGGAGTCTAGGGAGAATTTAATTATTCCTGTTTACGCGTATTTCAAATCTACTTAGTTTGAGGCCCAGCTACGGACCATCTAAAGGTTGCTGTGCGCTGATTAGTTAGTCGTCAATTTCACTCGCCGGCTACATCCTATTTGTGGTAAAATTTCCACAAATAGGTAGCCAATAATTTTATTGGCTTACAGACTTTAACTGCACTTCAAATATAAAGTGCAGCTTGAAATTTTAGCTCGTACTTAGTATTCCAAAATACACAATTTGTCGTGTGTCATTTAGAACTCCTTTAATTTATAGAATGGCGATATCTTTCTTAGGAATGTGATTCTTATAGAAAAAAATTTGATGTACAATTTTTGTCTAGGATATATTACCGCTTACTTTTCGAGAAAAAATAAAAAAAACGAAAATATTGACTTTGTTACTTTTTAGCACACATAGGCTATATTGGTGTACGCTAGGTCTACGCTAGGTACGCTATCTATTCTGACCGGAAAAAAAAAGTTCTCGGAGGTATGTGAACCACCAATTCGCACTTGGCCAGCGCGTTGGACTATGGCCTAAAAGCTCTCTCATTCCGAGGGAAGACCACGGGTCTTCGGCCCAGCCCGGCCCAGCAGTGCGACAATAATGGGTTGACAATAGACGATAGACCGGATTATTTTTGTGTCTGTGGCCTAAATCTTTAATGATTTACATCGGACCCGAAGAATCGATGAATAATATGTTTTTTTCAGTATTTTATTTTTTTATGTTATTTGATTTATTTAAATATTGAAAAGATTTAGTGAACAAAAGCAGCGTGAAAACGCGTATCCATTAAATAAATATATAATGTACTACCGTGCTTACAATAGATACTTGTGATGAAAAATAGCTGCTTCTACATCAATTACATACCAATCTAATATAAAAATTCTCGTGTCACAGTTTTTGTTGCCATACTCCTCTGAAACGGCTTGACCGATTTTTACCAAATTTTATATGCTTATTCAGTAGGTCTGAGAATCGGCCAACATCTATTTTTCATATCCCTTAAGGGTTGTCCATCCTTAACATTTTTTTTTATTTTTTATATGGCAAAACAACGTTTTTCGGGACAGCTAGTTACTAATAAAATTCTCTTTTGCCTTTGTACTTCGCTTCACGATTTTCTTCAAGAAGACGAAACGGTAAAAAATTAAATAATGGATTTCATATTATTTTTATAATTTAAATAACGGTTTGTAATGAAGCCCGGGTCAATTTACTTACCACAAGCCGGACCGGTGCCAATACATTTCATGTGTACGTGGTTGTAATTATAACCTATTTAACTGTAATTAACAAGCGACGAGTTTCCCTTCCCGAAATTTTCAGATGACGACACATGAGACCAAAAACCAATATTATGGTTGACAAAATAGTGCCTCGAGAGCTGCCAATAATTAATAATATTTAACGCTCAAGCTATGCTCGTTCGTATTACCTGTCAATCCACTTATCTTACTCGTTTTGCTACCTGGTTATGACTGTAAAGTTGGTCAAACATTGAATTACGTGAATGAGCCGTCTTAACACTTTGCAATTCCGAAAAATATTTGTACGTGCTAAATATTTTGATAATTAATTACGATCAATGGATTTAATATGCAGAACTTCCTTTGAAATAGTAAAGAGAGATTTTGGTAGGATTTTAACATGATTATTATGACGTAATGTGATTATAATGAAGCATTAAAATATACCGATTTGAGTCATATAAAATAATGTATATCCAGTATTGTATCATATTAACAATGTATTTGCAACTGTTATTTATAATAATCTAATTTCTAGTTTAAAGAGCAGTGATAGCCTAACGGTCAACTTGCCCTCTCGATGGGAAGGTCCGAGGTTCCAACCCAGGCACGCACCACTGATTTATCTAAAATTATGTGCGTATTAGAAATTAATTATCACTGCTTTTCAGTAAAGGAAAACATCGTGAGTAAACCTACACACCCGAGAGTTCTTTAAAAAAAAGTTCCGATGGTGTGTGAATTCAACCAATCCGCACTTGTCCAGCGCGATGGTCTATGATCTAAAACTCTCGCATTCTCAAAGAAGACCCGTGCCCAGTAGTTGGACAATAATGGGTGGACAAGTTCTAGTTTAATAGTAGACACTCTAATAAGATACGTCCCGACATTATTAATAAAACAAGTTCTTCGAATTCCTGTCCTGATACTTGCGGTCCGCTCACGCATCCTCTCGGTTAGAATTCAATATACAATTCCTATGTGCACCCTACTACCATACGAATATATTGGAATTCAAAATTACCCTAAACATTTAGACGGTCAGATGCGAAAACCGATCGTGAGGGTATTTTACACCAAGTATGTTGAATATAGAAGGTTGAATTGTTTTTATTGTTCATGGTGGTAGAACCAGTGTAGTTCGAACGGGGAAGTACCACCGCCACACCTATTTCGAATGATATCCTAATGATCGAAACTCGGCTTCTCAATCAAGGATCCGAGGTTCGAATTCCAGGCACGCATCACTGATTTTTCTAAAACAATGTACGTATGAAAAATAATAATCACTACTTTACGGTAAAGAAAAACTCGAAAAAAATATATAAAGATTTGTGAAATCTACCAATTCAGACTTGACGAGATGAAAATCTGAATCGATGAGAAAATCAATTAATATTCGCTACTATAGCTATAACTTCTTAATCATTCATAATATTTGTATAAAATTTTCGGGAACTTTTTGTCAGGTACATGTCCAAACAGAGTTATCAAAACGTCAAGTTAAAATATACAAACTACTATATTTATTTACAAATAATTATAAGTTAAAATTAGATATTATTTATTGGCACATTTCATATTCCAGTCTAATATATAAATAAATTTCTCTCGAAGTACGTAGAAGGTATGCAATAAATTCGCGTATTATACCTGTTTTTTACAACGCCAATAAAGTTATTTTCAGCTCGTTTTTTATTAAAAACACGCTTTCTACACTCATAGCCCCACACTAGGATTTTATCCTGTGTCATGGGTAACATGGACACACACAAGACCAGATACCTGTCTGGCTGGGAATCGAACCAGGGACCCATTGCGCGTCAGACGTCAGTTTTTGCCATCGATTGGCAAAGAAACTTAAGAACAAAAGTTATATCTAAGTATAAAACAAAGTCGCTTCCCTCTGTCTGTCCCTATGTATGCTTAAATCTTTAAAACTACGCTACGGATTTTAATACAGTTTTTTAAATAGAGTGAGTCAAGAAGAAGGTTTTTGTGTATAATAAATGCCTAATATAGTGGAGGAACATTGATAATTTTACATTTTTGATATTTAGGCGGAACGAAGTTCGACAAAGAACTCTTTCGGTATTTGGAGGAAACTTTTTGTTTAATTAATTCTCTTTATCGAAAAAAATACGTACATTGTTGACGACTAACGATGATATTTGAAAACTACAAAAATTGCGCAGTTATATTTATGAAGACGCGACCCATATATGGTACAGGCTCGTACTGTATAATCTTAGAATGGCCCATATGTGGTTCACGCGCAATGAATGTGTTAATCTACTTGACTTAAACGATGAATTATGCATTGTACTGGCATCTTAAGTATAATGAAAGAACGTAACACGACTAAATGGTTAAGTGCAGCTTATAAATAGAAAGTCAATCGTGGTACATAAAATTACCTGTAACATGAGCAGTACTAATTATTGAAACTTGTCCTTCCGATCGGGAAGTTTAAGGTTCAAGGCCCAGTCAAGTATGTGCGTATTAGATATTATTATCACTTTAAGGTGAAGTAAAAACATCCATCAATTCGCACTTGGCCAGCGCGGTGGACTATGGCCTATAACTCTTTCATTCCGAGAGCAGACCCGTGCCCAGCAGTGGGACAATAATGGTTTGACGATGAAAAACATTGTGCGGAATCCTACAGACCCTTTAAAAAAGTCTTCAAAGGTGTGTGGAGTCTCTATCATTCTGAGAGAAGACCCGTGTCAGACAATGGGACAATAATGGCTTTATATACCTACTAGCTGTACCCGCGGCTACGCCCGCGTGCAAATCAATGTATAGCAAAGTTTTTCCCGCGCAAATCTCCACCCAGTGGGAATTCTACGATAAAAGTAGTCTACATGTTGTTCCATAACATTTTCTATAGTAAAAAACCCATAAAAATCGGTTTAGCCGGTCAAGGATTACCCGGACAAACACAGAGTGAAAAAACTAATTTTAAGTGTGTATTTGTGGGTAGGTGCATATTGTTATGTAAAAGGTTATGAAAATAAGACGAATCAGAATATCGTAAACCCCTTTTTTGAACCAATTTACAGTCTTAGTGGTCATATTAACAATATCGGAATACATCTTTTCAAACAACGCCTCCACATTTAAACCAAAGTGCATCGATTATAAAAATGGATTTTAACTTTTATGAATTGAAAAATACTATTTTAAGTAATTTTGGTCCTTTTAAATTTCTGAGTAAGAAAACATATAGGTGAACCTACTTTTAACATTAAATCAAATCAAATCAAATCAAATCAAAATCTTTTTTATTGTGAATAATAGGTATAAATATAGTTCTTAAATAAACACATAAAATCCGCTACTATCCCGCCACAAATGGGCATACAAAGTTCACAATTTAATATATTGTATACATTGAATTGAAATATTGTTATAAAATCAAAATAAATGTCATAAAATTACATAATTCAAAATAATATTATTTATCATTATTAAATTAAATTAACTAAATTAAATAACTGATATTATGAAAAAAATATTATAAGTATTATTCAGTTAAATTTATCAGATAAAAAATCATTAATATGATAGTAACATTTTGCTACTAGGAGTTTATTTAGCCTTTTTTTAAATAATTCTGCATTTTCAATATTTCGTATACACTTTGGTAGATTATTATATATTATCGGCGCTTTTCCAACAATGCTTTGTCTACAAAGATGGGTTTTGCATGCTACTGCGGTCAACTTATCATTTCTGCGAGCTCTTTCACAAAATTTAAACAGTCCGGTATTACTTTTAACAAATAAGCAACACTCTAATATATATAGACATGGCAGGGTTAGTATTTCAAGCTTTTTAAAGATTGGTCTACATGAATCTCCTTGTTTCATGTTACACATCGATCGTAAACACTTCTTTTGTGCCTTAAATACCTGTTCTTTGTTGATAGAGTTGCCCCAAAATATCACACCATACCTAAGCGTAGATGCAACACAACCGTAATATGCACAGAGTAAGGTCTTTTGGTTAACAGTTTTCCTAAGTGTTCGTAGAGCGTAAGAAAAGGTACTTAATTTCTTGCAAATAAAATCAATATGTGACTTCCATTTCATGTTACAATCTATATAAAGTCCTAAGAATTTTGTCGTTTCTGTTTCGTCAATTTTACAGTCTAAATATAATATGTCAAGTTTTTGTGAATTACACTTGTGTTGTCTAAAGTTCATTATTTGTGTTTTGTCCAGGTTTATTTTCAAGTTATGATCATTTAGCCATTTAATTAAATTTATTAATGAAGTATTTATGTCATTTTGCAATTTACTAATGTTACTATTATGATAGTAGATTAATTTGACAACCTTGACGACCCGCGTTGCGGAGCAGCTACCACACCCGATTCGATTCCCGGCCAGACAGGAATCTGAATAGATTCATGTTCTGGGTCTGGGTGTTTCTATATACGTCTTGTATGTCCATGGTACCCACGACACAGGAAAAAATCCTAGTGTGGGGCTATTGTAGAAATTGAAATTGTAGAAATTTTCTATTTTATTGAGTGTAGAAAGCGTATTTTTATTAAAAAACAAAAGTTTGTGTGGAGGAGTACCGGAAGGCGGGTTGAAGGAATCCAAAAATTTTGTTGGATAATGTCTTCGATCTCGATGGCTGTATCTACAGAATCTTCATCCCAAATAGTCAAATAACAATCCCGCATTGAATTTCCAGTATTCCTTTGATTTGAAATATTAAAAATGTTAGAGAAATCGTTGCTACAAATCTTGAGTGGACGCTCAAAGGCGAATAGGCAGGCATTATGACCGCTTTTTAAAAGTGTGGGCGCAACTCTGGACGACGCCATGGCAATAGCTATTTTTCTATCAGATCTTATTTTTTTCGCTAATAGTAAATTTATTAACAACGTTTTACCCGTGCCTCCTAGTGCATCTAACTAAAACTAAAAATCTAATGACAGTATCAATGATACGTAAACTAATTTTGGTTCTACTAACATTTAAGCGGCGCTCAGGTATGGTTATAGTTTATCTTTATTAAGCCTTGTTTGTGGTTCATTACATTAAAATTTGAATTTGTCGGCAAGGTAAATCCAAATTATTTTGTACTTTTACCTGACAGAGGTTAAACCTCTATTAATTTCATATAAACTTTGTGACACATTGATTCCCAGGCGGGCGAAAGCTTTGCATTTCCGATACTAAATAATATTTAAAAATGAGCTGGTTATTAAAAAAATAATACTAAAATTAGTATTTATGAAAACTACAGATTATAATTATAATAATAATAATGTACATAAGACAACTGGATTCGAACCCCAGACCTCGCGTTTCTAATCTGCTCGACTTGGCACCACACGGCTATCACGATTTTATTAACAGATGCGAAATTCACATACCTATGAGTTAAGAACATCATCTATTTTGGCTTATTTTGACACACTTTGTTATTCTAAAATTAATTTAAAATATGTTGTTATTTAAATGCACGTTTTCTACAACATTATTTTTAATGAACATATCATAAATATAAAAAAGAACAATAATGTTGACATTGCTCGTTTGTTATTAGAGCCAAGTGTTGATCAACCATGCTTCAATATTCATAAATGCAATTATTTATCACAAAAGTTGCAAAAGCTTCTTTATAATAATAATTCATGATATAATTGTTATATCTTATTTAGATACTGATCGACTTATTAATGTTAGTATTTTTCTTAAAAGACTATCAATTGTATTTTGTCCTTATTATTTATTTTCGCTAAAAATGTACGGGTGTGGTCAATAACATAACTTTATTTATGCAATAATAGTTAAGAAACTATTTATGTAACATGAACATGGACAAATGGAGTCGATAATTTTATTTTGAAACAATGTTAAAACATTTTATCGCTTTTGAATTATTGGATTCGAATAACTATTTTATTATAATAATATGACGCGCCATGTGTTGTCAATTGGGAATCCCTGTACTCTAAGAGCGATTTTACATTAGGTCGCAAGCTGCGCGGCCGTAGCGCGTCAACTGATGCTATTTTGTTATTGAAATATTTCATAAATTCATAAATTAAATTAAAATCAATTTGAATCACATCTATTTTTTATGATAATTGATAGTTACAAATTTATACGTATTATTTTTGAATGAATTCAGAATGGCATCCGGGCGGCCATTATGGCTACTGTCATGTCACACTACTGTCATGTCACATATGTTTACATTAGAATTTAACAAAATACGCGACAATCCGAATTTTACGGATATATGTTGTCGACTCGAAATCAATGTTTTTTTATGTTTTATTATTTAGATAAGGTTTAAATTAAGTCTATCGTACCCCGTGACGGACTTGTCATTATGGGACTTTGTCAAAAACGAACTTCCATACAAACATTTATGCCTGATTTTAACGCTTTCAACCCATTTTTTTCGATAAAAAGCAGCCTATGTCCTTTCTCGAGGTCAACACTATCTGTGTGCCCAATTTCATAAAGATCGGTTCAGTTGTTTAGGCGTGAATAAGTAGCAGACAGACAGACAGACAGACAGACAGAGTTACTTTCACATTTATAATATTAGTAGGGATATCATTTAATTAGTTTGAAAGTCTCCCTTATTGCTACCCTTAAAAACATATATCTGTTTTAATGTTGATCTCTGCTGATTTTCTACGGTTTTCGATTAGTATTTGAATATCCACAAATATAAAGTTAATTAAATTCATAATTTTTTTACACTTAGTTTTAATCCCAACAAATCTTAATACGGAATTTATAAAACTGTATTAAGGAAGCGAATACCTGACATTTATAAACAAAGCATAAACAAACATCAGCGGAAGATAATCTAGTATTAATATCCCGGATATAGTTTAAGGTTTTAACACCGTCAAAGATTCTCGGGTACCTAAGCCTATGTTGTGCGTTAATTGACGGCACATTCACAAAGACATAAACCGGGAATTCACGCAAATTCTAATTAATTGGATTAACCCCTAAGAGAAGCTGATGTCACTGCTTCGGTAAGTGAAGATTCAATTTAACACCAGGTACGTAAATAAATATGTTATTGCTTACATTAGTAGGCTAATAACCTACTAATGTAAGTCAATTCCTATTGAGATAATAGGAATTGAATAATATAATGTCAATCTATTGAGATTGACTGTAATAGTAATATCGTAAAGGTAAAAGTTTGTTACAGTGAATGGATGTATGTTATCTAACAAAAAGTACTAATCACATCTTCTGAAGATTTTCAGAAAATATGGAAACAATAAATTTTGGAATAAGTGCACTGCTATATTTATTTAGAAAAAGTTTAAATGTAAATTATAAAAGTTTAAGTTGATCTGAATAAAGGCTATTATTATTATTACTAACATTTAGGTGAAATTTGACATACAAATAGTTTATAATCTACTAATTAATACGTGAAGCATAAACGTTTATAAGATACTTGTCGCAGTTTTCATACTCCTGCGTATGAAATTAAAGTTGATGTAGAGAAGGATTGCGCAATGCTAATATTTTTTTCAAATAATGCATAAAACATACATAAAATCAACTAAAACATATTACACTCACTACCTTGCATTGTGCTACTTTGGACAATATGAAGTTTAGTTTTTGAATTAAATTACGTCGCAATTAAGTTTAGTTTTTGGATTTAATTACCATTGGATGGTCGAAATTCGACCGTTGCGACGGGTGACTATTATATTATAAAACACACGAAGATATAAAAAGTAGGTACTTATGCATAATTTTATAGAGCCAGTTGTCTTCATCCGGAACTAATACCGTTAACTTGTCTTTGTCTACATTATTGTTAGTGGTTATGCTTTCTAACCTCGTATCGGTAATTTAGATTGTTGCAAGAATAATTTATGATCGAATCGGTCGGTTGCTGTTCTACAATTTTACACACAACAATTATCGTATCGATTTAAATAAAAATTTACATGAGAATCACGATGAAATCATTTTGTTAGAAGGAAGGAATGGAAATATTTATTTGATTTCCTCATAGACTCTCCATTATGGTATGATATTAGATTCTCCATTTATGGTATGAGACATACCACTGGAATACAAAAGAAGTTTAAGACAAAAATAAAGCGTAAGCTCTTGTTGTTATTATTAATAATTTATGGAAGTTTTTAATAAGGTTGCGTACAAGTCTAAAAGTATTTAAAATGCAAATCTATCTATCATTCTATATTTATGGTAGTGTATCCATTAAGCATAATAATACAAACGATTGTCGAATTTACTGTTACTTACACACCAATCTATTTTCCCAAATTAAAGACGCTGTCAAAAACAAAGTTCATTTTGTAATCTTCTTAGCATATTAAACTACTTAATATAAACAATAGATTGATATGTCGTAGACTTCTATTGTAAATTGTTTCGCTTTGGAATTTGCATCTACACAAATTGTTATGTACTTATGACAATAGTACATATATTCGACAATTTGGCGTAGGTTTAAAAAGGTCTTATTTTTTATTACGAATATCTGTTAAAATATGTCTTAATAGGTTATAACATTTACAAATAAGTTGTTAGACTTTATGTGAAAGTAACGAATGCACCATTTTTTTTGTATATATCTGCATTAATGATGACGGGTGCTGCTGTATTTGTTTGCTAGTTAAAGAACTTGGTTTCTTATAAACAATATTTATTAAACAAACAAGCTGAACCCCGCAGCTTCGCCCGCGTTAAAATGAATCCATGTATCGATTGTCCCGTGGGAATAAGATATTTTCCCGCAGTTAATCGTAGCCTAATGTTAATTCAGAGTGTCAGCTCCCTACCAAATTTTTCGAAAATCGCTCCTTTCGTTTAGACGTGAAGAATTAACAAACATACTCACAAACTTTCGCTTTTATAATATTAGTATGATATGCTGATAAAAAGTAAATATTGATAAACTTAACTGGTTTTGAATATATACAAATTGCAACAAGACAAAGATCGCATATATGTAAAGATTAAAACAACATAGCATGCGAGCAAAGATTTTTTTCTATAGTATTGAGGATAAATGACTTAATAGCTTGCAGTTGTCCACTTTTAAACTTAATTAAATATACTTGTTGTGTAGGGTACTAAAATTTTAAAAGCCTTTTAATATGCTTATTTTTATAACTCCTTGTTAATTTCAACAAACCAAGAATAAAAAGGCATGCTCGTGCATTGTTTCAAACATAAAACCTGTGGAGCGTAACGTTAATCGTCCACTCGACTTGTTCTCGACAGCGCCTACGGTGATCCAATATTCCTGTTTACACATAACGCGTAATGAATTCTAGATAATTTACGCGCGAGGTGCCTTTACCTGTTGCATTAACTGTATTACATAATGGACTTGTTTACACGGATTACATTCATGATCCATTCCGTACGAGACTAATAAAGTTAATATTTACGAGTAAGCTTATGATGTTCTCTGCCACTTACGTTATTTGTAATGATTAGCCTCGTGTCGGTAAACGTATCTATTTATAGACAAGATACAGAAGATAGATTTGTGGTACAAAATACTACGTTTTTTTACACTAATAACCCCACAGTATGGGTCATTGCATCCACGACATAGGCACATGGATCAAAAACACGAAACCAAAAACTCCGAGACTCAGAACAAGAATTTAATTTTATCATTCCGATATTTGTCTGGGCGGGGATCGAACTCGGAACGCATTGTGTGTCGTACCGGAGTAGTAACCCTTCCGCCAAGCGGATTGTCGTTATAATATGGCAATCAAATTAATCCTTTACCTATAGATAAAAATCACAATAAATAAAATCAACCATTACTTCGCTAGGTATTTCATGTGGACAACAAGGGGCATTAGAAACCGATGCTACTTCAGACCGCAGGGTTTCTATAGCCAGCATAGTTCATCATCAATTTAGTTAATATTATCATGCTGCACCATTAAAGTTACGTTACAAATTTTAGCTGAACCGGTTAAATTGAAGTGATTAAAAACTTTGTTGCAAGAGGAGGTTATTCGGTCACGATTTTGTGAATCAGTGATGAAAAATAGTTTCTTTTAATTAACTATGTACACTTTGAATATGTATATTGGTTTAATTGATGTACTAGGCATGGATGACCCAAGCAGGTTTCACTATTCCTATAAGGATTCTCGCATATAGTCCACTGATAGTCATACCACCTTTACATATCGATTATAGTGCGAATAGGAGTTATCAAAATCATATCGCACCTTTATTCATAAAAAGAAACTTCTCAAAATTTTTGATTTGCGAGTTTATCACCTAGTTCCTTCGCTTTATGGTATAAACTCGCGAAACATAAATTTGAGTTATTTCTTTTTATGAATAAATGTGCATGGTTGAGACTTGAATTTGTTTGTACCTATTTACATATTCCACGAATAAATATAGGAAGCCCTCTTTTATAAGTATAATAAAAATAAACCCTAAATATTCTGCTTTAATTAATACGAGTATAACGTAAAATCAAGTTAAATTAAAATTGTGATTTGAAGATGAAGAATCCATGGCTTGCCCATACATACTTGTCATAATTTTACATTTCTTAAACTTTTTCTTCTAATTTTGAAGTAGCAAAGTAATCCACCTGATGGTAAGTGGCAACTGCCGCCCGAAGACATTAGTAATCAAGCTCGGATAAGATCAGGGTCTTACGAGAGATTAGTACAAATGCATTGCTGAGGACTGAGGACCTGAGGACTGAGGACCTGAGGACTAATTTCTTACAATTCGATAAAGTAAGTTTACAACACCTTTCTGACTTGAACACAGCAGTCCTTAACACTGCTACTGTAAGAAATAGATAACACGCTTTTAAACACTCTTTCTACACTCATAGCCCCACAATAGGATTTTCTCCTGTGTCGTGGATACCATGGACACACACAAGACGAATATACAAACACCCGGACCCAGAACATGAATCTAAACACATCATTCAGATAGCCGTCTGGCCGGGAATCGAACCCGGAACCAATTCCGCGTTAGACCGGTATACTAACCGCTCCGCCACGCGGGTCATCAGATGCAGCGGTAGTACTTCCGAAGTGGAACCTTCCACCTTTACTTAATTCAATCGTTTGATTAATCCAGATATGTAAATAAATTGTTACCATAGCCATATAATAGATGCGCTGTTTAAAAATCTATCTCCGTTAAATGTAGGTTGTTAGGTAACTTTAAATTTCTCAAAATAGACTTGTGTGCTCACGCTTAGCATATTCTGAGCGTCTAAAGGCACCAACAGATTTGCTACAGTTCGTTAATTCCATATGTGTTAAAATTATTATTTATATAGAAATAAGCGGTTGGATGAAATTTACCTTGATGGTAAATTTCACCCAACCGCTTATTGTTTAAAAGATTTTTCACGTATTACCGCGCGCATGTATGTTTTATGCTTCCGAAGGTTAAAACATACACTGAGGGTTGTAACACTAGGATCATCATCCATTACTGCTATGGATATTTGGTCCCCTTATCAGGAAAATTTGTAAACGTCTAAAGAACTCAAGTAACAAGGTAAGCAAATGTTATTAGTGCTTTTCTGTTTTTTATGTATTCACGAGCGCAGATCAATATTATAAAGGCGAAAATTTGTGAGTGTGTATGTTTGTAACTTCTTCACGTGTAAACGGCTGGAGCGATTACATAAATTTTGGTAGAGAGTTAGCTAACACTCTGGATTAACGTATAGGCTACTTTTTACTGTGGGGAAATATCTTACTCGCACGGGACAATCGATATATTGTTTTTTTAACGCGGGTGAAGCTGCGGGGTTCAGCTATGAAACATTGAAACATATAGTTGACGTGAAACGTTTCATGGTAGCCTTCAAACTGTTAATCAGTACAGAAAATCTAAACCACGCTTACTGGAAATTCCTCGAGACTTAAAATCTTTTTTCTGATCACTGCAACTACACGTACACTCACACTCACTTACACACACACACACACACACAAATATACATGCATGGGCAAGGGTGAATTTATAGGATACTGCAGTTTAAAAAAAAATATGAAGGGAGGTGGGGAGCACTCTTATTTACTCCCGTCCATCAGCACAGGGATAGGGAGCGGCTGAAAAACAGCGCTGCGTAGGACGATAGGCCTACGTCAGCTCAAGCTGAGCAGCCTCCTGTTGCTCATGTACTAATTATTATATAAGATATTTTTATTTTGTAATTTTAAGTGTGGTATGTAGCAATAAATTGATTTTTTATTTTTATTTTATTTTATTTTAATCACGAAAGCATAGACCAAATCTCCTCAATCTGAAAGCACTCTAATCGGATCACCGAATGCACACCGATCGTTTTAAAACTGTTTGCACAACTGAAGGGCAAGCGTCCATCAAGCGGATTAGCATGTGTTAGCATTCGATCGAAGTGCACTCCGGTTATGGATGCTGTAATCTCTTGTAATACATATAATGTTATGCTATCCACGTACGCTCTTTGATACCTTTGATCGTTTGAACATATTCCCGAATGTGGAACTAATTTCTGTCGGCGTAACTAGTAATAAGCTACGAGTTTTACCATGTAGAACCAGTGAAGTACGGCTGGGGTGGTACCTCCGGTCACCTATATCTAGCGAGAAGCATTTCTTGCGTTTCGATGGAAGGGTGTGGTTGCCGGCACACTTTTTATATGAAGCGACCATACTAATCCTCGGAAGTAGCAGCGCATCTGTGATTGACTTCTGATAGAATCCATGTTCTATATGAAGTCGGTTACAGGTTTCCTTGGGCTGCAGAGACCATATACCATCAGGTGCACGCTCGTTTACTACTTTAATTACGTAACAAAAAAGTTAGTAAACAACATTAGTCTACTTCACTGTCACAATACTACGGGAAAACCATCGCCAACTTAAGAATTTTTATCTAATGTGGTGTGCTCTATAGTCCAATACGTAGTCATGGGCTTATAGCGTATCTGTAAACTATGTACAGCTTGCTATTTACAATCTTTTCATTTTTTCTATTGAAACAAGTGTCAATAAAGTAAAATGCAGACCCAGGATTCTATAATAAACCTCATAGCGTGGGAGGGCTAAATTCATTCGACTGAACTGCCGTTTACTTTGTCACCCAGCTTTACCATACGCTCACTACACCATAGTGCAATGAAAAACTGGTTTTGTTTGATTAATACGTGGGGACTGCATTTATTGAAATCAATAAAATGAAACGTCCAGTACAACGCCGTCGGTTATATTAGGTTGGTTAAACAAATATTTTACAAAAGTTACACTGAAATTCGCCGCTTTGGATGATAGTGTTCATTGAAACAAATTAAACAACAATTAATTTTCTGTAATTATCATTAGAAATTAATTATCACTACTTTTCGGTGAAGGAAAACGAAATGGCGAGGAAACCTACACACCTGCGAGTTCTGTAAAAAAAGTTCTCGGAGGTGTGTGAAGGCTACCAATTCGCACTTGACAATCGCGGTGGACTATGGCCTATAACTCTCTCATTCTGAGAGAACTCCCGTGCCCAGCAGTGGGACAATAATGGGTTGACGAGAATTGTCAGCACTTCCAATTTTTAACCACCTCTAATTAATTAATTAATTTATTTATTTTATTATTTACTTTTTCTTCTACAACTATTCGGTGAACATTATGCTTTCGGCCATGCCAATTCTATAGAACTCAAAAGAGTATTTTAATGTTTGTATACAAACATTTATGTTTACATAATATGGTGTCTGTGTTTATATACTAAGTAATTATTCGAGATCCAAATTAAGGATGATAAATACACGCTGCACATATTGGTGTACCAGGTACACATAATATGTATTGCCATACTACCTCCTTTAAACCAGCTTGCAACAGCTTTGAAGATTAATTTATGAAGCATTGATAAGTAAACTATAAATTCACAAAATATACGTAAAGTTTGTGATTTAATATAACATTTATACGAATAACTATAATACTCTTATTATACCTAGTAAAAACTTTTATATCTAACTGTTGTTGCCCATTTAATATTCTAATTTGTGTTTGTTTGAATTTCATTACTTTTTATACCTTAAAATTGGTACAATAATGTACTTCATGCTAGAATCATTATGTGATCAGTCTATCATCGGATAAAGCAGTACAATAAATTAAGATATATAAAATATACAGATATTAAAAAAAAATATAATAACAATGCCCTTATTAGGAATAACATATTAATGGAAAATATTTATGTTATTTGTAAACATAAGCAATTATACGTACATATACACTTTGTCTATATTGCAAAAATTAAATAATGATTATACCTCCAATTTACACTGATTCTACCATATTTTCATTACACCGCTAATACGATTTACTTGTCTTAAGGCAAAGACTTTAGTATAGCAAACCACACATATATCCTTCTAATTAGAAGCCTAAATAAATATGAACCGTCCCGTTTGCAATTTTGATAGTCCTGTACGAGGAATGTCGGTGCGAACAAATATACAAGTCACAAGTTAGCCCTATAAATTTAATCTCTGGGTGCGACTGATCTATTTATTGATGGCCCTATGTCAATTTGTCGGGTCCCTCGTTGAGATCTATTTATTTTCTTATCTATATATTAATACGTGAAGCAAAAATTCGTAATTCGCTTTTAAGATACTTGCCGCAAGCGGAGTTGTATGAAACTACGCACGGTTATAGTTGATGTAGAGAAGGATTGCGCAATGCTAATATTTTTTTCAAATAATGCATAAATCATACATAAAATTAACTAAAAAACTTTACACTAACTACCATGCATTTGACACAAACATACATAATAAAAGAAATAGGACATTCAATGCCTTACTATGAAGACACATAACGTCAAAAATGTCAGATGTCTTTGTCAAAATACCCTCTATTGTTTTTAAATGCAGCTAATACATTAGTTAATAAACCTCTTTTTACCTTTAACTGGTTCGTTCAAAATACCTTGAAAATTATTACAATTTATTTAAATTACAGAAATATTGGTTCTACTTTGGACAATATGAAGTTTAGTTTTTTAATAATGTTAAACCCGTTGCGAGGGGTGACTAGTATCTATTAAAAGCTGCTTCATACTACTCTGTCTATCAGTATTCGTATCAACCGATTTATTTGACTAACAGCTACATAGACTTTAATTTTCTATCATAGTAAACAAATCATTGTGCACTACGGAGTCCTACTTCGGATTCGTACAAGACGTAAACTTCGTAACGTTGTTTTAGTTAATCGTAGAATAAGTATAAACTACTAGCAGAACGCACGCGACTTCGTTCAATAATGTAATCTATCCGACTATTATATATTTGAGATCCACACCTGGACATGTCCCTCGCCATGTACCGAAATGAAAAAAAAAATTAAGCAATTTTTTTTTACCTTGATTCACGTTACTGGAGTTTAAGAAAGGATGCCTTATACATATAGTCTTGTAATAAAAATAACCTGGTTTACTCAGGAATAATGTAGAATTCAATAGATGAAAGAATTTTTAAAAACGGTTCAGAACGTTTCATAACAAACATACAAAAAAAGCCCCATTAAAAAGTTTTCCTCCTTATAATATTAGTATAGATATAAATTAGTAAACATAAATTGGAAAAATCACAGGGGCATGTGATTTCAACTCCAACCACAATAATTTTTGATCACTTACCCCTAAATGCAAAAATACCCAGGCTAATGCATGTCTACACGACACTCCATTGTTCTAAATCGTTAAATGGGCATCGTCGATATTTCCATTTTAGCCAATGTTAATGTTTAACTCGTTTTACATAATGAAGTGCCACTTATACAAGCTATTGTCACAAACATTTCAAAACGGCTAATTAAATACATGGAACTCGGTAAAGTTACAAAAGCTTTACCGCAGCGCAGTTCTAGAAAAAGTAAATGTTGTTTTAACAGTACTAAAGAACACTTAATTAAGCAAAAGAATCACACGAACCAGCATCCTGAACTTTCAATGTTATGAAAATAATTATAATACACTTTGTAACACTAATTAAGTAAACTTTGGAAGATTTTTCCCAGACCCACTTGTTTTTGAATACTGATATAATTAATACGCTCCGTAAATTAATGTCACCGGTAAATATTGGAAAAATATTGGAGAAATATTAAAAAGAAGGCCTTCGATGTCCACTTACCTTTGACTTTTAATACAATTAATTCGTGTCATGAGTTCCATCAAAATGAATGGCAATAATAAATACAAATATTATAAGACTAAAGGTTTTATTATAAAGACGATTGTGCAAATGCATACCCATTATAAATATGCGGAAGTATACCAAGAATTCCCTTTGAATCTCGCACTGTTGTATATTATTGCGTATTGAAAGTAAGGTTAATAATATACAAGATAATATATATATTTATAGGATTGGAATAACAAACAAGTATGCAGCGTCTGATGGCAAGTGGCCGATGGACTCCAACTGTCGCCGATGGACTCCTATAAGCAACTTCATACAGAACAATCTCTGTGGTCAGTAACAGATGCGTTGCAACTCCCAAGGACTAGGGCGTCACGGCTAGGTCTAGACCTATAGTTAATGAGTTTTCAAAGTAAGAGTATGCGATGAATTTAACTTCAGTACACTATTTATTTATTTATTAAAACTTTATTGACCATAGAAAACTATGGACAAAAGGCGGACTTAATGCTTAATAGCATTTTCTGCCAGTCAACCTTAGGGAAGCGCCGAGAAAATTGAAGGCGGTACAAAGAAGGAAATTAATATAAAAGATAAGAATACGTGAGAAAGAAAGAGAAAAAAAAGGATATATAAATATGTAGATAAAAAGTAGATATACATAGATACATAAATAGCAAATATATGTATTACTATATACTAACGAAAGAAGTAAGTACTTTGAATGAATTTTGAATAAATCCAAAGTGATACATTCATAATGGCATTAACTATAAATAAGTTGGAGATAGTGAGCACAAACATTCTTTATAAAGGAATATTTGGAGCATTTGGAGCACATCTTTCTTAGTTCCTCAGGAAGAGCGTTCCAAACACTAAACATATTACATACACTAAACTCGTGTTGAAATGAAATGCGGTGAAGAGATACGCTCAAAAGACGTAGTGTTCACATGTCGTATTTGTTGCACAAATAAGTAACAATTTTAACGTAAAATAAATATTTTGAAAAGCGTTATTTACCGTTTTATTTGACGATGCATGCTTGCGCATAATGCTTGGATACATGGTTATTTTTAACCTTCTCTCTCTACGTCCTCTTTATATTTCATTCTTAGCAGATAAAATTTCAACATATGTATTCTGAGTGCGTTTTGCCACGTTTTATTATCTTTATTATTTATTATTTATTTATCGCAATCAGGTGAACGATTCATAAACGCATGCAGGATAAACAACCAATAATTGAATAAGTATTATCTCAATCAAACAATACCTCTGAGTAGGTTTTTCTAGAACGTGTCCACTCTGCAATAAATTATCTTTATTCTGTAATTTATGGGTTACAATAATTTTGATTACACTAGATGATTAAGAGGGCGCTAAAAATTTAAAATGCCGGTTAAGGCGTTCTAAATGTCTGGCACTCCCATGCTCGCATTTAACAATAAAAGATTTACTTAGATAATATGTAACAACACTAATAACTTTAGTACATTGATATGTCTTTTGTATTTTATACTTTTAAACCATCGTTTAAGATAATAATTCTATAAATACTCATATATATGTACGATCATATGTTTGAATTCATCGCTCACATCCCTCTGAATTAAAATTGTACCCGAAGTTAATGGCACTCTAATATATTGACCGAAAAAAACTATCTATTGGATTTTCTAAATTATTCTTTTGGTATCTAAAAACATCGTAGAAAGTGTTTTTCATTGGTTAAAAAGAAAAGAATTTCTACTTTACTTTCCGTAGCACATGTATGATCGGCTTTAGATACCGATATGCTTCTTTTTGGGTGTTGTGATATTCATTATTAGAAACTTACTACTAGACAATCTGTACCAGCATGTCTGTACAACAAATATACAAATGCATTGAATATATGGATTTAAACTTCAATTGAAACGATTAGGTACAAATCAAACGGAACGGAAATGCGTTACTTTCAAATTTTCTTGTTAACTTTAACCGTTGGCAGGTGATAAGAGCCTATAATAATCATAATGAAATCGAGTGTTTGCGTTTCCATTATACGTTAGTATGCAGATGACCAATTATGTAAATATATTCGCAATTTAACGCCCATAGGATTACAAGGCATCAGGGTTATTCTACAAAGGCAGTCGTACCTATGCATATATTTGCATCTTCATAATATACATAGCAATTTTCGCTAAAATTAATGAATCCGATATTACTTATTAATAAATACTTATAAAGTCTGAAGGTCAACCTGGACTCTTTTGGGATCCCATCATCAGATCCTAATTTGCTGACAATAGGACTAAATTGCAAATAAACGGTATTTTATGCGACAGAATAGAAACCTTGTAAGCATGACAACATGGTGGCGCATGTTCTACAACTTCCATTGTTATGAAGACAACACCAGACTTAGTATAATACGCTTTCTGCACTCATAATCCCACACTAGGATTTTTTCCTGTGTCGTGGGTACCACGGACACACACAAGACGAATACACAAACACCCAGACCCAGAACATGAATCTAAACTCATTATTCAGAAACCTGTCTGGCCGGGAATCGAACCCGAGACCCATTGCGCGTCAAACCGGTATGGTAACTGCTCCGCCAAGCGGGTCGTTTACATAGCGACGTAAAAAAGGTGCGACGTGTAAGACATACAGTCTTACTTACTTGGTTGTTCTCATTTTTTATAAAAAAATACCAATCGCTATCGATATTTGAATCACGTGCGTGACTCAAAATGTTCTATACGTATGCTAAACTCGTAACAAACGGAAGAAGTGTGCAAGATTGGTCTCAATCGGTGTTCATGAGAATATTAAGTGAAATTGTACTGCTCGCGATCGCGTAACACACTTCCGGTTCGGAAGCCGGTACTCTATATAATGACAACGTTAATGACTGATAAGATAAAAAATAGATTAGAAGTGCATTATTAATTGTGAGTGCTTAGTTCTGGCCTTTGTGAGATTTAACAACTTAACGTGCTGACAAGAAATTTACTGGAAAGTAATTCTGCAGATTACCATATCATCTAAATGAAATTAAAAAAAATGTTACACCGAAAGGTCTTATTATTACAGAAAAGTTTTTATTTTTAACGCTCACTATTGAACCTGCTTGTAAATTATTATGATTACTTAGTTTATCAGGAAAACAAAACCCGATTGCCTACAAATAATTAACCAAAAAACAAATACTTGTACTACGTGCTATAGGTAGTGACAGTCGTCTTTTTAGTTTAGTACATTTTATTTGTCTATATTGTTATGAGAAAGAAAACGTTTTCCTACTTTACTTTTTTGATTCTCAGGCCTTATATAAAAATTGGACGTATTTTGCAAAAAGGAACCAACGAGTTTTCTTCTTTTTATTTCTAAAATGTTGATGATTTTCAATAATATCGTATTTGTATACATAGAACGCATTATTTTGTACAACATTCTAAATAGATTTTATTAAAAATAACATAGTATTATACAGTAAACATTTTTTTTACATAAATGGCTTTTTCTCTAAACTGTCGTCGTGTGGGTTGATTCTGTTTTGCATAAGTCCAATTATAGAGCTCGTGTCAAATGAGACGATTCCAAAGACACCTTTTATGTCAAAATCCGTCACACGGTTTGTGCTGTAGGGGTGTAGTTTTTGATACATATTCTCCATATGTGTATCAAAAACAGTACAGTAGTTCTGACACAGTCGAGCTGTCGGATAAACATCCGTCGTAATACTCCAATAATTAAAATACATTAAAAAAGAATTATGTTTATAAGGATATCCGATTAAGTAAGGCATTCAAAGATTGAAAAAAAATATGCAACACGTATTTCGTACCAAAACGTCATGTCATGTCGATAACGAAATCATCAAGTAACGGTGAAAAAAAACTTGTATGTGTGTGTGTGACATACAATCGACAGTACTCGTTTCGCTGTGTGCAAGTTATTTCTAACAGACTTCCGCCGCTGGCCACAAATCTAATTTCGCGATCCTAATAACAAGACATGTTATTATGTGCCGAAGTAGAAGACAGTTAATGATAACTAATAAAATGAGTCTGTCTAGCCAATCGGATATAGATAAATACCACTGATACCACACATAAAATGGAATTAAAAGTCTTTTGACTTTTTGTTGCCATACCATCGCGCCTCCTTCCAAGCAATCCTAACCATACCGCATTTGGTAAAATCCGTCAGGCTGCTTGTGTTGTAGAGCGTGCCAAAGAATTGGACATACATATATACATGTGTATCAATAATTAATTATCACTGCTTTTCGGTGAAGGAAAACATCGTGAGGAAACCTACACACCCGAGAGTTCTTTTAAAAAAACATCTTGGCGGTGTGTGAAGTCCACCAATTTGCATTTGGGCAGCGCGGTGGACTATGGCCTATATTTTTTTTTTATCTGACTAAAGTAGCAAACGAGCATGCAGTCCACCTGATGGTAAGTGGCTACTGACGCCCGTGGACATCTGTACGGTCTAAACATTCCCCTCCTTTTGCCGTAACGGATGAAGTGATCCGCACTCTCAAATCTCAAAGTCAAAGTGTTCCGAGATGAAACATGAGACAATAACATTTTTTATTATTCGGTTAAAAATTCGAATCGTTCAATATATTTATGTATTTATCAATTCTATCTTTTAAAAGCTGTATCCAATTAATCTTCGATCTTGATCTTTATTCTTATATCTATTAACTTTTTAATTATTGTTAAGTATTTCTAAGGACTCTATTACAATTACTAAGATGTTCCATGATTGGAACTTACTTTCAGAGAGAGATATTAACATGAAATGTATTTATTTTTCATAGGCTAGGGTCTATATTAAGGGTACAGTTACGTGTTATCAGTTAAAATATGTTTGTGAACACACCGGATCGGAGCATTGAATTATTGAATAAAAGCTTGATATAACATGTTGTTTGTACATCTTCATGTAAAACTTATTGTTACTAGCGACTTTACACGTCCAGAATATACCATAAAATAATACGAACAATGATAATATAAACCGTTGTGGGTGCATACATAAAGAATGAACATTTCGATTACCTAACGTCGCTTTGCGATTCTACTATAGTGTCATGTTAAATGCGACTGAGACAAAGCAACCAAGATATATGAAGCTTTATGTATACTAGTATGTATTTAAATTTTTGCACCAAAAATATATAGTCCCAAATTTTCAGCATTTATGAATTCAACTTTATTTATGTTATCGATCGCTACTGTCTCGAAATTTTGATATTTAAAATCGAAAACGTGCTGTACTAAGTTCAACAAGTAGGTATCAGTAATACCGCACAAAGATAAACAAAAGTAATGTGCAAGCGAAAGCCGTCTCGCCAGGGTATACTCGTATCAAGTTGTCGTTCGCGCATCTGATTAGCTTCTTAGGACGACGTCACACTCACCGTATTATGATTTCTCGATTGGTGCCAACCCATTATTATCCCACTGCTGAGCACGGGTCTTCTCTCAGAATGAGAGAGTTTTAGTCCATAGTCCACCATGCTGGTCAAGTGCGAAATGGTGGACTTCACACACCTCCGAGAACTGTTTTTTTAGAGAAGTCGGATGTACAGGTTTCTTCACGGTGTTTTCTTCACCGAAAAGCAGTGATAATTATTTTCAGATAAAAATCTGTGGTGCGTGCCTGGGTTTGAACCTCGGACCTCCCGATCGAACGGGCAAGTTTCAATCATTAGGCTATCACTGCTCTTTATTACTGCTCTGATTCTCGATTGTACCACTTAAAATCAAATCAAATATCAGTAACTTCTCGTCTTTATTAAAAGCTTTTTTACTAATATATCGACGCGGATTCATATTACTCATTCATTTTAATATAGGTACCGTGTCATTGTGTCTTATGTGTCATAAGTATTACCTAATCTATTAAAAATGATTGCCTTCGTAAATTAATATGTATTTTTCAATTGTAATAACAGTCTCAATTCTTAAGAAGCCAATTTAAACCAATAAATTGATCTATAGATGTTTATAAATCATGACTCATATTGTGATTTTCGAAATAAAGATCTCAAAACTAAATACAATCTTATCTAGAGTATTCAAGTATATCTAATTTAAACTTTGTATTTTTCTTAAACACTTAGCATGATTAAATAACGTATAGAAAACTCCGTTTCCGTGTTTATGGATTCTGTGGTGGCCTGGTATTTCAAAGAGTCACGCGAGACAGCCTGAGATTAGCCGCTCTAGCCTCTGTAAGGCTGGACGTGAGTAAGCTGACACAGAAATACGACGCCGTCAAGACTCCGACAAGAATATTTTTTCCCGAGCCTGATTTATTATGCAACACCCGTAGTACTTTGTAACAGGATTACAATCGCTCGTTCTACAGTGAATGTACATAGTACGTTGAATTTAAATGCTTTATACTAATTATTATTAATCATTTATCCAAATTACGCTCATAATTTTTCGATCTCATGCTGTGAAGATGTGAAAAAAGATATTACTTATATTACATAACACTTCTTGAATCCCATTACACAGTAATCGTAATTTCTAATTTTATTAAAAATATTTATAATAATTCATATTGCTTAAAATGTCGTGTCTTTCATTATTTGCCAAATATCGGGCCGAATAAATACGATCTATGAAAACTCATTATTCGTAAAATGTCTACCGTATTTATATTATGTAGCCATAACGCCAAATCTCTTGATAAGTAAATGGTTCGAGATTTCACGTTTCTGGTCAAAACAGGTAAATTCCCGACACATTTCCTAAACCGAATGAGGCGTACATTCCGTTCGTTACCATTTCTGTTGGACACGTGATGCCAAGCTTCGCTGATTCGGTTGTATGACTATAATCTTGTTGAGGCAACTGCGGCGATATTCACCCATCAGTCGAAATATTCAGTTGCGGTGTGCGCACTTCGCACTGTCCACAAATTCGCACTTGGCCAGCGCGGTAGACTATGGCGTAAACTCTAGTTCTGAGACCCGTGCCCATTGCTGGGCACGGGTCTCCCATTGCTGGGACAACAATGGGTTGACGAGAGTGCGCAGTTGTTATTTTTTATATACGATTGAAGTAGCGACCAAGCATGCAGTCCATGTGATGGAAAGTTGTCACTGCCGCTCATGAAAGTCTGTAATGAACTTTATATAGGATAGGGGTTTATATCTAAGGTTAATTACAATGCGTTAGTGGTCCTGAGAACTAAAATGGTCACTGTGTTGATTGTATGAACATGAATGAATCCGGCAACTACATTCTCGTCAACCCATTATTGTCCCACTGCTGACCACGGGCCTTCTCTCGGAATGAGAGAGTTTTAGGCCATAGTCCACCGCGCCGGTCAAGTGCGATTTAGTGGACGCAACCACAATCTTCCAGAAAAGCGCAAGAATTCTTTCACTCTAAAAATATGTGTGATATTGTTACCTTCCCGGTCGAATCATACTCGTTCTACCACTTTACTAATGCTCTTTGTATGTGAATGGTAAATATAATAAATACACTGTTCCACTATAACCTCTCGACCACGGAAAACACGCATGGCGCTGCGACCGTCAGCTTTAAACGAATTTTGGGAAATTTCGTACTAACTTGCCTCGAAATTTCTCAGTCTTATAAAATCAAACCTATATTTTGATGCTTTGCCTGCATGGCCGCACAATTCAAAATTCGTCACTCTCAAGATACAGTCTTGTCCAAAAATGCCTAGTAATTGAATACTTGGTGCGTCTAACTAAACGTAATTAATATCATTATGTAATTTTATCTTTAATCTTAACTTAATTCATTGAAAAGTATATTGCACCACTATAGTCGGCTGTGATCTAGTGAACATGTTGTCATGTCATATGTTCACTGTGAAAATGAAAAAAACATATTTTTTTTTTAAATATTTCATTAATTTTAATTGAACTTCCAATATGTTTCAAATAAAAAACTAACTAACATTTACTTTATTTCGCAGACATGATTAGAATTTGGTTACAAACGACGCCAATTTGTTTCCATGTATTGCACCTTTGTCGTTAATTAAGAGAAAAATGTCTGATACCTAATGAATGCGCGCAATGTCTAAAAACTCTTAATGCCTTAAATAGGGTAACGCCATAAATAGAAAATAGTGGCAAGTCCGGACGACATACATACCATACGGCTCGTATCATGGCGGATGTTCCGTAGGTCATACGACCAGTGAGCGTCTGGCCTAATATAAATAAAAAGTACTACTTAATATAACTATTATTATTATTATTAGTACTTCCGTCGGCGTTTATAATTGAATTTAGAGATTTTGGTCGCTTAAACCATAGCACAAATATGTACAGTATGGAAACTAAGCCTAGTTCATAAAATACCTACCTACACCCTATTGAAGCAACAGGGTCGTTGATATGTTTTCTTAATATGTCTATTGTGCGTATACCGTTTCTATAAACCTTAATCATTCCATTAGTAGCTATCAAAGAGCAACACCAGTCGGAATTTAAAAATATATATTGCTTAATAAATAAATCATACAATTGTACATACGTTGTAAAATGTAAACCAAAACAAATTTATTATTTCCTAATGTATGTCGCGCTCAAAAATGATTACAATAATATCTACTTTTCTTTAACGCAATCGACGAAAGCGTTGTGTTTAAAATAGAAATTTTATTACATTTATGCATAAAGATAAAAAAATATATATTATCGTATAAACAGAAATATAATAACGTGGCGTTTAATCACATTTTAATGCGCACTATTGTGACTTCCTGGATGGTTTTCTATAACCAACTTTCCTACGACTTTGTGCAAATGAACTTTTCATAGTAATGTACTATCTACTTCTACAACTCGTTGCAAATAGTTGACCAAGTGTAAATTGGTCGGATCACACCTTTCAGAACTTTTTTTATGTAGAGTTAGTTTTATATAGTGTAGGTTTCCTTGCGATGGTTCACCGTAAAACGTGATAATAATTTACTATCCGCACACAATTTTAGATAAATCAGTGGAGGGTCTGGCATACGATTCTTTGACTCTTGATTGAAAGACGTAGTTTCAACTATTAGGCTATCACTGCTCTACATATAATTATATGCATAAATTCTGCATGACCGTTAACCCGTAAACTAAAAAATATTGTTCATTCAGTCCGCTTACTTCTAATAATCATATTGCTACCACCACGCGAATAAATTCGCTAGCATAAGTTAGTATATGATGTAAGACGAACATGTTAGTCATTGCACAAATATGTGCAAATAAGTGCGAATTTTATGTCATTAATGAGAGTGAAAGTAACAAAATTTCACTTACTTTAATATACAATCAATATGTATCCAATAAACAAATAAAATAACGGTATTTATTTAAGTCGATATATATTTTATTTGTAATGGACAGCTTTTCAAATGTAAATTAGTTTAATTTCGACATTCAATATGGAATTGTCCCAATGATTATTAAATATGCTTTGAGTTACGTAATACCTATTTACTTTCTCCGCAAGACTTTAATAAGTTGGTTTTATTGGTAGCCGCCGGGAATGCGAGTGGCGAAACAGGACGTCTTGATATTATGCTAGAAAATAAACGGCACGAGAAGTGTTTACGTTTACGTGGAACTGGCCTGGAAGTAAATCTAGCGAAGGATGTTGTTAGGGATTTAATTTAAAGTAACCGTTCCGTATTGGATTCTGAGCGTCACAATAATGCGTCGTGTGGGTCAGTGACCGGAGAAACGTTCGCTTTTCTTCAGATTAGCTTCGGCATCGTACACACATTCGATTTGGTTCGGCGAACATTTGTCAATTATTCATATACTTATTGTTGTACAAAGCATTTTTATGATATAGTATCAAACAAGCATTTGATGGTGACTACTGCCGTTCATAGAAATTAATAATCAATTCGAAATAGGATAAGTGTCTTATGTAAGGTTGGCCCTTAGATGCATAGCTCTCCCTGACGACTGAGTTGGTATGTCTCGGAAAATTATGTCCTCATTCATACATCATCAAGACCAAAACAACAGCTCTTCACGCTCATACATTACTAAGAAATATATAGGTAAGTGGACTAGTTGACACGCGCGAACTTCGTTCCGCCTAAAAGATCAAATATCTAAAATTATTAGTATTCCTCCATTGTAATATGCATGTATTATACATAAAAACCTTCCTTTTGAATCACTTTATCTATTAAAAAAACTGCATTAAAATCCGTAGCGTAGTTTTATAGATATAAGCATACATAGGGACAGACAGCGGAAAGCGACTTTGTTTTATACTTTGTTCCTCCGGAGTCGAACCACAAATACACCAAATACAAAATTATATTGTCAATTCGATTGTTATAAATTAGCACGTGTAGTGAACACATAGTAATATATACGCAAGCTAAGCAACACGCTCAGGTCTTATAGAAAACTACATATATACCTACTAAAAATATCTCATCAGCGCACACTTTTTATAAAGTGAACAGAAGTTCTATCAGATGATTATAGAGAAAGAAACGAGATAAAAATATAGCAGGTGGTTAGCCGGACTACGATTTCTTAGATTAACCAGCGATATGCAAGATGTAATTAATATCGGTTATGTAAAGACCGCGTTTTCCGTAAAGAGACACCTTTCATATTAGATTTAGTATCTAATCCCTAGAACTCTAAACAGGTTTTCTGTCGGGTAATAAGTTTTTTATGATATGAAAGTAGCCAACGGCCGTTGATGTGGCATCTGACACCCGTGGATGTCTGTATCAAGTTTAAATGGAACCGGAAGCTAATGTGAAGTTGTTTGCGGATCTGTTGGTATCTGTGGAGTTAGTTTACACTGTTCAGCTGCCATTCAAACAAAATAAACATTCAATGGAATTTGTATGTAAAGTAGTAGTCAATATCGACCAGTGTAACAATCATTTGCTGGTGTATCATATAACTTTTTTATCAAACGAAATTTAGGATAAATTTCATAAGCATCGGGGATTTTTTTATCTCTTTTGATTTAAAAAAAAGTTCCACGTATCTGTAATGTATCATCGCATATACTTGAAAACTGGAAATAGTTTAGTACTAAAAATGAATTATAATTAAATTTCTACTTTTTTTTTAAGTCGATTTAATACAAAATATTGATCTAATTACAAGAATTAATTTACATACATTTTTGGTCCATACTTTGAGCTAACGTCTCGTCTTTCTTTCAATCTTTGTCAATCTATATGTTTCCAATTCTTGTGATTCTAAAGAGACCAAGCCTTAACGATGACACTAATAGCCATTATTACCCTGTCATTGTATAATAGAAATGTTATAAATAACGTCTATATACAATAATAAAATGAAGTATAATATTTTATATAGGCTCTTATTCGCTGCCAGTCATCTATGTCTTAATTGACTATTAAGTGCCGTGTGATGTTAACTTTATGTAAATTGGTCGTCGATCAACTATCTGGCATCAGATGGCTGTATCTAACTAGAATCTCAGCTAATCACATTACAGTTTACACGCTCGATAAACTTTTCTGATGGCATGATAAGCCATATGGAGTGATTAAAACGGCGCACGAGTGTATGGGCTCTTTAATGAATTTTTTTTTTAATATGCATGTTAAACAAATAAAAATTCGGCCAAGTGCGAGTTAGACGCGCGTACGAAGGGTTCCATACATATGGTGTACAACCCATTATTGTCCCGCTGCTGGGCACGTGACTTCTCTTAGAATGAAATAATTTAGGCCATAGTACATCGCGCTGGCCAAGTGCGAATTACTGGACTTCACACACCTCAGAGAACTTTTTTAAAGAACTCTCGGGTGTGTAGGTTTCCTCACGATGTTTTCCTTCACCGAAAAGCAGTGCTAATTAATTTTTAATACGCACATAAATCAGTGGTTCGTGCCTGGGTTTTAACCACGGACCTCCCGATTGAGAAGGCAAATTTCTACAATGAGGCTATCACTGCTCTGCTGCATACGTATAGTGTCACCATAACTTTTAAAATTATAGATTTGTTAGGTACGCTACAACTAGTGTCCTGGTTGGTAATGCACATTGAAAAACATTTTTAGTTAGGTTTTTTATAGCTCAAAAAATATATATTTGTCGTTTTTTTGAACTTTGTACAGAAAAATATGTTCCACCGTCTTCTTATATACTACGCAACTGTTGTACATATGGTTTTTAATATACAAGTTTAAATATAGGTTTTTTTCAAAAAGCTCGAACCATTCTAAGCACGGACGCGTGGTTTCTGTAAAACTACCCAATACAATGAATGTTGGTCGCTGATAACTGCAGTTTCACTAAATGGATTTAAAACAGTTAAAGTTTTGGGATTAGGGCTTAGAATGCGAACAAATGCTACGAATAAGTTGCAGTCTAAGCTGGATTTCTTACTCAATCAAAGTAACTTAACAAAGTAAATTTTAATGTACTAGTAATACAGTGTTAAATACGAATACGAGATACCTTTCATCAAACTTTAATTAACACGAAGTATTTTCTAAATGGAGAGGAGTGGCGTCATTTCGGGGAGACCTATGTCCAGCAGTGGACCTCAGAGGGCTGATGGATGGATAGATGGATTTTCTAAATATATTTGTGAAAAATATCGTATTACAAATAGAAGATATCTCTTATTTTAATACTTAATTTTAATAATAGTGATTTAATTTATTTATTTTAATATTTATTTTTAATAGTAGTCACTATCACGGCACTAATCACAGCCCTCTTAGATCAATTTACATAATATATGTATTTGTCTTAAAGCTTTAAGTAGATGTATTATCTTGTGTTTCGGTGAAACAAGAAGGATTAGCTTAGCGACATTACATGTAATATGATTTCTTGTGTAAAGGAACAATCTATTTGCCAAACATATTATGTTAATCTATTATTACAAGTATCAGATTTACGTATATACGACGTCAACACGAAGGAAATTCACATTAATTTAAGTAGTCTGTCTATATCTACACTTCTATACTATATAATAAAGAAGAAAACTTTGTATTTTTGTATGTTTGTTATGAATTAACTTAAAAATTACTGAACCGATTTTAATCATTCTTTCACCATTACACACTACATTATCCATGAGTAACATAGACTATAATAGTTGCATATATCATATTATGGTCTGCGCGAACGAAGTCGTGTGGTATCTGCTAGTTTGTATAAAATTTAAGATACCGTGATTTCTTACAAAACAAGCTTTTAAACTGCTTTTTTACTTTTACCTTATATTTTAGAGTTAATCCACCATCTTGATAGTATTATGCTAATTAAAATGCTTTCATTATTAGAACTATTAAACTGAGACCGTTTCAAAGGAACGATGCAGCGCCTTTGTGAAAATACGATTTATTATTCTAGGTTAAAATTTATTAAGCAAGATGAGATATTACTATAAGGTAAAGGAAATGAACTAGTCCAGTACATGTAAATTAGATGACAGAGTGAAATATTCATCCCTAGATTTGCATTTAGATTAAACTATAGGTATAAAGTTGTTACTAGAATTATTTATATGTCACTCAAACATCAAAGGAAATATAAATATTTATTATATACATATATATTAATAGTTCCATCGGATAGGTGCAACTATTTTTCGCGTTTGCCGATTCTGACTTTTTGTGAAAGGGTGTGACTAATGTCAGCAAATATTATTCACCGTACAGTCCACCATCTTATTCCACAGCAGTGGCAGCACATATTTGTGGTATACAGATGTCCAGACAGCCAGACCATCTGCTGCCAAATTGGCACGTTTGCTACATTTGTATCAAATAAAATAAAGAAATTTATAGATTTTTTAAAGAAATATTACTAATTTAGATTTATTTATTAACAGTCATATATTTTAAACATAAAATATTGCAATTAATTTATAATTGTAATTAATTTAGTCGTAACGATATAACATACATATAAAAAATGAAAGTTATTTGCAATTATGTTGTATTAAATGTATAATTATAATTAGTTTCATTTACCAATCACAATATTTTAAATTATTGATACGATACTAAAATCTACTCTGAATAACAATTATTTAAATAATAAAAAGAAATCAATAAAATTTACAAATAATATTTTAAATTACTAAATTCGGACTCCAGTAAATTTTTAAAATTATTTAAGTAAAACGAGCAATAATTATATCTCACTTATAGATGCACGTTATAACTTATACGGTATGTCAATGTAGTTATAAAAAATATTTTAGCTACCATTACATTACGCAATTAAAAAGTAAGAAATGCAAAAAATAAGCATCTAAATAATTTGGAAAGTCTTTTTAAAATTTGTGAGGTACGAGAATCCTAATGGTCGCTCCATTATGATTTTCGCACTGATCATGTTTTTATGTACCGTATGCAAAATCAACGAACAACATCCATCAACAAGAACATCTGTTATGTGTCACGTCTGAATGTTTATGCTCCTCAGAAAATTATCGGGAAGTACACGTAATGTGTTACGAAGAAGGAAAAAGTTGAACGGAAGTCGGCAACAAAAATGTACGCAATGCGTAACGCATCAATCTTTGATCTACTGAGAGGAAAGTTTAGACGGGAATTTTTATATGTAACATTATCTTACACGAAACACGAACATCATTCATGTTATTTTTACTCATTTTCTTTCACATATTTCTTAAAATCATATTTAATCTAAAGTATATGCGCAGCACAAATAATTGCTTCGAGTATATTAAATTAAGTAAGAGCGTAGGTACTTATTATTTGTTTAAATATTTTTAATAAAAGTGAGCAATATTAACCAATTTAAATATTAATTATGTGCACTTTATATCGCTAAAACTGGATCTTTCATTAAATTTTACTTTTTTATGCAGAAGAAGCGTGAAACAATTTAAATTATATCTAAGTAACATCTACAATTCCATACCTTAATTCCACAATTTGAAATAAACTGTTGAATTCAATGTAAATTATAAGTAAATAATCATTTCTAATAATATTTAGAGCGTCAATTATTATGTAAGCCGTATTCACCTATAATTGTGAGTACACGAACGACTTATCTTACTTATATTATATTTTAATTATGTTGAAATGTACTACTATTAATACGTCGGTGAACCTAATAAATAAATAAAATAAAATAAAAAACTCCGTACCATATAATTTCAGGATATTTAAGAAGCTGTTACGACTTCCTTTAACGCTAAAAAAACATTAAGTTCGCAAATAACATAGACATGAATATAGAAGTTAATAAATAATAAATACACACACAATAATAGGCGGCAATGACGTTTTAATTGTGAACTTAACATTTACTTATTTATACAAGAGAAAAACGGGTAAGGAACAAAAATATTTTAGGTAAATCACCAACGAAACTTATTGAGTCACTTTTATTTTAGACTTATTTGGAAATGTGGTAACTGTCGTTATCTGCTTTCGTTTATAAAATTAGACGCTAAGGTCACGGTTTTTCAACGGTCACGGAAAATTGTTCGCTCGAATAGAACCTTCGACGGTGTCAATCGACTACTATTCTCGTAATCTGCCTTTGTGACGCGAATAACGTTGGAATGATCGATCAGGATGTATGTATCGATTGTATGACTCACTTTTCGATTTGATCATGATTAGCAATCAATTTTGAGTTCACCAAATGTCAAATTATCGAATTTGATTCGATATGCATTAGTAAGCACAATTGGTAAATTACGATAGTGTCTGTATATGAGTCTTGTGATAATACAGGATTACAAAAATATTCTTATGTAAATCTGTAATATTATTTTTATATAAAGTCAATGCTATTTTATCGTATTACTTGCACTATATTTTAGGTAACTTTAATATACAAATATATGTTAATTATATTCTTTTTTAATTAACACGCTATGTAGGTTTGGACACAAAAATATTTAAAAAATGTTAATTACCCATCAACCGATATAACGCCCGAAAAAAATTAATAAACCGATTCAATCGAATTGCTTAAGGAAACATAAAAAGCATTAAAGTTGACTGACCCTGACTTATCGATTTCTATAGTCAATGTTCCCTAATCTTTTTTTTAATCGAAACAGAGTTGTATTTACTAATTATGAGATTACCTTGTATTGAATACGATTCCTCTGATAACCTAGATGGTAATAGGTAATACATCATTAGCATATGTAATACATCAACTTATTATACACAGAATTACATTTAATTAGATGTTAGCTCTAAAAATCTTAATATTAATAAATTCATGCAATTAATACTTTAGCTCAAGATAAAAATTATATGTTTATATAAATTTAAAATCTAATCAATAAATAGTTTAATGATTGATTGATTAAATTATTCACGTCTGTAAATTTTTACGAACCTATTTATTGAAAATAATTTAATTTGACAAAAAATAAGTTTAATATAAAGAAATCCCTAGTTGTACTTATTAAAAAAACAGCATGCAAAAATTAGACACAAATATTATAAAGTCAATTTATTTAATACTTTACTATTTGAAATGTTCGTTTAACTAACTAAATAATTTACTTCACGCTATTACGGTCATCCTCAGTAGCTTTAACTCTATTGTTTTAAATAAATGAAACAATCTAGACAGCTTCACTAACCCAGTCCATTACTAAATTGACTCTTTAGCTTACTGCAAAGCGGATGAAACTACTGTGACAGACAAATATGAGTGCACGGAGCTATCAAAACTGTTTGTCAAAGAGCTAAATGAAACAGAGAAACGATTAAATTCGCCGTGCGACATCCAAAACTCGCTATGCAAATCCGCTATCAATTCAAAGTGCACTAACAATAATTGTCATAAGCCGAAACACGCAACTGTATTAAAAGCACTCCATTTTCAACGGCAATAGCAGCGACGATTCGCACTTTAAAAAAACTTACGGTGAGGTGTGTGGTCTCGAAAGTGACGGTTGAGACGCGCGCACGCGATCACTAGCGAAGGAATCACTGACCGTCCGAGGTGGTCACCAGCGCACCCCACCCAGGTGGCGTGTGGAAGGCACTCTGGTTTTAAGAATGGCGACAAGCGAATGCTGTCGTGACACAAATGTTACATTTTGTAATCGTTACATTACCCCACTGCACTCGAACAATGTTCTCTTTACAGTGTTCCTAACGGTATCCTGCACTACGAACTACGATTATAGTCATCAAAGTATGCACGTTTGTTCTTGATTCGACTAGCGATTTAATAGGAATATTTGTATAGTGCTTTTACACTTCCCGACATATGCAAGGTAGAAAGCGAAATAACAAAAATTGGAGAAGATTTGGCTGATAGTACCTTATCAAATTGCGCTCTCAAGATGCATCAAGCCGATATAGAGTACCTTTCTCACAGAAACAAAAAACTAAGTGTTAATAAAATATTTTATGAATAATTTCATTAACAAACATGCTGATTATAAATCTTAAGGTTCAATCATTTTTAACGGAACTATAAACATTTGATTTCACTAAAAATAAATTAAAAAATTAGAAAACCCCGTTAGGAGTTGTCCTAAAAATAATATTTACGTTTTGACCCACAAATTTTCAAATAAAGTAATATTTTGATCTAAACGTCGTCGCGTCAGAGAACCGCTAACGTAATAATTATACCGTTTTGAAGATTAAACAAGCCGTTGCATTCCATATTACGTCTATACTTAATCTGAAGGTGATTAAACTCAAGAAACGTGGCTTTTTATTATTAAGAGCGTCAAAATATGCGACTGGAATTCGAATTAAAAATTGAGTTATGATGCAGTCATAAAAATATTTAAATAATAATAGGTATCAGTTGGTAAAAGCATTGTATTTCGACCGGGAATGTACCATCGACACACCTATTTCTAGTATAAAACTTTTCTGTTTTCATTTCGGTATAAATTAGTGGATGCTTGTTCTGATGAGGCGGCCACCTTTGTCCTCCGGAAAAGTAATGCATCTGTGATTGACTTCAGATAGAACTCCCTATCCTATATGAAGTTTTTAGAGATGTCCGTGGGCCGTAATAACCACTTACGATCAGTTGGGCTGCATGCTCGTAGGCCACTTCAATCGTATAAAAATAATTAAAGGATTCGCCTCGCCATTAGCGCTGTTTAAATCAGTACGACAGGCCCCTATAACAAAAATTGCCAATTTACAGTATGAGGCTTAGAAGTTTTGTGGACATACAAACTTTGATTATTGGCGCAAAGAAAGACGATCTATGCAAATCATTGTAATAGCTATTTGGGAACTTAATAAATACGTTTCTAAATGGCTATTACAATCAACAAAACATCATACTGTAAATTGGCAATTTTTCATATACGATTTTGTTCTAGGGCCCCGTCGAGTCTTACATTTATCCTGTAGAACATGTTATTAGTTTGTCGCTACACGGGTTTGCATTCCCACTATAATGTTAACAAGGCAACAGGCCGCAAGCATCCCTCAGCTAAACACATTCCCTCTACGACAAATTAATTGTACCTACTTGCTTTGATGTGCAATGTCTGATGCTATGTTTATTTCAAAGGAAATCTCTTTGCTCGCAGGGCAACGTGGAAATGAAAGAGCACATATTAAGCTGACCATAACTGGGTTGTGTCAGTTATCCACCATAGAGGTTTTAAGGTGGTAGAACCAGTGTAGTTCGACCGGGGAAGTACCACCGTCACACCTATTTCCAAGCATTTCTTGCGTTTCGATGGAAGGGTGTGGTTGCCGGTTCACTTTTATATCAGGCGACCATTATAGTCCCCGGGAGTAGCAACGCATCTGTGATTGACTGCATATAAAACCCATGTTCTATTTGAAGTTGCTCACCGATGTCCATGGGCGGCAGAGACTACTGCATGCTGGACTGTCTTGAGCATTACACGTAATAAAGACAAATTCCAATCGAAGTAAGGCAACTTTCTTTTAAGTGGGAATCACATTACTTGCATACGTATAATAAAAATGAAAGTTCTCCGGTCTGTGCGTCGTATATATTTGCAAAACATTTCTGAGAGGATTCTGAAAAAGTTATAACAGATTTATTTTATAATATTCGATATTTTATCTGTGTGTTTTAAATCGCGTGAAATTAAAAGTATTCATTTAAATTTTTATAAATGAATATACTTACATTCATAGTCCGTTTAATAAGAAAAGATCTAATATGATTGTACTATAATTCTATCAGATATTTTATAATGTATAGTCTGAAGTAACTTTTCTAACATTGTTTTATGACGTTCACCCTTTGATATCGGTAACATAAGGTGTTTGGTGTTATGAAATCAAATAGATTCTTGTATAGTTGTGGCAACATGATCGCCGATTGTATATATTTTTATAATTTGGTCTATTTATTCTAGAATGAATGATCTCTGCTTTTCGGTGAAGGAAAATATCCTGAGGAAACCTACACATCCGAGTGTTCTTTTCGCACTTGGCCAGCGCGGTGGACTGTGGCCTAAAGCTCTCTCATTTTGAGAGAAGGCCCGTGCCCAACAGTGGGACAATAATGGGTTGACGACGATGATTCTAGAATGTGTGTTTTACACATAAATAATCAATTTATTGTCCATCTAGAAATACCTTTATTAACTTTAATATTTACAAAACATAAAAAAATTGTTTTCGATTGATTCGTCCATTGACGTTCAATCAGTGGTTTGATGATGTTATTGATTAGAAACGAGAATCTGAAGTCAACATGGTGACCCTGGCAACATTATCGATGAGTCACATCCGCAATGCTCGTTGTACGGCCAAGTTCCTGCGAAGCCTACATTTGATCCGACAACGGGTTAGAAGGTATGCACAGACGATTTGCATGCAACCAGATCGACGCAAGGCCATACGCAGAAGACAGGATTTAAATATGCCATAAATATCCTATATGATTGTTAATTGATTTAAGATTAATATTATCGCGGAATTTATATATTTCAGTATGAGACAGGCACTGCCTGTGTTTGTAGCTGTCAACGACAATAAGATCTTTAAATGTGACGTTTATGAATGATAAAATGTTGACATGTATAATATAATTTTAAATATGACATAAATTTTAAAATATAGTTCATATCTATAATGTATGACATTTGTAATTCTTTAAATCTAGACATAAGTTTTTTGACATTTGTACGCCAATATTAGGTACAGTAAGCGTCTTCCACTATTGTGAACACCTACTATATATTCCTTACTGACAAATAAACGATTATGATTATGATTATAAAAACGTTCTCCCCGCCACCACAGTTTAGGTGTGTCACGATCCATCCATGGGTTGAAATATCGGCAAAAACAAGTTCAAAAACTGCATATCGTAATTACCCCTTACGTAGTAAAATAATTGTTAATTGTTAACTAAGAAATCATTCGACTCTGTAGTACTCAGTTCTTACCGGATCTTCTCAGTTGAAGTTGTTCCGATCCGGTGATAGTGTAAGAATGTAACTGACACTTCGTAATTATAACAGTAATTCGTTTCATTTCAGTATGTAAGTGTTAAGAGCACTGATAGCCTAATGGTTGAAACTTGCCCTCTCGATCGGGAGGTCTGAGGTTTCAAACCCAGGCACGCACCACATGAATCAGTTCATGTGCATATTATAAATTAATTATCACTGCTTTTCGGTGAAGGAAAACATCATGAGGAAACCAACACCCGAGATTCTTTAAAAAAGTTCTCGGAGCTCTGTGAAGTCCACCAATTCGCACTTGGCCAGCGCGGTGGACTATGGCCTAAACTCTCTCATACTGAGAGAAGACCCGTGCCCAGCAGTGGGACAATAATGGGTTAATGAGGATGTAAGTGACAAGATCTAAGTTAAAAACTGCGCTCTTCAACAAGTTTACTAGTGCAAGTCTGTTTCCTCAAAACAAACATTGTTCGTTCATTGTTAACGTTTGCTCATGATTACAAGTTATGGCCGAAAACGTGGTGTACATCGCAATGTATAGACGAAAACGTATACGTTAAATGTATTAGTACATAATCATTTTGTACTAACGAAACAGATCAAGATAAAGTCTATGTAGAGGAGCTATCTTTTAGTGTCCACGTAAAAACAAGACGGCAAAAAAGGTATACAAAAAGACAAATCCACTGAGTTTCTTGCCGGATCTTTTTAGTTGTGTACCGATCCGGTGGTAGTTTACGAAAAAAATATGTAACTGGCAATTTGTAAGTGTCGTAGGGATATGCAAAATAAAGACATTTTATTTCATTTATTTGCAAATATAGTGTTAATCCTAAGGACTGTTAGAGTGCATCTTATAACTATGTCTCCTCTTGTACACACTTCACTATCTAAATACAGCAGCTACATACATACATAGCTCTTACAAAACAGATTAAGGTGAGGCCTTTGGAGTCAAACCACAAAGGATGAGGTCACCAGGCTCAATAAACCTGATTAAAAAAACAAGCTTTCTGCACTCATAGCCCCATACTCGGATTTTCTCCTGTGTTGTGGGTACCACACAAGACGAATACACAGACACCCAGACCCAGAACATGAATCTAAACACATCATTCAGATACCTGTCTGGCCGGGAATCGAACCCGGGACCCATTGTGCTTCAGACCAGTATGGTAACCGCTCCGCCACGCGGGTCAATACGATCGTCGATTACATACATTCTGTATATTTTACGGGTTGAGTGAAAATACACGGACCCTTCACAATTTTATTACCTTATATATCAATAGATACAGAATATGGATTATATTATAGACATGGAAGACTGACTGATAAAAGTAAGAATACTAATGCAATTAAACATTTAATTAGCAATAATCAGACACTTTAAATTAAAAAACTGGTTCGATTACGCATAACAGACATAATAACGTGTAATAAACGCGTGAAAGCGAGTGGAAAACCAAAAAAGAGCGGTCGAGTTACTATGTAGTGTATTTATTTAAACAAGCACGCGTATTACTCAAATCTTAGTAGGTCATACTACGAATACACCTCTCAAATTGCATAATATAAGTTCACCTTCCATTAAATTTGACTTTGATTCTTATTTGCCATAGATTGGTGTTGCGTAACGCCTTTATGAAATACTTATCGGGTCCGTCAGAATTATTGTCTCAAGCACCCGCGGTCCGCGCAAAACGTTTTTTGCTACACTTTCTCTTCCAGCTCACATGCGGCTCGCCGTAATTAAACTCGATGCGTTTTGTTGGTTTTTGATTTTTATTTTTGGTCTTTAGAAAAAAAAATCGTTACGGTATCCTATATAAGATGTAACACACTACAATTCCTACAATATATCTTGCTTTATTTTCGAGATTGTTTTTATAAAAAGGTTTTTATGAAATCAAACTGCGTGTAAATAATTTCATACATCAACGGTAGTAAATCGGCGAGGACGACCTTATGCTCTCATAAGGGATAGATCTGCTTATTATTTAGTAAAATATGATATTGATAACTCTATAAACTAAATACGTTCTATATTTTTTGTAGAAATTCTATTAGTAACTTTATTATATACCTTTACTTATTTTACTTAATTTTTAAAGAAACCAGATTATATATGTTTCCAATTTTATGTATAACCTCTTTAATTAAAACTAATAAAGGTTAACAGGTTCCAACAAAGTGTACCATCAATGCGGTAACGCCATGATAATATGTTTTTAAAAGCGCGGTTTTCTGTAAAATTTAGATACATTTTCCGAACACGTAAACCAATATTTGCTGCCAGTATCTGTGCCGGGACACATATACGTCCCTCTCGGGTTAGAAGTTTACCTCGCGGTATTGTTACCTCACCCCAGGGCCAGCAAACAATGCACGATATGCTAGCAAGAGCACACGAGGTCTGCAAACAAAGGTAACCAGGGTGTAAGTAAGTCGCCTCAATGACGATTCTGCACGTTCCCCCAACGTTTCCAGAGTAAACTTTCATAATACGGAGACAAGCGTTGTAAGTAATACGGGTGCTCGTTGTAAAAGTTAAAATTAAGTTTACTTTTTACGGGTGCGGATAATGTTTCGGGAGCGATGCGTAACATACTTTTTTGTACTTTTTGTGACGTTACATAAACTTTTTTATAAGATTGCAAACGAGTTCACAGTCCTGGTGGTAGGTAGGCAATGCCGCCCACTGCTTCACTTTAATACAGGACCAAGATTCTGCCTAAAGTAGCTCATATATGCATTGCCAGTCATGAGGAATAATCTGACTGAGGATACTCGCTTTATGTACTCGCCTTATGTATTCGTACTCGCCTTATGTATATATAGTCCGTTCATTTTCATACCACCTCTTAGTTCTCTGAAGTAGCAACACATCTGTTATTGACTTCAGATAGAACCCTTGTTCTATATGAAGTTGCTTACAGATATCCTTCAGGTGGACGCATACTCGTTTGATAGTACAATCAGATAAAAAAACGAATACGGTAGTTAATAGACTCAGTTATTTTTATTTGCTACTCCCATTTAGAACTTACTAGTCGACCCGGCGATCTTTGTTCCGCCTAAAAATCAAAAATTTAAAATTATCAGTTATAGTCCACTATATTATGCCCGTATTTTTAACTTTTCTCTTGAATCACTCTACCTATTTAAAAAAAACTGCATTAAAATCCGTAGCGTAGTTTTAAAGATCTAAGAATGCATAGGGACAGACAGCGAGTAGTGACGTTGTTTTATACTATGTAGTGTTAATATTTTTCATAGAATAGTATTACTTTTAGCAAATCATTTTATTTGTTAGGATTCAGGTATAAATTTCCGGAATAAAGGTCAATTTAGTAGAATAGTTGAATAGTACTTTTATATATTTTTTATGTATTTAAATGCGGATAAAGTGTGAGTCACAAACTATTTATTATAAAGTATTCACCAAAAAATCATTCTCCGAGACGCAGACAATTTATTCTAAAACTAGTTTTAAATGCCAGTTTTTCTTTTGTGTATTTTGGCTAACAATATCGCGCCGGTAACAAAAACCATTTATCAGTTTAGATAATGACAGTGTTTTGATATGATTTTGTACATTAACTTGTTTTATCACAGTATTTTACTACCTATGATTAATGATCACATTGAAAAAACTAAATAAAATTGTCACATATTGGTCGAATACCTAAGTAGACATATAACATAATACTTGATCAGTTTTAAGATTTACTTTAGCTATATTTTATCCAAGTAAATAAAAATGTATGCGTGTACTAGCGTACACTCGTAAGAAGTGAAACTTCTTTATGACGTTATTTTTCAAAAAATAATTTACTATTTGCAACTTTACAGAAATTGGTTAAATAAAGTTAAATTAGATAAAGTTTAATAAAAGGCTTTTATTAAACTTTATCTAATAATCTAATCTATAATATTCTATCTAATATCACGCGTGGTAGGGATAAGAAAAAGATGGCGCGTAACGGAATAAAAAAAGATGGCGCGTAACGAAAAAATGTTACACTAAATTTTTTTCCAAACCCGATAAAGAAGTTTCACTTCAAAAAAAAAATTCACACCTCTATTTTATAAATACAAAAGTCGTTTATATTTCAAAGTATTATTGTGATACATATCGCGTTATAAACCTTACAAAATATTTAACATATAATTTCGGTGGATACATATTTTATTTTTCGGTAATAAAAATATTTTTGAACTCTTTCATATATGTAAAGAAAAAACGTGATATGTTTTCTTTTATATAACAGAAGTAGGAAATCTCAAACTTTTTGGGTAAAAAGTAACATAACCTAATGAATACACGCTATTGCCGTAATAAAGAACTTGACACCCTTCTAACATCGCCATGCCTTCGAAATGTACCGTTTTAACATAAACCTATTAATTACTGCCAAGTTAGCGGCTATGGTGTAACCAAGCCGTTTTTATTACATGTTATTTGTTATATGTAAAATGTTATGTTAAGTAACTTTCTTGTTAAGTAATACCCACGGGCGGTTAGGACTAACTGTTAAGATTTTTTGATACTTGTGGTTATGGTTGTGAAATTAATTACTTTTTATTTTATTTATATTTGGGAAACAATCGATTACATAGTACATAGTTAAACACAGTAAAATTAATACAAAGATCAGTGAAGTTTATTATACTTTTGTTATATCTATTACAAATAATTATCAATTGTTAAAAAATATTTTTTCAATTCGATTGATGTAAATCAGTAAAGACAAAAGTTATTCATATTGATATTTAAAATAAACAAAATTTTACCTATACGTATTCCATAAACAATGTTTTAAAGGTGATTTATTATAATTATATCATTGTTATAGGTTAAGGGTGTTGTGTATTTTAGTTTTACTATAATTAAACTATTTTCGATGCTATAATATACTATTAAAATAGCGTTTGACTATTAATTTCTTCGAAACACAATACCGTGACATACCAGAACGCTTCATGTCCAAATTTTTATTAAACTACAACAGCACCAGCTATTTTTAAAAACTCTTTGAACTTGGCGCGCACTTCTATACCTTTGTTTTATCTGTACGTTTATTTTTAGTTCAATATTTGCCAAAAATTTTTTGAACTCAAACAAAAGTCTGTCATGGTTTTCTGCACGTGCATTTTATATCATAGGAGGCAGGAGCAAGGAGACAATTACAAATATATATGTATTATAGTACTTCTTCTTGTAAAATAAATTATCCAAAAGTTAACGGCTGGTTTGTAAAATCTACTGAACGGATTTTTGTGCGGTTTTTACTATAAGATAGTACAATTGTTGAAAAAGATCTGGGTTAATAGTACATTATGGTTTTATGTGGGATACAACCCATTATTATCCCACTGCTGGGTACGGGTCTTCTCTCAGAATGAGAGAGTTTTTAGGCCATAGTCCACTGCGCTGGCCAAATGCTAATTGGTGAACTTCACACACCTCCGAGAACTTTTTTTTTCAAGAATAGTAGTGATAATAATTTCTAATACGCACATAATACAATGATGCGTGCCTGGGTTGGAACCTCGGACCTCCCGATTAAGAGGGCAAGTTTCAACCATTAGGCAATCACTGCTCTTAAAAATACTACAAGAATACATAGTATATAATTATTTCTATGTATCAAATTTATTATGTATGTATCTATATGTATTATATCTGTCTCAAATTTATTCCGCTCCGTGAAACAAGTATACCTATGAAAACGTTAGGTTACGAGTTTACATTAAGTCATTTTTTATAACAGATGAAACGTCTGATACAAATATGTGGTAACGATTTGCAAATACTCGTGGGTGCTCTGTTTGCGGGCTCAAAGTTAAATAGCTGAGCATTGATCGATGTGTCTGTATCTATACATACTGGAGTCCAATGTAAATATACAATTCTTGATAGTGTTTACATGGTTTTAACTTGGAATGTATGAAACAGAGCGAAAGAATATCAATATTCCGACGGGCCCCCAGGACAAAATCGTATCTGAAAAATTACCAATTTACAGTATGAAGCTTTGTTAATTGTAATGAGCGATTGTAATAGATATTTAGGGACTTATTTGATAAATTAATAAATAGCTATTACAATGATTTTCCATCGTCTTTCTTGGCGTAAGTAATCAATGTTTTTATGTCTACAAAACTTTTCTACAAGTTTCATAATGTAAATTGGTAATTTTTCACATACGATTTTGTTCTAGTCACCCGTCGATTTGTGTGATAGCAATTTTAGGATATGTTCATCGTCAACCCATTATTGTGTCACCGCTGGGCATGGGCCTCCTCTGATTGAGAGAGTTTCGGCTCATAGTCCGTGTGAACAATGAATATTGGCGGACTTCAAACAACTATAACATTTTTTCAAAAGAACTCAGCCATGCTCAGCCATGGCGAAATAAAAACATCGTAAGGAAACTTAACGATAGCAATAGTTATAGTGTTTTTTTTTATTTGACTGAAGTAGAAAACGACCATGCAGTCCACCTGATCGTAAGTGGTCACTGCCACCCATGGACATCTGTAATCAACTTCATACAGAACATAGGTTCCATCTGAAGTCACTCATCGATGCGTTGCTACTCCCGAAAACTATGACGGTCGCTTCATGTAAAAGTGTGCCGGCAACCAGTGTATTTCTTATAAAGTTATTATCATATTAATATTAAAAAACTTCGACCCAAAATAATATATGGAGGTCCATGGGTATAAAGTCGTGGGCAGCGGCTAATAATGCAATAGTAAATGTCGGTTCCTTCAACCGAAATCAATATTATTTCTTCGTTTCCTCTCAAATCACGTGGTTTTAAAAGTGAGAGTGTCGCTACATTCGCATTTGCGAAACGTCATGGGCCTGGTTTTGAAATATTAAATCCACTATATATTATGTGTAAAGAAAAAACAAGTATTATAAACTGTATACAAATTAACTGAGTTCAATGAAAAAGGATGGCCCGCTGATTTTTTCGCCGTATCTTTTTAGTTGAGATCGTGTTCTGTCCTGGTGGTAGTGTAAGAAAATATATTGTAACAGACAATTTGTGACTGTATTTCTATGCGAAATAAATACATTTAATTTCGTCGTGAAAATTATGTTCATAAAAATTTTGCGTAATTTGTTTTATTCATCAGTTATGGGCTAAATAACTGATGTTTAAATTTTGAGTACGTGAGTGAAATTTTAAAATTTCTTCTATTATCTTTTTTAAAAAATCTGTGGCCTTTTATACGTCCATTGATGTACTCAACACAAATTATGAGCATCATCCAGCAAATTATAGCACTCAGCTTCTTTTCATTTATACTATATAGGTAAATATGTCTACAAAAATGAATAAAAATGACACTTTGTTTATTAGAATGCGTTTGTTTCTCTAAGGACGTAAATCACTTTGTGTTTTGACTCCAGAGGTAACACCGCCAAAAATATTTCTAACAAAGGCCAGGGAGTGCCATATTATGATATAATGGAGGACAGACATACTCATGTGAGGCTTTCCAACCTAGTTTTAAAGGGTGACAACGCTACCTTGGCCAACGTCAAGTTCTGTCCTTATCTGAAGTATATAGTAGATTGCCACGGGCGGCTATAGCTACTTCCCATCGAGATAATTGCATGCTCTTTTGCTACTGGAGTATAAATAAAAAACCTAAAAAAAATAAAACAAAAACACTGTGCATTGCATTTGCGACACTTACACTGTCAATCGTTTCAAGATCATACGTAAGATCATAAGCGGACGTTACACAAAGAAAAATCCGCAAAGATGCGCGGACACCTCGATAACAATTGAAAAGTGACGCAAAAGGAGACGGGCACAGGCATGAAAGAACCATTACTGCAATTGAAGTCTCACTCTGATTGGCGGCTTGAGCAATCCCTTAGCCGTTTAAATTATAATGAAGTGTCTTGTCTCAAATATCCAAAGCTGAAACGCCGTATCATTACGTCTTGTAATTGCAAAGTGCGTCGTAACGGTGGCCGGTTCGTAGGGCTTCAAAGATTTCAAAGATCAAACGTCAAAGTGTACGCCGTTAGAACCTAAGATTTCCACAGCAGATGTCAATAAGGTCACACCATGCTCCGTTCTCAGAGATGTTGTTCTTTTATGCATTTCTCTCGTTCGTATACATTTCAGTACTAAGTTTTTTCATATATTTATATTACGATTATTGAAATGCGAAATATTGTTCAATAATACTCTAAAACTTCAATTCTATACGCCAATAATTTAAGCTCGCAGGGTGTAATATGAATGTGCAAAATTATATATATAATGTAACATAATGCGCGAATGCTTCTCGCAGTAAAAATATGTACCATAAAAACCAAATTAATTGTAAATACCACATTCTGAGCGATTAAAATTATACATTTAAAGCTTATTTCATAATTTACTTCCTGGCAATAGTTAATCGTAGTTTCTGTGAACCGCCAGCCGAATGTAGGCAAAATTACAATGGAAGCACTATTGTTTTCTCTCGATTCTAGAAATAGTTTGAATGATAATACCTACTGTAAATATTTGTGTATGTGATGTTTATTACACACACATTTATGAGATAGTCTTAAGATAATAGTGATGTGTTACACGCGGGATCTAAGGATTTTGGAGCGCTTAATAGCGCTATCAATTTTAAGTAATTTGTCGAGAACCGACGTAATCTCATTACTTCACGTCCTGCAATACATTAAAGCTCCATTTTGGAAATATATTTCATTTTAAATAAGGTTTCATTTTAAGCATGATCACCTATTAGGTGTAATATTCATTTTTGTATATTCGTAGTTTTTTTTTTGTTACTTGAATAGAAATGGCGAAATTATGGGCATGATGATAAAAAATATATTTAAAAGAATAAAAGCGTTGATATTTGATTAATTTGTTAGTTCCTTTATTTTGTCAGTGTTTTCCAATTTGCCATTTGTACATTATTAGTCTGTGTTATCGGGATTGTTTCAAAATTATAACATTTACTGCCTCCACATATTATACTCAATGGTTTACTGAAACAATGTCATAATTTATGTTAAAAATAGTTACAGCGAAACGTTACTTTCATAACAAATTAAAAAGTAAAATATGTAAAGTAATATCTAGTTAATATTATTTTATTATAACATGTTAAAAATGCGGTTTTATTTTTTAGTATTTTAGATTAATGGAAGGAAGCTGGCAGCGTGGAAGCTTTCACTTTAAAATTAATCCCTAGTTGATAGTTGCGCTTTACTAAATGTTATTTACACCTTTACACTTTCTAACGTTCTAAGAAGTGCGCCAAACACTCATATTGGCCACTAAATCCGACAACTGGCGCAAACTCCCAGCTTCTTAGTAGTTTGTACGTCCCACATAGCATTTGAATAAATAATCGGGAGCGAAATCTAGTTAACTATGCGGAATTCTACCTGAACTTCGAGCATCGAGCATAAAGCTGACCAAAGCTCAATGTAAGTGTACAGGTTACACCTCTTCGAAATAAAACGTGATTTTACTAAACACAAAAAATATATTTTGAAATATATTTTACATAGAACCACGACAGCACTCTCCCCGACATCGAATATACACTCCTCTGATCATAAATTAAATTTACTTTTAATACATAGGTTTTATATTAATATAGGTTAATTATTAAATTTGTTGCATTCAGTAAGCTCACAGCGAGCATTGAGATCTTGCTAGACGTGTTAAATGTCAATTTGAGGAAAGCTTTCATAATCCTAATCACTAAACTCGATTTGGGTAACTTTGAACATTTTTTACAATATTTGTGATATTATAATCTGTTTTATATTTATTGCACCTTGTTTTTATTAAATGAATAGTGTCCTTTTTAGCTGGTTTATTAATCTAACACAATAAATTTACGGAGAAAACAATTAAACTATCCACAATCACCCCTAAAACTCAAATTCAAAGTTATCCTTAGTTTTGGGTAACTTTGAATATAATTTTTTGAGGATATAAAATCCGTCATTAATCGAATATTCTAAGGTCTGAGTAAAATTAATTAACATATTTTTGTTAATTAAAACCAAATCTATAAAAAATACATTTATTTTGATATATAAATACAATAGACAACTTGGTCTTGCCATATGAATCAAGGTCGATCAATTTGGTGGTAAAATAAGATACTAGTTTTTTTTTGATTATTTATTCCATCCATCCATAGGATGGACGGAACATCGGGTACCTTTGGAAGGTTTCCCCCTCGAAAACAAAAAAAAAAAAGGATGGACGGAACATGGACATAACATAGGCCTCCCCTAAATGGCGCCACTCCAACCGGTCCTGTGTCCTCTGAATCCAACGGTTTCCCGCTGTCTTCTTCAGGTCACCGGTCCATCTGGTAGGGGGGCGACCGGTACTCCTTTTGCCTAAACATGGTCGCCACTCGAGGACCTTTCTTCCCCATCGGTTATCGGTCCTACGAGCGATGTGGCGGCCCATTGCCACTTCAGCCTGCCAATTTTGAGAGCTATGTCGGTAAGCTTCGTTCGTCTACGGATTTCACCGTTGCGAATCATGTCTCGTAGCGAAATTCCGAGCATAACCCTCTCCATAGCACGCTGAGCGACCCTGAGCCTCCGAAAAAAATTTTTTTTTATGATACAGGTAACTTTGAACCGTTCAAAGTTACCCATATAACATCCAATTTCGACGTCGTCAAAAGTTTAACAGTTTTACGCAATATTCAACATGGGATACGTATAGTACAGTTTCAAAATAATAATATACAATATACATTTTAAAGATAAACACCAAAACACACCTGTTTACGGTAAGTTTTATATTATAATTGCTATTTCAAAATGAAGCATCAAACACTTGCAACAACTTCACTACGGAAAAGGCGGTATTTTTTAAAATTATGTCATTGACAGGTACCTTTTTTTACTTTCATTGATAATACAACATTTTGGCAAACCATTTTACGCAGGTACGATATTGAAATAACAAGAAGTTTCCATGTAATAAATTAATATATTTTTTTCACAACTTTGTTCAAAGTTACACCGCTGTTCAATGTTACCCAAATTGATTGTACATCGTATAAAACAAAGTAGCTTCCGACTGTTTGTCCCTATGTATGCTTAAATCTTTAACACTACGCTACGGATTTTAAGGAAGTTTTTTTAATACGTAGAGTAATTCAAGAGGAAGGTTTGTTTGCATATTGCATGTATCATAGGTAAGTTTTTGCCATGGACGTGCAACTTGTGGAATGAGCTTCCTCCTGAGGTATTCCCGGGGCGCTATGACATGGGGTTCTTCAAGAAAGGTGCGAAAAGAGCTCTCCTTCAAATCCCGCGATGCATTGGCGACTCATCTGGTTGCCAATGTCCATATGCTATGGTGACTACTTTCTATAAGGTAGCCCGTCTGCCTTATCGTTAGGTTAAAGTATAAAAAAAGTATATTGGAGTAACACTGATAATTTTCGATTTTTTACTTTTAGGCAGAACGAAGTTCACCGGGTCAGCTAATTGAGAATAAACGTTGAGTAAATCTTTTGACATTAATGTATATCTTGATCATGAGAAATGTTTGAACATCTCACCATCGAAGAACACGGCTAAGTTTCTTTGAATAGATTCAGATTAGATTCCTGTAGAGGCGGATAACAAATGACGAATTTAGATCAAGTTCAAGTGTTTATGTTATGATCTCTTTAAGGATTATGAAATATGAAGTATATGTGAGTAAAGTACCTGTAACTTTAATATTCTTACTTGTAACAAACTTTTTATTTTTAATAAATATTTACAATTCAACAACTTATAAACATCACTAAACGCACTGCACAATTTTATCCATAATAGTAAACTATAATGTTACATAGAACCAAAATCATATCATACTAATATTATAAAGAAGACAGTTTTTGAGTTTGTATGTTTGTTACTTCTTCACGTCTAAACGACTGGAGCGATTTTCATTAAATTTGGCAGGGAGTTAACTTACACTGTGGATTAAAATATAGGTTACATTTACATCGATTTTTTTAACGCGGGCGAAGTTGCGGGGTTCAGCTAGTAGATAAATTGCCATGTAAGATTTAATCACGTCACAAAATCAATGATATTAATAACAATTACTGTGCTATGAAACGATTTAGTGCTTACATGAGAGTATATATCAAAGAGGTAAAATAAGGCTGTTTTGTAAGAACCGGTCTATAAATTTAGTATTGTTCTCAACATTACTACTATTGTTACTTCATCATACGCTCTATCGCGGAGTGTAGTTGTGGTTAGTGAGTAATGGGCTAATGCTGCACAGTTAACCAGCTTCTATTTTCCTTATTATGTAATTAAAACTTTCAAAGCCATTTTTTACATCTACTATGTCTATGCAAATTATTTAATCGCGATGTCAATTTGAACAAAATCTATATATTAATACGTGAAGCAAAAATTTGTGATCCGTTTTTAAGTCGACATACTTAAAAACGGATCACAAATTTTTACTTTGCAGGCGGAGGAGTATGAAATTAGGCACGGTTATAGTTGATGTAGAGAAGGATTGCGCAATGCTAATGTCTTTTTCAAATAATGCATAAAACATTCATGGCACACACTACGTGGCATTTGACACAAACACATACCTAATAAACGAAATATATAGACACATACCTAACGTCAAAAATGTAAGATGTCTTTGTAAAAATACCCGCTATTTCTTTTAAATGCAGCTATGCCAAATAAACCTCTTTTGACCTTTCGGGTGTATTGAAATAACTTGAAAATTTAAAAAAATATATTGAATTTGGGAAACACTTCGGACAATATCAAGCTTAGTTTTTGACTCGACCGTTGCGACGGGTTTATAATTTGGTTGAATATAAAATACATTTGTGTACAAATTTGTTTAAGTTGATGATAACCCTACGTAGGATTTTTTATGGTTTGTTTACATTTATTCCAGATCGAATTTGCCCCGAGTGTAGTTTAATTAATTCTCCCTTAAGTAGAAGCCCTTCCCAATTCCGATGGCTGGTCCGGCGCAAATGTGTTGCTTTCCTCGGGGACTAAGTTGGACGTTTATGTAAGCGTAATTACCTTACTCCGACCCTCTCAAACTCAAGTTCTGCTAAGTAGACGACAGTAGAACTTCTATGGGCAACTGTACCTAAAAAAGGATGTAATTCAAAGTGTTTATGTTTGAACAATCATTAGTCTCTTGCAGTCTATACAGTTTGCATGTCCCTTCGCTATTATTAATTATATTAGTCACCCGTCGCAACGGTCGAAACTTGACCGTATTTCAACTGAAAAAGTAAATTCCATACTGTTTTGGATAGTTTTGAACATTTTTTTTCTCAAATTTAGTTAAAAATGTATTAATTTTCAAGTTATTTTAAATACATCCAGTAACGGTAAAAGTGGTTTATTTAACTAAGTAGCATTTTAAAAGCAATAGCGGGTATTTTGACAAAGCCATCTGACATTTTTGACGTTACGTGTTTTCATAGGAAAGCATTGAATGTTTTATTTCGTTTATTATATATACTTGTCAAATGCACGGTAGTGTGTGTAATGTGCTTTTAGTTGACTTTGTGTATGTTTCATGCATTACTTGAAAAAAATATTAGCATTTGGTATTCCCTCTCTACATAAACTATAACTGTGCTAAATTTCATACTCCTCCGTCCGCGGCAAGTTTCCTACAAACGGATCCCAAATTTTTGCTTCACATATTAATATATAGATAGCGAAAATCTTATTATTATTGTAAATGTTAAAGTTTGTAAAGATGCATGTGTTTGTTATTCTTTCACAGAAAATAAGGATCGTGGTTCGCTTTTTGTAGAAAGTTTATGACGTGGATTAACACATCGATTCTCTTCACCGTAAACGTCAATGCGAACGGATCCGTGGGAATAAGCTAGCAACATTATTTACAACTAGCTGTACCCTGCGCTCGTTGCTACGCTATCAGAAAAAAGACGCTCCTTCGACTTCGCCAGAAACCTTTGCGAGCTCATGATTAACAACTTTGATAAAGATCACCACATGATCAAATGAATAGTTTACGATTCTATGGAGGACATACAAACATTCATTTTTATAAAGAAGAAGATTGTATGTTCTCCTGAAACTGTTTAATTCCTGGCACCTCATCGCAGTGCACCGCGCGCCGTCGCCTCGCATACATTTCTGATGTATCAATTCAAAATTAACCACAGTTGTTCCGGGTGTTACATAACTGCTCGTTCGCAGCATTTGGGTCAGATGTATTGCATTCACTTACGCCGTCATCCAGAATGGTCCGTCCACTCAGTTGACCGATTATTTCATTGACGGCTAAATTAATATTAGATAATTATTTTGTAAAACGAGCATGATTTATATTTCTCTTTCTACATTAAATTGGAGTTAAAGTGCATATGTCATCATCTTGCTGACTTATCAACGCCAACTAAAACTTAGATTAGTGTGAAATCATTGTTTTCGGGATCTTTTTGAATTGATGTGTTATGCTCGCTGGGGTCTAATATACACTGGAATACGGTATCATATGTGTGTGAGGTGTGTGTGGTATGTGTAAGGTGGCCACAAAAAATCCTTCCCACATTAAGCCAAATCACTTAGAATTGGCAACTTACTGGCTTAAATGAAATGTTTCATTATTCACTGATCAAAACCTTTGTATGTAATAGTAACGATATGCAACATGTATTGTATTTTTCAATCAAAGTCGATTATATTCTCTCAGATCATGTAGTTATCCTCAATTGTTTTGACCACCAGATAATTGTCCGATAAGGCATTCCAATTTGAATACAAAATGCTGTTCATGTCTTACTAATTTGCCTAAGGCATGCAATACCGCACACGAGAGAGGAGACGCTAATAGTATACTTTATATGCATTTATTGATGCACCAGATTAAATTTTATGCTACTGTGAAACGAACGTCGAACTACTTTCAAAAACCGGTCGTAAGTTCCAAAAAGTGTCGCCTTACGTCATAAGGGAAGTGTGGAAGAGCGAGCCGCTCGCAACTACGTAATTAATGAATAAGTTAAACATAAGTTTAATGGAATTTATAAACTGGGAGGTCATGTTTACCCGAAATATACCAAGCCAGCGTAGAATCAAAATTAAGGTACAAATCAGGCACAGACACGAAGATCTAAGATTTAAGGTCCTAGAACAACTCAGTTTCATGCCCAATAGGTAATTCTGTCTAATATTTTTTTGGTTCTCGAGGGGGAAATCTTCAAAAGGTACCCGACGCAGTGGGAGCGACGCAGGGTTATGTGGGATTTTTACCGCATTAAACCCTCCCCCCCCCCCGGTGGCTGTCCTCAGCGCTACAAAGAGGACTCCGGGATCTCCTAAGGAACACAACCGGAGTCCTCGAAACGCGTTGCCCCATCGGGCTCCTCCCATGTGAGCAGCTGGGCTCACCGCTTTCTGTTCTTTACGACCACGCATACCACCGTTCTTCCCAGGGTCGTCTGATCGAACATTTCGAGCTCCCACTCTAGCCGCCCGCAACCCCGGAACCCCCTTTTAGTTGCCTCTTTCGACAGACAGGGGATACCGTAGTCCTATTCCGGAACTACACGGATGAGACAGAGGTACTGTCTTTAATATAATCGGTGTGTAGCCCAATGTGCCGTGAGTCGTATGCAAATATTGCTTGATATTTGTAATGCTATATTGGTTTGAAGATAGGTTAATTGCCAAACACATTGTATTATGTCCATGCAAAGTTATTAATAACGCCTTGATGCACTCTGTTCCACCCATATTAATGGAATTTATCGCCTGCTACAGTCACTTTCACTTTTCGTAATTCATTGCTTAATAAAACATAACCAAGCACGTGATGAAAAATAAAATATTAATAATTCATGAAAATCTGAATCTTTATTTTTCAATTCATATATCCGTTAAAAATTCAAGAATAGTTATAGTGTATGAATCGCAAGCATTTGCACAAGCATTTGCAAAAAATTCTATATTATCCTTTATGAAACGTCACAACACTTTTGTAAATTCCTCGTTCTTTAAAAGAAACGTATAGCGATCAGTTCCAGTTGAAAGAAATACGTTATTCCCATTATTCCAATTCTTTAAATTCCTAGGTAAAGAAGTATGCAATGAAATGAAATTAATGTCTTTAATTTGTAAAGGCCTAAGGGTACTACAAATTGTATTTTTTTATGGCCATGATCGAAAGAAGACCACAACTGAGAAGATCTGGAAAGAAACTCTCCGGGTTCGTTTGCTTTACTTACTAACATGACTGTACAATGACTTGATCACTATTACATCAAAATTTGGACAATGGCAGAATACTTCACGCAATAGGAGGGTACAATAATACAAAAATCGATAAATAGAGAAGATTTTCTTAAGTGCAACATTCATGCAAATATTTATAAATGTCACTGCAACGTTATACTCTGTTTGAAATATGAGTGAACTCTATTGAAAAAGGTGCAGTGAAAAGGATCCCGATAACAGCGTTTTGCAAAGAACTTTGCATTTCTGATAAACAGAAACGGATCCTTTGACACAAAGATGAATATAATCTTGCAAACAGATTGTACGTACTTGTGATTCCTAGTGTCGCTTAGTGAAACTAAGTATTTATCTGTTCGCATTTATTAACATCTTTGCAGCTATTTCATTTCTATAACATTTGACCTTCCAACTCGAGGTCTAACGCGTCATACTATTTTATCAAGTAATGTATGGATGTTAGATGTGATAACTACGAAATTACGAATTTAAGCGAATTTGCAAATTTATCAATCACTGATTTGAATTGAAAATTTTCGAATTCTATCTCGATTCTCTCGTCAACCCATTAGTATCCCACTGCTGGGCACGATCTTTTCTCAGAATGAGAGAGTTAAGGCTATAGTACCACCACGATGGCCAAGTGCGAATTGGTGGACAATTACCTAATACCATTCTTTCAATTTGTCATCAATCTTCTTCTTTATAAAAATGATAGTTTGTCTGTATGTCTTCTATAGAATCGTAAACTATTCATTTAATCATGTTGTTATTGATGAGCTAGCGAAGGTTTCTGGTGTATTTTTTTTGTAATGGCGTAGGTGCAGCTAGTTTCAAATAAAAACTTTAGTTTAATATGGAGCTGATTCCAGATTTAGTGCCTACTTAACATCAGGGTTTAAACGTGAATGGTTCGAAGGGTGAGGTTCTACAACACATATTTCTGGCGTAAAGGGTTCTTGCGTTTCGTTGGAAGAGTGTAATCGACGGAACACTTTCATACATAGCTCGTATGAAAGAATACACAAATGTCCGGCACATTTTTATATATCTTAGTCCTTGTGACTTACGTTATATAAAACCCATGTTCTATGTGAAGTTGCTTACAGATGTCCAAGGGCCGCAAAGATCAGTTACCATCAGTTGGACTGCATATTCGTTTACTACTTCAAACGTATTTAAGTATGTATAAAAAAGGTACGTTGCGTGAACTTGCCTGCTACTTCTATAAAATGTAATTAGGCATGTAATAGATTGACTTGTGGTCGTGCCGTGCCGAGTTTAACAGCTTTTCTCTTATAATATGGGATGTAGTTATTTTTTAGTTTTCGAGGGAGAAACCTTCAAAAGGTACTCGATGCCGTGGGAGCGATGCAGGTTTATGTGGGATTTTTACCGCACTAAAACCCCCCCGATAGCCGTCCTCGGCGCTAAAAAGAGGACTCCGGGATCTCCAAATGAATGCAACCGGAATCCTCTGAGCGCATTGCCCCTTCGGGCTCCTCCCAGATGAGCGGCTGGGCCCACTGCTCCGTCTAGTCTTTGCGACGATATTCGACTACACATACCGCCGTCCTTCCCGGGATCGCCTGGCTGGACGGTTCAAGATTCCCCTCTAGCCGCCCGCAACTCCGGAAGCCCCTTTTAATCGCCCCTTTTAATTAAAAAAAAAAGACAAGATATATTTTTATTTTAACTTTATTATAAAATGGTAAACGTGCCAGTATATCAGAAAAATCCACACAAATCAGTTGTTTTCTTTGGATAAGCTCCTCCGAACAGTCTAACGGGTGTTCTATTCCAGTCAATGAATAATAACGGGCTCTTTTCCAGATCTGTATTTTCTAAAGAACATTTTCTATAATTCTGCATTATAAATTCTATACCAATGTTCTTTTCTCGCACCGGGGATAAAATATGCGTCACGTCAATACTTCCATCAGGTTGTACATAAAACAAACGATCATATAATTCGACGTTTTTACAGATTCTTGGTCCTAGAGATGGGGGCACGTGTCCACTTTCACGGTCTATGTCGGATCTATATCTATTTATATCTGGGACCGTTTCATCTCCGCCTACAAAACTCTGCTTATTCAGTTCCTCATTGTGCCCAATCACATTTCGCTCATTTAAAGCATTTCCCAACTTAACATTTTTATTAAAACTATTTTTATTGTAAATATTATTAGTACTTATATTTTCATTAGCGTTATGATTTTGTCTACTTGACACCTTTGTTTTCTTTTCATGGTAAGGCAAAAAACCGTGATTGTATTTAATTAATGAAATTGAATCTACACTATGATTTGATTGATCCGATATCTTAGATGCCAAATTCCTGCCTTGAATTATTCTGGCATCTTCAACAGTTTCGATTTTCTGACTATCAGGTTTATATTTTAACCGAATAGAAGGAAGTTTTTTATTCACTTCGTCTATTTTCTCTTGAAAAGCATCATTGTGTGGTGAATTTAAATTAATTTGTCGCGGTGTGTAATCATTACTATAAGACTTAACGTTATGCCATTTATTTGCATTTGATAGACTTTTGGAATACATATCGTTTGTATTTGTGCTTCTTTCCTTTTTATTCGATTGCAAGTTATCAATGTAATATTCTAGTGTTTTTAAAAATGGAAGAATTGTTACTAATTTATTGTTTTCGTATGTGTTCGAATATTTTTTTATTTTAAAATCTGAAACTGTCTTTAATTGCTTCGACTTTCCTACTTCTTCACTTCCAGATTCTTCACTTGATTGCTGAGTTTCTGTGTTCCTATAAAATCTATGTTCCTCGTTTTTCATAACTTCACCTCTATTTGTAATTTCTACATTTTTTGGTCGCGTTTGAGCATGGGTCTCTATTATGTGATCTCTAACGTTATCTTCCAATATTTTTACATTAATCTGCGGATGATTTGCCTCACGCTTCTTTATGTCGAGGCGTCTATCCATAAAATTCCTTCTTTGAAATTTAAAAGATGGACGAACTTTAGACACTTTGATGTCTGAAGCGTACGGAAACGAGTCTGATAATTTGAGTAACGGTATTGTTGGTGGTGTTTTCTTTTGTTCTCTTTGATTAAAGTTAATCCTTTTTAGATAGTTTAATACGCTACTTGCAAACTTTGAGCTTGTCCATTGACCGTAAACTTTAGTATTCTTACTGTAGGGTGGGGGAGTTTCAATTGCTGATATTTCTAACAAATTGTTTGTATTTCGATTATCTTCAGGCATATTGTTTGTCTTTACATTGTAAAATGATACAGGGGCCTTAGAGAAAGTTCCATCAGAATAATCATTTATTGGGCCTAGAGGAGGAGGAGTTTCATACTCGGAAATCATTGGAAGCGATTGAGTTCCTGAACCAGAAATATCCGTATTTATGTTATTTTTAAATTTCCCTACATTTCCAGCTTCATTTATGATATTCCAAAAATTCACTTTATCATTTTCAACCGTGCGCATTTTATCAGTGGCTGTAAAATCGAAAATTTCTTTTTCAAGCGAGGTATCGACAGGTTTCGCTTTCAACGTTGGTCTTACGCCAACGTCGTGTTCAATAAAACTGTATGGGGTTTTCAATTTGATGTAATTCTTACTCGCATTCGAAAATGACGATAGTTCGATTGGTCTATCTCTTTTTTGTAATTTTTCGCTTTTCATGTCACCTAGGACAATGTACTCTAGGTTGCTATTACCAATAATTTTGTTCTTGTGAAATGTTTTTTGTTTAAACTGAGGATGTGATTTTATGGTATAGTTTCTCTCAATCGTCGATGTTAAAATCATATTTACTCCAAAAATTTCTCCTTCTAAGCCATTTGGAATACCTGAAATTTCCAACTAGTAGTGAAGTGAACTTTTATAGATTGTACTTTTGGGGAGATACCACCGCCACACCTATTTAAAGGTGGCAGAACATTGTAGTTCGACCGGGGAGGTACCACCGTCACACCTATTTCTAACGTGAGGCATTCCTTGCGTTTCGATGGAAGTGTGTGGTTGCCGGTACACTTTTATATGAGACGACCATTTTAGTCCTCGGGAATAGCAACGCATCTGTGATTGACTTCAGATAGAACCCATGTTCTATTTGAAGTGGCTTACAGGTGTCCATGAGCGACAGTGACCACTTACCGTCAGGTGGACTGCATGCTCGTCTGCTACTTCATTATTTGAAAAATACTTTTATGTGGATAATATTATTTATACATTACCCTTGTTGGCTATTCCATATCCGACGATCACGCTTCCTCCGCCAGGTAAAACACGACCCTGTAGCTGTAATATACATAAATAATCTTAATATAATTATATTCAACATCTTTTTTAAGATTCATGAAATATATACATACCTATGTTCATGTGTACATTGATACTTGACAACTATTATTGTATAAAACAAGCATTACATTAATATTTTATTAAAGCAATATCATTTTGGAATACCTTTCAATGTTCATTTTCAAAAATAAAATATTATCTTATTATTTATTATCTTTATCGAATTAATTATTCCGAAACCTGATTAAGTTGTGTCATATTCTTGTCAGATACCTACATTTAATGTAATGCTACGTTTTTGACCGACAGATATGTTTCAAAAAAGTTTTGCAAGAAGTACAATTTTCAAGGTATTAATTAGCCCCGGGGATCTTATTAGTTTGATCGGATCGCAAAGTAGACATGCTTAAAACAGCCTTGTCTCAATCAGAAATTTCACAACGTTTGTCTAGCAAATTCATCACGTGTGCGCAGTGACCTCAAGACTTTATAAATTTAATTATTATGTCATTTATCATGTCAAGTATTGGCACGATTAGTTACTCGTATCCACAATTACCCTTTCGATGCTGCTAAAGTAACATACAACATGATCTTAAATGATTCGTGAATATACCAGAGATGTGCTCACATTTTGCGCAGCCTCACATGAGATAAGTCGCGCGTCGATGTACAGTGCCCAGGCTCCGTGGTCGGACTGGTAGGACAGACAAATATGCCTCCAGGCGTCCGTTTCAATATCCACAGGAACGCTTGATGTCACCTTTTCATCAATAGATATTTTCACATTCCGCCCTCCGGTATCTAGCCAGAGCCTTACGACACGGTTGTTGCCGTTTGCTGTAAAAAAAATGACATACCAAACAGTCTAAAAAATAATTACGACAAGACCGTGGAGTCGCTAATCGTACATTCATAAATTATATACATCGCTTCGTTTACTTCTATCAAACGTAATGTCTACGAAAAGATTTTGAAATTGAGTTAGATTTAAAAGATAGTAAATTGTTTTTTTTAGTTTCATATTAGCCAGGCTATGGAGATGGAAAGTGGAAACAGGATCTCTGGTCTAATAACTGTTAATCTTAAAGTTTTACAATATAATTGTGTGTAATACTGGTATTATAATGTGGCGGTCTTCACGGATCCAAGCTTTTTAGAAGACAAAAAAGCACAATTCTATCTCAGAAATAAGTCGACACTCAGCAAAACATTCGTTTTATAACATTAGTAGATACACTTAAAGATTTTTAATAACACCGGCATCTTTTATGTGAATTTATAAAAAAAATATGTCTTAAAAAAACTCTTAGTAATAGTTAACCTAAGTGTCAGCCTTCAAAAATGATAATTATTTTATGGTTGCGTCCTAATTTATTATCCGTACACATTTTTTAAATAAAGGGTAAAATAATAAATTCATGTTTCGAAGAAGCGAGAAACTGGATGTCACCCTAATTAATTTAATGTGGCATGAAACAAGGGGATAGGCCGGACTCATCATAGTTCAGTGCTCCATCACTGTTTGAGCTGACTGGTGCGGGGGTCGCCAGGGTCGAGCTAATGTGTTCTTTGTGAATACCTAACCACTAGGGCGAGCAACCATCTAGTACGAGGTAAGATAGTATGCTACTAAGACAACAATTAGGACAAAAAAGACAGTCATATTCAAAAATATTAATCCCCTTTCAAATCTCAGACCACTTAGAACTTTCTAAAAATATATTTACTACAACGTGGCACGTACAAATTGACCTTTTTTGTTAAATTTCATAATTATCAAGTCTTTTCTTAAATTTGGATCCTTGTTATCCGGAAATAAATGAATGTGAATTTGAATTAAATTTGCCGGTAAGTCATTAGGTAATATTTATAATGATCGTATTAGATCTGTGTAAGTCTTTTCGTTTTAAGGAATTTTATTTTGTGTAATTCAACAATTCGCTTCCAATTGTAGTTTTCAAGATAACACGTGGTTCTTATAAAGAGGCATTTGCATCGATTTCTATCGAAGGTTAAACTATAGTGTATACAACCATTTGTAAACAGCAGTTCGTCTGACCATTTTTGGATTTTGACTTGCATAGCACACAAGATTTAAAAAGTAACCGGCGAACTAGTTTCGAAAAGAGGGTCACATTAATTATATCGCAATAATATTTGCTCAATGTTTTACTCCTGTAAGTGGCGGAGCAAGTCACTTTCTATTCATAAAGCATGCGAGACGTAAATTATACTATTTCTAAATATTAACGAATCACTTTAGATCTGATTTACATATTACACTTAATGTCACACATACATGCAGTCCTCAATGCGCTATCACTATAGTTTTTTTTTTCATTTGACTGAAGTAGCAAACGAGCATGCAGCCCACCTGATGGTAAGTGGTCACTGCCGCCCATGGACATCTGTAATCAACTTCATACAGAACATGGGTTCCATCTGAAGTCAATCACAGATGCGTTGCTACTCCCGAGGACTATGATGGTCGCCACATGTAAAAGTGTGCCGGCAACCACACCCTTCTATCGAAACGCAAGAAATGCTTCACGCTAAAAATAGGAGTGGCGGTGGTACTTCTCCGGTCGGCCTACACTGGTTCTACCACCTTGGAAACGTCAAGTTTGTACACTATCAACATACTAACACGCCTACACTCATAGCCCCACACTAGGATTTTCTCCTGTGTCGTGGGTACCATGGACACACACACGACGAATACACAAATACCCAGACCCAGAACATGAATCTAAACTCATTCAGATACCTGTCTGTCCGGGAATTGAACCTGGAACCCATTGCGCGTCAGACCGGTATGGGAACCGCTGCGCCATGCCGGTCGTCAACATACTAAATATCTACATAATGTAGATGTTACTTGTAAGTGGTAGACAATTATGCTAATTTTATTATTTTCTTGTTTATTATCAAGCAATGGTAAAGCATACATTATGGTAATATGATCTCTAATGTAATTTTGTCGTGGTCTGGTTATATCAGATTAAACCACGTTTGAATCTCTCTCTAGTGCTGTCAATCATGTCGGGTATTTCAAATGTTAAATATACAATTGAACGTCAAAGTCAACAGAAGTTGACAAGCGATGCAGGCTGACATTTTTGATTAATTGTGACCTTGGTATTTTAGAAAAAAGTATTAATCTTACGTTTTTACTATAACTAGTCACCCGTTGCATCGGTCGAAATTCGACCGTAATTTAAATTAAAAAACTAAACTTCATATTGTCCAAAGTAGTACGAATATTTCATATTCAAATAAAATGTAATTTACAAGTAATTTTGAACGCATGCGTTAAATATAAAAAGAGGTTTCATTAGCTAAGCCGCATTTAAACACATTAGCGGGTATTTTGACAAAGACACTGCCATTTCTGACGTTACGTGTTTTCATAGTAAGACATTGAACGTTCTATTTCGTTTATTATTTGTGTGTTTGTGACAAATGCACGGTAGTGTGTGTAATGTACTTTTAGTTGATTTTATGTATGATATATGCATTATATAAAAAAAATATTAACATTCTGCACTCCTTCTCTACGTCCACTATAACCGTGCAAAATTTCAACTAATCCGTCCGCGACATATTACTTAAAAATGCATCACAAATTTTTGCTTCATGTAATAATATATTAATACATTTTTAAAGCTATTGCTACTAACGTTTTAAGAGTACACGAGCTGCACAGAGGATTTAGTACGACTTTTCAAGTTTTAGAACATTAAGGCTTAGGGCTTGTTTTTGTTTGTTCCGTGCAAGCAGATAACGCTGTTCGTGAACTTAAATCTTATTTAACTTCTGCACCTTTACTTAATATACTGGTCTTGATTAAGCTTTTTTATATTCATTGAGATGCTTTGATTACGATTTAAGGAGATAATTACTCTAGACCAGGGTTTCTCAAACTTTCGGCTCCACGTACCCCTGTTAATTTTTTTAAGTGACAGCGAGCCCCCTTAAATTAAGTAAGTAATTAATTTCCCCCACCCCCAAAGAAAACAATAAATTAGACTGTTGAAAAAGCAATGTTTTTATTTCAATAAAAGGTAACAATAAAGTGCCAAAAGAAACGTATTTTGACTATCATTAATGAGATGGGCGTGCTTCTTTGTTGTCACAAATGGAGTAAATTTTAGGAATAATTTTGTATTTTTATTATGTAAATCTTATCGCATCTCCCAACCCCCCGCCATCGAATGGTGAATCCCTAGGGGTTCGCGTACCCCACTTTGCGAAACCTTGCTCTAGAGTGATGGTTTTGTTAAACTTACATCATTACAATTAGTAAAATATAAACGACAGCATCGTCTTTTAACAGTATTGTTAAAAGTGAAAGGACGATATTTTTTTATATATTTTTATTATATGGGTAAAAAGCGAACGGAAAGTTTTATTTATTATATGGGTGTGTCAAACAAGTATGCAGTATATTTGATGAACAGTCTACGTCCTTACGTCGTCTAGTATCCTACCCGAGCCAAGCTCCAGCTGTTAATGACTAAATGAATGCCTGATATAAGTGTCTCCTTTACTGCACCCTTTTAACTATAACACAGTAGTCCTTAACCTTAATTTGTCTGTTGTAAAGCAAAGATAGCGGTAGCGGTGGTACCATCCGAGTTGAACCAGAAAGTGTTCTAGCACCGTAATACAATAATGACAACAAAACATTAGGTTTGCATTAGAGGTGTTATTTGCTTAATGGTACTACGTTTCCTGTTTTCAATGGGTAGTTTATTTCATACATTTCTTAAGAATGTACATATTAAAGGAGTGGATTAAACAACTAAGATGGTTATTGACCATTGTTTCTAGCATTTATTCTTTAAGTATTACTGATACTTCCGTAAATTATCCAAGCCGTCAATATGTCTTATACATGTATAGCCAGTGGAATAATATGGTAGTCATGATTTGAATATACTTTCTTATTAGGGCTCATAAGCTTTTTGTTCATATATATGTATATTTAGCTAATATTATACTGAACTTATTCTGAATAGTGAAATAACTGCACACTTTTCTGGTTCTGTAGTATTTGGTAGAAATAAATAAATTTAATTATTGTATTAATGTATTTCATTACAGATAGTTTTAGTTTTTATTACTTTACATTTATATGTATGGATAGGTAACCGAGACAAAATAATTGTACGATACAAAGTCATATTGAACATTTAAATGAATACAATTATTTAAGTATCACGAGCAATGCACAGAAATATTGTACCCGAATTGCCCTGAGGTATATTAACAAATTACCGTGTAAATTAAATTTACATTTATTTGGATCACATCAGTTAATTAATAAATTAACTAAATACGCCTCCCATTATATATTTTATATGCTACCATTGTATTTTAATTACCATGTTGTATAGCATATAATAGTATTTGTCAATTTGCAATCGACATTAAACCTATTGTTTTGCAACATTTATATTTAAGTTTATATTGTGATATTTAAGCATAAGATTGATGTGAACTTCAATATTTTGCCAGTATCATGACTACGGGAGACATTATAAATATATTAATATAGATATAAAACAAATGTTTTTTATACAATCATGCGCAAGCAATATAATGGGAGCTTCGATTACGTCATTTAAATTCAAAGGAGTCTATTTTGTACGGTGATTTCATTAAATTATCCGGAAATACAATTAATAAAGGTTTTATTTAATATTGTATGCTATTGACATGTAAAAAGTATTAAATGTGATAAATGTATCTCTTTGAGTAATCTCTTCAGTGTCTAGTAATGAAAAAGGTACATAAATATATATGAGTATATAGGCTACAATCTTCACTGATTCTGATCAGTAATTCAGCTATATCCTAATATCCATCAAACTTGAACATCGGTTCATCAATCAACGCATTACGCGATACATTTTTCATGATTCTGATATCAATCATGTATTAAACTGATAACAAGTTGAATTGATTGGTATTTGGAAATATTTTTTCGTATAAGTTAAAGGCAAGAAAGGTAAAATTCGAATTAAAGGTAAATTTCGAATCTGGAAGCACTGCTACCACATTACGTCACCAACCCATTACTATGCCACTGCCGGGCATGTCTCCTCTCCAGCTGAGAACGTTTTAGAACGACGCTGGATGAGTTCAAATTAAACTTAACACACCTTTGATAACTCTTTAAAGAACTCTCAGATGTGTATGTTTTCCTTCCCCGTAAAGTAGTGATGATTCGTTTCTACTATTTTTATCGTAAGCCCGTTATTGTTCCATTGCTGGGCACGGGTCTTCTCTCGGAATAAGAGAGTTTTATATATATCGGCCAGTGCGGCCATAGTCCTGGCCGCGCTGGCCGAGGACTTCACACAACTCCGAGAACTTTTTGTAAAGAACTCTTGGGTATGTAGATTTCCTCACGATGTTTATCGTCACCGAAAATCAGTGATAATTAATTTCTAATACGCACATAAATCAGTGGTTCGTACCTGGGTTTGAACCTCGGACCTCCCGATTGAGAGGGCAGGTTTCAACCATTAGGCTATCACTGCTCTGCTCTACCACACTTATTTCTACGTAATTCAATCATAAATAATCGAGGCGTGCTAACTTAGTAGTCGTTCTAGTACTGTATAGGGGTTCTGATACAAATGACTCTTTAGTGTTCTATTTCAACCTGAGATAGTAGGTTTCTTATGGTATTTGGCGTTAAAGCGTCATAAGATCGCAAATTCGGCAAGTGTGTGATTCCAAATATACTTTATTTGTTTAGGGTATCCAGTTACTGAATAGTTGCCGAGCAGTGTGACAACAGTTTTGGCAGTCGCTAAAGCAATAGCGAAGTTAAACGATAGTACGAGTAGCTTTTGGCCGGTCAGTATAAGATTGCAAAGGGCTAATAATTGTGTTATTCTATCAATCCGCAAGTATTTATTTATTTTTGATCACCTATATAGTTTACACCAATTATAATATTAAAAAGAACAGTAGTGTACAATAAGGAAAAGCTAAGTGCAAGTACATATATAGGCGAAGACTGCTTGCAAAAAAGAGCGAGTAATATGTAAATCAAATGATAATAATAATAAAGAAAAGAAACTTTTTTCTGGAATAAAATTAAAATTAAATTAAGTAGGCAGCGTTGTGGTGTAGAATCTAAACCTTTTTTATTTTAATCGCAGACACATTTTCAGCAAAAAGTCGATGGGAACGTAGGACATACTTACCTACATATGTAAAAATACTCTGCTCATTATTAAGGTCAAAGACGCGCATCCAAGTACAAAAAGTGAACTCTCTTAACGGCGGTGTCTCCACGTCGTACTGCAAAAACTGCAATAGGAAATGAAAGCAATTGTAATGAAATTAATATAGATTCTATTATTATTTACAAGCAACAGTACCTTGTGGTCTGAGCGTGATTGTAATACATATTTTTATATACTTGATAACTTATATATTTTATAACTTAACTTTTCGAGCTTTTGTATACCATGGAAGTATTAAGTTTATGAAGGTGGTAGAACCAGTGTAATTCGACCGGGGAAGTACCTATCACCGCAACACCTATTTCTAGCGTGAAGCATTTCTTGCGTTTCGATAGAAGGGTGTGGTTGCTGGCTCACTTTTATATGAGGCGGCCACAGTAGTTAACGGGAACCCATGTTCTATATGAAGTTAATTACAGATGTCCATGGGCAGCAGTCACTTACCATCAGGTGGACTGCATGCTCGTTTGCTGCTATAGTCAGATAAAAAAAATCAAACGAGCATACAGTCCACCTGATATATCTACTGCACGCTTTGCTACCCCTTGGAAGTACTATAGAATGTTCAGAAAAAGTCCTTTCTTTTAAACTAATAAAATCTTATTTGAAGTCGGCTTAAACTAAACTGCTGTCTTTCTTGGTATATCTTTAGATCGTTCATGACAAATAATCATATGAAATTATCCCCCTTAATTCTCAAGTGATAAATTACCAGTGTAGTTATAGAACTGCCAAAGCTTCAGCCATTATCTTCACTTCACTAGTAATCTAGTGTTGTAATAAACAAATGGCAGAAACATTCCGTCTAAATGCAACAAAGAAAGCAGTTTTCCATGACCACGATCAATGCAACTTTGTCGAAATATCGGCAATAGAGAAATAAAATAAAACTTAGCTCCAGCACCCGTTAGACATTAAAATGGAAGAATTTTGCAATAGCATTAGTGTAAAATCATATAGAAAATTCGAATAAAGAGTGCCATAATATTCTTTATGGCATAAAACATTAATTAACTTAAACTTAAAACGCTTTCTACATTCATAGCCCCACAGTAGGATTTTCTTCTGTGTCGTGGGTGCCATGGAGACACACAAAGACGAATACACAAACACCAAGACCCAAAACAAGAATCTAAACTCCTGATTCAGATACTTGTCTGGCCGGGAATCGAACACGGGACCCATTGCGCGACAGACCGGTATGGTAACCGATCCACCACGCGGGTCGTCAATTACATTACAATCGTTTTATTTAAAGAAACTGATAGGCAGGCTTAATTTTCCGGCAAAATGTAATCTAAATAAGTCAAGCTATATACCTGTGTGTATCCTTTTTGTGTGAGTGCAATTTTATAAACTGACTTATTGATCGCGTCACCACCGACCACCACAGCTAATAAGATTAAGTAAATTGTCCACATGTCGTATCCTCTGAATTGTTACACTTTGAAGCGTTCTGAAAGTTAATTTTAGCAAATAGTTAAGACTATATTATTAAACTACGACTATTACAAATTGTTTTTGAATTCTTGACGACTATAAAAACAGTCATTCCAAAACTCCAAGAACCGCAGTAAAATGCACCATTTATATAAGCGTTAAAGTAAAATTAAAATATAAACATTGTAAACACTTTATTACTCATTTTTACACTTTATTATCATCTTACGAGAATGTTACTTTCCTATGATATAACCATAATAGTGTTTAAAAGATGTTTAAATGATTTATTAACATTTCCGAAGTCTTAGAATTCTGTTACCCCGTACCTAAGCGATAAACAATATCTTCCGTTTTGCGAAGTCGACACAACCGTTCAGATGAATTCGAATACTTTCGAACGGTAAGATACAATCTTGATGGAAATTATTAAAAGATAACCGGTGCTTTCTCTACAAAAACAAAATGATAACTAACATCTGTTGTGCCTGCTACCGCAACTGTTATTGCGATGATGTTATGTTTGTAAACCGCGGCTGTAAGAAATGCTTACAATACATTGTTGCGTTCTGATTGTATAAAACTCTTTCTCTGAAACGTCACATAGGCTTGTGTTTTTTAATGTTTACAAGTAGGTTAGAAGGATGTCCTAGTAGTTCCGAAATCAGAATAGGGATATGGTATCCCCTATTGTCGTATGAGGCGACTAAAATAATACTTAAAGACTTCCGGGGATGCGGGCGGCATAAGTGGGAGCTCGAATCGTCCAGTCAAGCGATCCCGAGAAGGATGGCGATATGTCTGGTCGCATGCCGTCGTAAAGATCAGACAGTGCGGTGGGCTCAACCACTCACCTGGATGAAGCCCGATGGAGCAACGCACTCAGAGGACTCTAGTTGCGTTCCTTCAGCGATCCCCGAGTCCTGTTCACAGCTCCGAGGATGGCCACAGGGGTGTTTTCTCTCATAACGCACCGCCGCACCCACGGCGTCGGGTACCTTTTGAAAGATTTCCTCTTGAGAAAATAAACGTTCGTACTATATCAGAATTTTGCTTTAACTCTTGTATGTTGACTGATATGCAAGGTCGTAATGTGTATTACATAAACTACATAATAATTAAGAAGAAGAATTGGATAAACACACGATATAATGTACCTCAACCCAACTTAGGTAAATACTACCCCCACTGAGTAATAAATACCAAGGAGTAAATAAACTTGTAAGTCATTACAATAAAAATTGTTTTAATAAAGGAACTCTGAGGTAATATTTTCAATATGGTTTGTAGGTTGTTCTGGTATTTTGTTTTTACTAGGAAAATGCGTTGCACCATTGTAGTAATTAGTAACGTATACAGATGTATAGTATAGTCTAATGTGCTTAGAATACAAAAACGAATACATAAACCTGAAATACGAAAATAATTTTAAGTATAAATTAATATTACAATTTATAAGCAAACGTTGTTTTTTCTCGTATTTAATGTAATTATTTTTATGACTTATAAATACATTAGAACTCCAGAGGGATGAATCTTACTAATATTATACATAAATAGGATTCGTGGTTCTTCAAACGTGACCGAAGCAGACGAAACAGCAGTAAAGAGCTAGTATAGTGTACATTCTTCAACGAGCGCCTCATGTGTAGGGACAATAAACAGCTAGTCAGTTTGAATAAACAACAATTGTTATTTCTTCTGTGTTCCGCTATGCATTAATTCAATAACAACGTTTCATTACGTATTATATTATTTATATTAAATAACTTTTTGTATAATGGTTGTTCGGTGTATTGAGTGAAATAAATGTGATAGGAAAAACTCGGCCGCTCGATGGGAGGGTTAGAGGATGTTTCAAAATTAATTATTAAAACGGTTGGAAGGAAAACAATGCCGTGAAAAAACTTACACACGTTAGAGTTATGTACGTAAAAATTATGTAGCAACGTAGCAGAACAAGCTTAACATAATCATTATTAACATTATATTTACAACGATTGCTTTTACTTCGCTTTTACTATTAACTCAGAAATAAATGTGATCGTCAAGGCTTTATAGTCCACTAGCTCTTACGCGCGCCTTAGCCCGCCCGGTCAAAGGGAATTAACTTTAGCATTTGGTAGTGTGATTCAGAACTTGCAAATGAATTTGACTAATGCCATCTATTAACAACGTCCGGAACTATTAAATATTCATCAACAAAACATCGATATTCTCATGGGAATGAGAGAGCGCGGTAAAAAGTAGTCTACGTCACTCTCCGCTCTCCTAACTATCTCCCAACATATAAACCATATCATATAACAGCTATGTGGCGACGTGACAGAGAAACAAACAAACACACTTTCACATTTATAATATTAGTATGGATATCAACATTTCTACTACCTTCAGACAAGTCACAATTTTTTTTTTGTTCAAGGTAAAGGCTCCCGCTTACTACATGGGAGGACCCGCGCCGAGCACCTTGCCCCGCGGTGGATCGGTGCTGCGCGCGTACTCCCCAGCAGCCCCGCCCGTGCCAGCTGATCGCGTCAAGAATTTGCCTGCTCCAGGTATCTTACCATCATCTTACCAATATATTTCGCGTACTCTCACCTATAATTCCCTGTAAATAAACCCGGTCCATACATCCATCTTCAGTTTAAAACGAGAAAAAGAGTTAAAAACGATTCATTTACAAATCTACAGAATGTATAAATAAAGACAAGACATGGACAGCACCGTACGGGCAACGAACGGTATCTCTGTTAGGGTCAAGTGCATTAGGTACAACTAGGTGTGTGTGTAGGTCCGTCGGTGCCGAGAAAGCCGATGCGTTCGTACGGACACGGTGGCGGCTCCGAACGCTGTTTCCCCTTCGGTGTCGAATGCCCTCGAAGCGCCGACCAACTCTACACCATCCCCGGTAACCAGAACCCCGTGCTTGAAAACGTTACTTTCGCTTCCATGACTTGATTTTGCTTAACGCTTGATGTCGTGGTAACCTCGATGTTGTACCTAACAATATTTTTCCACTCTCGCCTCAGATGTAAGAAAGAAAGGAGCATATAGGATTTGGTGTCACAATTTTGTACTATTCCAATTGTCGCGTTGTTAGTCTTCACACATTTTTAGCTTATTTCTATAAGGCTACAATAATAGTTTCAATGATTTATTATTCAATTAAGCGTTTTATTCGTTAATTGTATCTTATACTGGTATCGCTGTAAACTTAAACCGAACGTACATATAAATTAGATGATATTTTATCCTTCGCATGCTTTAACATATTATTCAGGATCGCTTTTGTGTGTTATATTTAAAAAATATATCTACAAGTAACTTTAAAAGTCTTCGGTCTGATTAAAGCACCGTTATATACTTCGCTTGCCCTATTTTAACATCACATTTAAAGCCAATTGTACGATGAATCAGAGCTTCTTTTAACCTTTTTCTTATAAAATAATTCACAAAAGCGGCTATAGATTTCAGAGGTTGGGTAAGTTCTGCGAATTTTATATTGTTGTAATTCTTGCGAGCTTCATTTCCAAACATTAAACCTTCCTCAGCCTTTTCATATTACTGTATCAAACCTTACAATTTCAGACCAGAGGCTTTAGGGCTCTTTTTTCAATTTTAATCGATTCGGTAGGTATCAGATACATAAAACATAGGTGATTTTTTTCTTTGTATAGCTCAAATGTAATATTATTTTCAATTTGCTCGCAGTTCACGCCAGCGAGGGATACATGTCGTCGCCGGAGCGCGCTGCACCTCGCGGACCATATGAGGATCCCTACTACACCCAATTCCTGGGACCTTCCACGAGTCGCGCCAATATTACACCGGTCATCGACGAGGAGGCTGGGTGAGCACTTGTGAACATGTCCATACACAGAGGCAATATTGCGAATTAAAAATAAAAATCGTATTATTTCTTAAATTATTTTCGACGTGACGTGAAATAATTATATTATAATAGTCAGTATTTAATATCAGTGTTGTTTTATTCCTTATTCTCGGTTCCATAATTATGATTAAGTTCTTTAAACTCGCAATTAAGAATCAAAGTCATTAATTAAAATATCGTTCATTATGTTCATAATCCTTGCTTTTAAACAAAATGCACTCTATTTAGATATATTTTGTTTATTTGATTTTAGCTAAGTCCTTACACATTATTGACACGTATATAAATATATTTTCTAGCGATGGCGTCATAATTGATGATGCCTATGGCGTCTACCCGATCACCACGGCCCCGCGCCCCATGGGCCGTCCGCCTTACGACGCCAGGTACCTAAACACCATGAATAGAACAACGAGGTCGATACAATTGCGTACAATGCTTGCAATTCTTTAGATTTCTCTCATTTATGCATTGGTTAAATGTATCGAATTAATAATATTTCCATTTCTTTCTGTAAATTCACCAGTTTGATCAAGACTTAGTCTAGGATTATGTAAATATGCCATGCGATATTGTGGCCACAATTATAGGAGCCCTGCGATCCACCATTGTAGGCGTCAGCGAATTTTGTGTTACAGTATTAAAATAGGTTGATTTTTAGTCTACATTTATCAATACTGTTTTATATCGTTGCGTGGTAACTTTGAAATATTTCGTGAACCGGCTTGCGCTCTTTTAGATTGGGTCAGGTGGAGGAAATGCAGCGACTTCGTGTGGAAAAAATGGAGCGCCAACTGGCCAACTTGACTGGCCTCGTGCAGCAGGCCTTGCAAGTGCCACCGGGAGCCCCCGGGGGACCAGCGCCGGCCGCTGCTCCGCGTAATGAATTCCCCGCATACAACGCCAGGGCGCTAAATCAAGGTAAGATCCTTTTCACGAAAAAAAACTTCACTAATTTTATCCTTAATTTCAGAAAACGACCTCCACGGGATTTTATACAACGTAGGCAAATTTATTTCAACTCTCTCTACTTGTGGTCCTTCTTCTTGATGTTTAATAGCTGCGTTATGTGTCTGTAGAGGAAAATATTAATGTTTAGCGCAAGCTTCAATTTTTTGTGTCGTACCAGTATTTCATATCTCTAACAACATCATTATTTTTTGTAGAAAGCTAAATACAAATTGAATTTCCACACTCAGATGCCGTGCGATTTGCCAGCCACGAGAGACCCCCCAAATTAGGGAAAGACAGATTTCGTAAGTGTAATCGCGGTTCAAAATTATGCTAATGCATTGCTAATGTTCATATTTTATTTTCCATTCGGTCATCATCTGAATTGAAAAGTTAACCCCCGTCTATATTTTTTATTTAAATCCGGTTTGTAATTTGTATCTTCAACTCTTCGAGTTTCACACGCAAAGTAACAGGCAGGAACGTGGTCATTTAACCTCGAAGACGCATAAAGTGTAATTCGTAAAGGAGAAAAACAAAACCGCAAATTACAGGTTCTCCACCTTCTTATTACCTAGCGAGTAATGTGAAGACCTAATAGTAACCTCTTCCGCACCTTTCGGAACGCTCGGGAGGGAAAGTGGCTTTCACTCCATTACAAAAGCCGTGTACCATGTGCAAACACCATGGTCGTAGGGAAAATTTCCCAGCTATCAAAATTAACATTCGCGATGCATTATGCAGTGTCCATACATATTATCATGCAGACAGCTTGCTTGCTAACTCGTGTGGATTTTTCTTTTTTTTTCAGCTACCTTTAACCGACCATTGTATGAGATTTTTTTATAATGTCTGTTTCTTCATTGTCATCGAACCGTTTTTCTCATGTTTCACATGTAAAAATAGATTCATATTATACCTACATACATAAATCGCATCACGTGTATAATTACAGTTTATGACGCCTGGAGAAGGTTTGTATTTAAACATAACAGTTGACGGTCTGAAATTTGCTCACTTTATACTAAGGCTGTAATCAATTTAAAATAGAATTTTCGTGTTATGTTGCATTAGAATCTCGCATTTACAGATACCCACTGTCAGTAACAGTAAATGTTCATACGAGTATAATTATTATGATATGTTATAAAATAATATTTTTGTTCAAAAAATATAATACTGATTACGAGGATATATTTTCTAGACATCTAGTGAACAAATTATAGACCGGAAACTATATCATGCTTTTTCTGCAATATTTGGACAAAGGTAGTCCAAGGAATTCATTTCATAATCTGTATTAATTAGGAATTTGTATTAGTTAAATTGATCATTTCATTTCTTTTCGAGTTATTTTGTTTTTACTCATCTTCTGGTATTCGTTTTGGAACCGATTAACAGTCCTGGTGTTATGTAAATTACTTAAATGGTAGATGCGCCCATAGATAAATCTATGTACCTATATATGATTTTAGACTAATATTATCATTATCACATTTTAATACTTAGCGGGTACTCACGATATGCGGTTTATGAATCCTTTTCGAATTCTTTTTGCCGATATTTCGACCCATTTGCATGGATCGTGGTCACGGCGAAACTCTGCACCTATAACTATGTCAACGCTAAAAAACATTACCAAATAGAAAAGAGAGCATTATAGTGCAATTTATAATAAGAGTTGAATAAGTTATTCAAATATTATGAACGAGATAAAGTTTTTTATCTTAGTTTTACTTTTATAGTATTTGAAGTTCTGTTAGTTCTGCGTAACGCTGCATAAGTCTGAATACAATTTGACATTATCTTATTTCGAGTTAAGTTTTTAAGGCTTATCACTTTGAGCACATGGGCACATCTACCGAATAAGTCTTGTTAGTGTGGATATTTGGTGATCACGTCATTTTTAAAATTCCATGCCCAATTTGCATCTGTATTTTTATTCGTGGTTTATTCTACTTTATTTACATGTTATTTGTATTTTATTAAAATATTATGTTTCTTCGGCTGTATATTTATTTTATTTGTTTTATTATCTCATTCAGAGTTCTTTTGTAAATATATTTCATTTTACTCTTTTAAAACCCTAACTTTTGGCAATACACCTATTTCTGTAAAAGTCAAAGTCAAAATTAAGCACCACTGTTGTGTAGAATTTCAAATTTAAACGCAAATTTTGACTTCGTAATAATGAAATGTTATCTTGCATTATAATAAATGTAGTTTTAAAGTAAACAGTCAGTGTTATATAATCGCTCTCGTCCCAGATAACCATTACATTAAATAACAATTGCATAATATATTTATATATTTTACAAAAATATTTTTAGTCTTGAAAGTTATACTGTTTTTTAATGACTTCATAACTTCGTATGATAATTTGAGAATATATCTTTTTCATTATCAACTCTGGTTTAATATTTTTCTAGGTAGAATGAAGATTTATCAAAAATATTTTTCTTCACTAAACTGACATTAAATTTTGCGTTAGTGATACTGATTATAGCTGTTTAATATACTGCTACTTCGGTTCACCTCAATATTATCGGAGATGGTTTTGAAGCGAAATATAATAAAAAAAATTGTATGTGTCATTTTTTTTCCAAATTAGATCGGAACTTTTTGCGTTAAACAGTGACAAATATTAAGTCAACCTCACAAAGTTTTGCCTTTCTGGTACAAGTATTAGTAAAATTTGGTTGCATCAGCGTTATTTGCGATATTGTACGATTAATAATTATACATGTATTAATAAAATAATCGGTAAATAATACCACTGATACATTTTGAAAAATAGTAATCAAATCGTTATTGCACAATTTGATTTTATGTTACTTTAGGATTATAAATGCGGTAAAAAACATTGACTGTAATACCGATTCAAAAAGTCAATGGTAAATATTTTTTTATTTCTGATACTAAATATTTAACGTAATGTACTGAAAATAATATTTATGATAGATTAGTTTAAATTAATTGTAATATTATGCATCCAGGCCGTATTTAAAATATAGTGACACAACTATTCAAATGAAAATACATTCAATTTAGGGCCGCGATTAATATGAGAATATTGCAGAACTATCAGAATAGTTATGTTATATTTCTTGTTACACATAAGTCTTCATGATTTTCGTGTATAATATCGTAAAAATATAATATAATGGGCACTAAATGCACCAGTATATGCGAGTACTCTTGATGTAATTAGTGCTCTTAATGTAGAGTACTTTTAATGTATTTCTCTACCTACATAACTTACATCAATTATAATATTAAAAATAACAATAGTCTACAATAAGAAAAAGCTAAGTGCAACTACATTTATAAGCGAAGACTGCTTGCAAAAAGGAGCGAGTAACATATATGTTATGACGATAGTTCATCTTTATAAAACGTTTCATTAAATCTATTTACAGTCTTACCACATTAACTCTAAAATACGGATAACGGAAGTAACTAGAACATAGATAGCCTTTTATTTGCGATATATATTCCCAGCTCATTCCATTTGCGATTATTAGATGCTGACTGAAATACTCCAAAAGTACCATATAAGTGCACATACCTTAGTATTAATTGATTCGGTAAAAAACATTTTATTTCAGAGAAATCAGTATCTTTTGAAAAATCAGTATCCTTTAGTGATGACCCTCCAGACATGAATTCACCCAAACAACATTCGCCTCAACATTCAGGTATGCAACCAAATCTCTTAAAACTTTATCAACTACCAATAAAATTGTATAACAAATATTGAATTTATTGTGCCCACGATGCCCGGGTAACCCAAGGACTAACTTGTAACAGGTGAAGCAATCGAAATTTCATGTTTGCAAGCACCGATTATAGCACAAAAAGTCAGATAAAGCGCACGGAATTCGAGAGTGAAGCCATAGCAAACATCAAAGGTTAAATACGATACAGTAATACCTCGACTTACGCCACCCCGACTTACGCGAATTCGGAGTTACGCTGTTTTCAAATCTCCTCAATTCGTCTTTTATTGAGTGCCACCTGTTCCACTTATCTTACTATCCCACACTAAGTATTATTTAATTGTTAGAATTAAGACTATGTATGGCAGATACAATTTATTTTGTTTTAGATATTTCTTATACCCCGACTTACGCGAATTCGGAGTTACGCGGTTTTCGAATCTCCTCAATTCGTCTTTTATCTAGTGCCACCTGTTCCACTTATAGTCTTACTATCCCACACTAAGTATTATTTAATTGTTAGAATTAAGACTATGTATGGCAGCTACAATTTATTTTGTTTTAGATATTTCTTATACCCCGACTTACGCGAATTCGACTTACGCGGTTATTAGTCAGTCCCACCTATCGCTTAAGTTATCCCGAGGTATTACTGTATTCCCAATTTGAATGCAGATTGTCAGAACTTTGAACACAAAGGATGCTACATAATTAAATAATAATTATAATTCAATTAATGCGAACGTGTTTTATTGTCAAAATAATTGGGTGTACACACGTGAATATATACGAGTAATATTATCAAGTGAATAATATGTTTCACACTTAAGTTTACTTTATTTCGTCAATTTCATTATCGACTTCCATGGTCTCTATATGCCTTTTTTCTATAATCTCCATAATTTAAATATTTGTGAATATACCATGAACATGAACTTTCTGAATGTGTTATGTATAAATATTCGTTTCAACCCTATTTACGGCTTTCTTTTAGTTTTCCCTCTTTTATTTTGGTGTTATGGTCCCTCATTATTTGTATTTTTTATTTTCATACCATACAATGTCCTTTTTATTACTATCAATTGCAAATGGGTTTTTGCCAATATCTATATTATTAAGTTATATATTGTTGAAAGATGTTTTATTCTTCTCACGATAAATACAAAAAAAACCTGAATCGCTGTTCATTTAAAATGTGAGAAGCAAATATATTTTATACATGTAACTAGATAAAAGTGAAAACTGCTACATTGGAATTATATAAAAATTATATGTGTCATTATGTACCATTAACAAGTTGGCACTAACCCTGTAAAGCTTACAAATATAAGGAATTTAATCTACTTATTAATAAATGTTATTTTATTAATAAGTATGTATGTATCTATATTTTATACAAAGTCAATTTACTGAAAGAAGAAACCGAATGCATATCATGCATCTCCACGTCCATTACTTACAAATAAATGTATTGTATATTCCATTGAATTTAATCTATATATTAGTATATGAAGCAAAAACTTGTTATTCGTTTTTAAGATACTTGCCGCAGACGGAGGAGTATGAAATTACGCACGGTTATTGTTGATGTAGACAAGGATTACGTAACGCCCATATTTTTTTCAAATAATACATAAAACATACATAAAATCAACTAAAAATACATTACGCACACTACCTTGCATTTGATACAAACACATACATAATAAACGAAATAGAACATTCAATGTCTTACGCCTTGTCGTCATATGAAAACACATAACGTCAAAAATGACAGATGTCTTTGTCAAAATACCCGCTATTGCTTTTAAATGTAGTTTAGCTAATTAAACCCCTTACTTTTAACGGGTGCGTTCAAAATAACTTGAAAATTATTACAATTTATTTGGATTTGAGAAAAATTCGTGCTGCTTTGGACAATATGAAGTTTAGTTTTTTCATTTAAATTACGGTCGAATTTCGACCGTTGCGACGGGTGACTATTATTTAAAATTCGTGTCGTATAATCATTACCAATTTCGATTCCCAAATGGAAGTTAATAAATTTGTATTGAAATTGAGTTGCATTTCAATTTATTCATGTTCTTATTAACATTTGTCCCCTTTTCCTAAAAGTATATTGGTTAACAAATTTGAATTTTTAAAAACAACTTTCGATCTGTTACATATTTATATGATTAAATTAGTAAATTTTGGCCTTATTATCAAAAGAGGGGATAGCCAGAAATGGTAGGTGGATGGCCAAATGGATGAGGTACACATCTAAAATGGATTTCTACTGTTTACATACGGGGTGTAATCGTTAAGTGTGCACAGGCGATTATTCAATAACTATTACAGATATCAAAAAACTTTAAACTGCTATCGAAAGTACTTTACCTAATAAGTAAAATGTGATAAATAACTTTTTGAAAATAAAACGGGAAATATCCAAAAACTTACATTTAGTAGAAAGTAGAGTTGCAGAAGTATTACATTTTAACACGTCTCAATCTCAACAGAGACCAATAGAGTTTTGAAGGAAATTAAGCTCTGCAATTGATGTTAACTTTATTATAGGTGCTCATAAATACAAGAATGCAGTGCTGTGTCACAGTTTATCGTGTAGAATTGACATTAAAGTGAAAACCAACGAAGGGCCAAAAAAGTTAGTTGACAACATAGTACAAAAATCTTATTCATTGTAAATTCATAAATATTACTTTTTAGGAAATAATTTGTTCACAAGCCTATTAAAATTGAGTGGAATATACAATACAAAGTTTTGTCAGTCCTTAATTGTATTTATGTCCTTTGCTCGTAATGAGTATGAATATTATTATTAACACTGAGAACGGAATTTCTTTATACATTCATGACTTAACTAGCTAGTTTAATCAACACTTTGCAAATCTTTTGTATTGAAAAATGGATATACATACTTATAACAAAGTGAAAAAAGTTATTTTTATATTGATGTCAATAATCACAAAGAAATTTCATTCTCAGTACAGAACAAATATAGCTATAATTCTATCTCTACACTTTCGTAGTTAATATCATAACCATACTCATAATTCTTGTATTTGGTTTCTTTCCGCTTACTTCTTTGCCATAACAAGCCGATACAAAGCCGACAAAACCGGCAATCAAATCATCAACATTGCCAAGGACTTCGTCGCAAGGTAAATTATAATATACGTCTAAAACTGTTTTGGTAAGAAAATACTTTTAAATATTATGCTTACGATGTTATATGTATACAGCCTAAGGTTAACAATACGAATGTACTTGTATTATCAAAATGATTTAAGGATATCTTTATTGATCATATTTTTTGTCGAAATATTTAAATGGTTACTATAATTATATTCTAACAAAATTGTAAGATTTTTAATTTTCGTGTAATTACATTTTTATTCAATTATTAATTTAATGTAGAAACACGCAATTATATCCTCGTTCTATTCGTATAAAAATTTAAGAGTATATTTATTTAACAATTGTTAATTTAAAAGATATATATATAAATTGTTAAATTACTGCTGTATGAGCTTGTTCACTCACAACGAGCGGGCGCGGGTGCGTTCGCGGGCGCGTCCGAGCGCACGATTTTTGTTACATTGACCGCCAGGTTTTTGAGCGGACGTTAGCTCTTAAAACATATACGGGTGATATTGCCGCAAACTTGCCGCACGCGGTAGTCGTCGAGCTCCGCTAGTTGTATGTCATCACTTCCATACAATGTTTAATATTTCGTGACCGCAACCGCACCGCACCTGCGACTTCACTGTGAACAAGAATTACGCGTTTATATAATGAACTTGTAGTTTGCAATGTTAATAATTTCCTTTCTTTATCGTAGTAGGATATCCTTAGAACATTTTGATTTTATATTTAAAAATTTTTTTCACAACTGCAATTCATTAGGTGTGGTAGGTACACTTATAATATAGCACTATCCTCTCGAAGTATTTAAGTGATCGCTTGATATATACGATATTGCTCTACTAAATGTAATGATCAGAACAAGAGTGTATACTTCATTCTTTCACGTAACCAGCTTATACCATTTGGAATAAATATAAATGTATGACAATAATATAGGGCATTGACGATAACATGTTAATTAACAGAGCGCGATCGTCTTAAACCGGCGCCTCCGCCCAAGCCGGCCGGTCTAGGCGCTCAGCCTATTGCTCTGGCACCACAGAGGACCTTCCAACTCAACGTCACACCCGACTTCTTCAATCAGATGCGCAGTCTTCTGAAGCAAAGCCGAGATCTCAGGATCGAGGTAAACTGTAAAGATGTTTTTGTCGCTTCTATAAGCTGATGCCCTGATTGACTTTTGGCCACTTGCGACTTTTCAACTGCTTTGGCGAACTTACTTATCTGGCGCTGACTGTTATAATTAATATTTAAGTTCATCGCATAAGTGTACGGCGATTTGATTCACAGACCAGGAACTTGCGCCGCTCAACGTTATCGCACGCAATGCAAATGAGGCAACTGATGGCCGATACCATTGTCAAAATTGGTGCGCTATCAGCCAGTTTCTCCGAAGAAAACCCGGAATCGGTAAGTTCGTGGACTTAGTTATCTGTAGTCTTAAATTCCGTTTAATATATACACTAATCGAACCATCTGTTAATTACAGCAACTTACCCGCGAAGAAGAGATTTACAGACAAGAAATGCTGTTGCTGGAAAATGATTTGTATGAGCTGGAAGCGACTGTTGAACGCCTGCGAGGGCAAGCTGCGAACAGGTAATCATTTTATAATAATAATCACAGATGTGTATTTTTTATAGTTACCAATATTTTAAAGTGGTTAAATAATACTTCTATTATTATAGAGAAACTCGCGTGAATATGGCAGACATTGAAAGAATTGCAATGGTCCTATCGAAGAGCAGCAAGACCGTGGCCGATTGGAAATTAAAATTCCCTATTCTTCATGACACCATGAAAGCCAAGCTGACTTCGGAAATGGAGAAGGTAAGGTAGCAAAGTTATTGAAAGTCAAATAAGTCACCACACCTTTTCTTAAATTCTGTGCTTGTAGGTGGTGAGAAAGGAAAAAATGCTCGAAGATGAACCTGAACGCTTAGAGTTAGCTCTGCGTCGTTGCAAAAAACTAACTGGAACCCTGGTAACTTTGAAGCGGTGAGTGGTTAATTAATGTTACCAACATTATCTAAAATATCTTTTTTAACGTACCTAAGCAGTTATTTTAAATATTATTATGTTATTTTCAGTCTGGCTTGTGTGCAAGAACAGCGGCTCCCACTCTCCGACGGTCGTACGTCCCCGGAATCTTCGCAGAGCTCCTTCACTGCTGGTCCGTCTTCAGAGGATTGTAATTCCGAAAACACTTGCCCTTTGGCTACATCTCATAATAAGGTAACAAAGGATCATACTTATGAATCCCCAAATTAAATCAATTTGATAGAAACTTGGAAGAACATTTTTCAAAGGTCCACGGTCTCTTAAATTAATACAAAAATATATGTACGTGGTACAAAAATATTCTTCTATTACTATGTAAACGAGATTTTAAACATGTCTAACGATTAAAAAGATTTTTGTTTACAGAGTGGTTTAGCAGACACCTCCATCTTAGGATAAATCAATTAAATGTTTATTTCGTACAAACACAAATTATTCGCTTAACAATTGCAGGTTTGCCAAAAGTTTAAAATTTGCATTTTTTTCCGACACTTCGATTCTTTTGCGGAGTGTTCTTTCTCGTTTATTTACTTATTTATTTGCTCCTTTATTAGTAGCCCCTAGTAGCTTAGTATTAGTATTAGGATTTTTACCACGATTAGTATTACTATACCTACAAGCTTTTTAAATAACTTAGCATGAGCCCCTTTTATTTATGCAACTTAAGAATTGTGCTGCATTTTTATAACATTTAATTAACCCTTACACTTTTTACCTTTACCAATTGTAGCTGCTTCTTATTCTTAAATATAAAGTATATTTTAACGACTTACTGAATTTGATCAATACATGTTAAGGAATGATCTTTTTGTCACTTTTTATTATCCTATGTATTCTGACTGTTATCATCAATTCGGCCTCAAAATTTTTGCAAACGGAATGCTATTTGCGTTTCGTCATTATATTTATTTTTGGATTGAATTGGCATATCAAAATTTTAATTATTTAATTGTCAGCATCACGCTCTGTCCTCAATTATTTATATAATTTTAAACTGTCATAAAGTTTTCATTAAAACGCAACTGAAGTATTTAATAGTACATGCCGATAGACGAAACTAGAGTTGATACTGTCGATGTCGATACGCACTCAATAGCTTAACTTAGGGTTGTATTTACTTGGCACACCAATCCTTACATTTATCGACAAACCTGTTTTGGTTAATACGTATTTTATAAATATTTTCGCCCCGCACTGGTTACATTTTTTAATCTATTTAAATTTTTACAAATGTAGCAGGTAGATGCGACGGAGTGTGATGACCTAATTGAAAAACAGAATACAACAAAATTTGTAATTCTTTTGCACAATCCTGCAACCAAAGCACTGTCCATAAACGTTGCATTTTAATCCTTGCTTTTGGAAAACAATGCCAATTTTAATAAACAGTGAGTCATCAACGGATGAGTTAGTAAGTTGTTTTGTATCTGGTATTCGAACTCATTTGCCCGTCCCCGCAAGGAACTTAGATTATATTGAAGTGTTTACGATACAATAGATTAGTTTATTGAATAGGGCATATGTAGCTGTTGAAGAGTAGGTAATTAGGCAAATTTTCCCCTCTATTATTAAGAGCCGTCAGGCGAGACTGTAACGTCTCGCTATGTATCGATAGGTCACTTCATTATAGATGTTGTAACTTAAATTATCTTACTAAAGGAAGTTAATGTATCATAGTTGTATTATAATATTCTTGAGTATTTAAAAAAGTTAAAGGTAATGAAATTCCGTTGTCAGATGGGTCAGTGGTTTTGAAATTTTGTGCTGAAGTAAGGCAACATCGAAATGAAGTGACAGGTCACGAGTGCGCCATTTCTAGCCTCACTGTACTCGTTCGGTACGAGACAGCCACCGCACACGATTGGTCCTAGCCACTCGACCAGTCTATATTCCAACAATTATTTACAATGTTATTGTTAATTGCTCCCGTTATGACTTTTTATAAAATTATGTTAATGAATTTCACCATGTTTTTTCCGTGATGGTACGCATCAGTATGCTTGGAGACGGAGCGCCAACTTCAAAGAAGCTATTAATATTAATGAGTAATAAATCTATTCGTAATAAATCCATTATTATTATTATTCATGAACTACGTTTCGATATTTCTTTTATATTTTTTTATTCCACATGCGTATTTTTAATTTTCTTTTTTAAATATACTTTTCTTACGTTCATATTCTATTTTATGTCAATTACACACCGATTCGCTCTTCTTTATGTAGGCATGTTGGTGCACAATGGTACACTATGCTTTAACCATATTGTAAGGTTACCGCTTCACAATTGTCATTTTGGAGAAACTTATAGGTTTTTACATATTTTTTCCAGTTCAGACACTATTGAAAAAATCGGTACGCATGCTTATACATACTATAAAAATTTGACTTTTTCGATTATAACGAATTAAAAGTAATCGGGTCTTTGGAAATGGTACTATTTCGTGTAGAGGTGTAGATGGTTCAGTATGCCGTTAATTATGCGTTAATTAACTAATTGTGTGGTACCATCGCTGAATGCCTCTCTGACTAGCGCAATAAACTATATCCTTTGTATCCACCGATGCTTGAGATTCATCCGGATCACATGCATTCGATCTGCAAATTTCAGCTGGAATCAATTCTTCTAAATATTTGCATTTCCTATAAATAGTATTTTTTTTGTATATATAAGTCATCATAAAATTCTAGAAGCTGAAGTTTGCTTATTAAAATCATTAAATTTATTTTATTTATTCATATATTTCAGTTTAGTTTTAAAGTAAATAGATTCTTGCAAGTCAAAGTCTCGATGTATAGTTAGTCGTGTCTTGGCGTGACTTTTGTACAAAGCATGATAGTTATATGAAATGAAATGTCTTTATTTAGCATAGGCCTACGGAGGCACATACAAATTGTCAGTTACATATATATATATATATTACACTACCACCGGATTGGAACCCGACCTCAACTGAGAAGATCCGGCAAGAAACTCAGTGGGTTTTTCTTTTTTCTTTGTATATCTTTTTTTATTGCCATATTGTTTTTACATTGGTTGTAAAAGTTAGCTCCAGTATCTTGCCTCATATTTATATTAGGACCAGGTTCCACAATAACTCGAAAACAAAATTAAATAAAAAAATAAGCACGTGTCTAAATATTGTCGTCCGTGTCGAAATTGTGCAAAACTTTTTGTCCCTTATTTAAAAATATATTTTTACGATTTACGATTCAACTTATGTTGAAAACTTGAACCTATTTCGTGATTTTTGGTGCAATAAAATAAAGTAATTGACAATTATCATAAAATTCGAAAATATCAAACTTGAGTTTATTTTTATGTAAGATAAGTTTTTAGCCTTAGGCTATATGAATAGTATATGAATATAATATATATATGAATTAATATAAAGAGTATGATAATGTAAGAATGGTCTATGATTTGTGTAGTGTTGATTTAAATGCACGGTTTTACATTCACTTCTTTAATCAGATATTCATTTTGTAGATTATGATTGCTGGCCAAAGAATTAAACAATGGCACTAACTATATAAACGCTTAATGGTTGGTTCAAATATTTACTTTTCCTACGAAATGAATGTCTGCATATCTTTGAATGATTGCAATTATTCTTTACAATAACAGGCACGGGGATTTTTCTCGCTTTGTAATAGTTAGTGCATCTTGCTGTTTTTTTGTTTTGTTGCAGCACGTACTCGATAGCAGAAGCAGCTCAAAATCTAGATCTTCCGGGATACATGACATCCCTTAATCCCTTTCATCCTGCTTCCCTGTACTTCTTCGAGAACTTCTAAACTCACAGAAAAAATATTTCTTCTTCATTAGCTATCTCATTTCATGTTCATTGTCCATACTTTTCTACACCAGCCGTAGATTTTAAAGACTCAACATTACAAAACAATCCTTACCCCAGTATCCTCTTAAACGTTTTCAAATTGACTAACCCCCACCTCTGGAGCACAGGTAATTTGTTTTTATAAAGTTTGTACCGCTTACAGTACGTCATGACATTACAACTTACATAATCCAGCACATTTATAACGATGTAGGTAGCTCATAGTTTGCAGTTCTATAACGGCTTACATTTTAGTTAATTTGATTGTACCAGGTCACTCTGACTTAGCTTTCTACTCAGTAGTCAGTTGCTGAAATTTATTCACATTAAGATATAATACACGTATTTAAAAATTTTGACTAATGGCAAAATCATCACAATTGTTAAGAGTGAAATTATTCTTCTTTATAATACTTTATGCATATTTATCACAAATTCTAAGTACTTATACTTACATCATATTCTTTTATCACAAGCAGTCAAATACATTCTACGTATTTATGTATATCTTACATTCATACCTTCGTCTGTCTGGTTGTTGTCATCATACTTACGGTTTTACTTCCACGAACCATCGGCCGCTCGACACCCCTACTTATTTTCTGTCGTGGAATACATTTTAACGACCTTGTTGATTTTTAAATGGTGAATTTTAATTTCATTATCAATATTATTTTTTCATTATTCGACGACAAAAAATAATGGCAAATGCCTTTTATTTCTATTTTATTCCTTTTGAATGGTTGTGGACGCATTAAATATTTAGCTATCATATCCATATTTAATGTGAATACTAAGTGTTCTTCGTGGATTTTTCTTCTTTGAATGATTGTATCTAAATGTTTCTGTCGAATCAATGTTTGAGTATCATTAGTTAAGGGCGCGGTTGAGAGCATTTTCGTTATCGTATTTGTATCATGTAATGTGTATAACGAGCACCACGTTTGCCGCATCGCTCCCAACCTCGCCCTCGTCACCTTCTGTATCGCCGGACACAGTTAGAAGTGAACGGAATGGTACGCAGGCAAACGGGGCCGGGCGAAACGGCGCGGCAAGGGGATCAACGGAGCTGCGGCCAGAAAACGCCCTCGATGCGCTACTAGACGAACTGCAGACCTTCGCTAAGCCTTCGGAGCGCGGCGGGCGGGGCGACGGGCCGCTGCGGCGGCTGCACTCGTACCCGAGCGGCAGCGACACGGACGCGTCGCCGCCGGTGCGCGCGCGCGGCCAGCACCCGCCCAAGCCGCCCGTGCCCGAGCGCCACCCCGAGCTGCTCGCGCTGGCCGCCCGCCGCGCGCCGCCGCCCCCGCCGCCCCGCACCACCTCACGCTCGCCCCTCGCCTCGCCCACCTCTCCCTGCTCCCCTCCCCGGGATCCCGACGACGAGAACGCCGCCGCGCGCCAGGCGCTCCTCGAGCAGCGCCACCAGGAACTCCTCAAGAAACAGAAGGCGCTCCAGGAGCAGTACGCCCGCTTGCAGATGATCCAGCGCAGCGGCTCCGCTTTGCCTCCCAACGCGCAGCCCGACCTTAAAAAAACGGGTAGCGAGTCCAATTTGTTGAGCAAGATGAATCTGAACCTCGCTCCCGCGAACGTCTCAGGTAGCATGACTCATCTGGCTGGTGATATTGACAGGAAAAAGAACGCCGAAACCTCCACCATTTCGGAGAAACCCGGCTGTCAGCTTTCCATGGTCAACGACGTGGTGTCCACTACTAATAAAGTTTACGAGACTGACATCCTGTGACACACCAGCCCTTCGCATAGTATATCTGTGTAGTGAATATTTCTGTTTAATGCTTAGGCACTAACTTCAATGATATCCGCGACAACACTGTAAGCTTTCTATGGGTTCTTTGGTTTTGCCGTGATTACTCATACCTTTCCTGCAACTGCAATTATTGAAACTGTTTTAGAACCACAATTTTATTTTACCCCCTTATGTAGATGTTCTATTATATCAAACCTATTTATATATAAATGCCCAAAATTGACGATTTCTCGTCTTCCCCTTTACGCAATGCTTCTAAGCGGTACAAATCATTGAACCCAGTCGGAAATATGACAACACTACGGCAAGTATACAGGATTCCGAGAAAACATATATTTATCAATTTAAATGTCTCTCAAATAAACAAAACCCAAAAAAAATGTAGATCGATGTCCCATATTTAACTAGAATAGTTTAATGTATTGCATGCCCATAATATAAATGTACTTGTCGAACTTATTGTGTCTTCGCAGATATATTACCTACCTGTATTTGGAGAGAATGTAACGAGTTGTATCATGGTGCGTGTTACTTAAGGTTCTATTTTACCTGTTAAGTTCCATTTAGTTTAGGTTTTCACGGTTTTTTAATCATCTCTCACAGACTTGAACTGATTCATGAACTTCGTGCAATTTGTCACTTCCACCCCAACGTGCCCCGTTCATGTAGCTTGTTTGTTAATTGTTTTACTTATATTTGGGAAAGTGTTAATTTTAATGGATTATTAACCATGTAATCTAAAAACAAGACATCGAAAAATCAATAGTCTGCTATGTTTATTCTTAGTCCTTAGTTAAGAGTCGCACAATCATCGGAGGTATTTATAGACACATCGATTACGCTACATGCTAACGGGTGCCCTAGGATTCAGCAATTTTTATACTCCCTTTAACTTCTTTACTATTTATACTGTATATAATTGACTAATATACCTAACTACCGTAATCTTTAGATATACTATCAAACGTAGTCGTATACCTATACCTTACCCTTTAAGATTCCACAAGTTTAAGTGCCAAATTTGTAACTGGCGTTCTTACTTCGTGACTAATATATCCATTATAAGTCCTTATTCATTTTTTTAGAATACAGATTAGAATCTAGTTACCTCAAAATGAAAAAAAAAACTTTCGAAACTGAACCTAAATAGTGAATACGTTGAGGAGTCATTAAATGAAAAGGAGATGAACATAACATGAACCGGTCTAAGTATTGGTGCATGTATTCTCTGATATATCATATAACATACTTGTCATAAACGATCGTGACTTTTCTATCCTAAACTATTGCCGAACTATCGTTTTTCTATTAAACCTGCTCAAAATAGTGACTATGACCATAATGTGGACTATTTCATCAAATCGCCGCCATTTAAGATACCCAATAGAAGTACATTTTACGTGACACGGTTTTAATTTAATCGATTAATATCATAATAATTTAAATCACACCACAATAATCTAGTGTAAATTTTAAATTGACTGTGATAAAAAGTTACCTAGTAAAAACTTAACAAATAAATAATTTGATTATGCTCAGTTCTCCTGACATCTGAAGTATTATCATTTTAATATAATAGGAGTACACATTACGACCCTACATTTTGTTTGTTACTAACTACAATAAATAAAATGTATTTATTCTGATTATTTTAAATCAACTAATGATAGTCCGACGTCAATAGGTACGATTTACGAGTACCTAAATACGTAATTGCAACTCAACTGAAATATTGTTTCAAAATTAGTACTCGCACCTCAAAACCGTCGTCATCCATTTCACTCATTCACTACACTTTATAGTATAAATGTGGTCAAATTGATTGAAATAATGAACTAACGAGTGATATTGTTGTAAAAATGTATGTGTTAAAATATTCTTATTTTTAGACTCAAAATATATCTGCATTAGAAAATGTATAGAGTCTAGAGTTAGTGTTAGAATAATGTATGTTAACGACTAAATGTTCGCGCTTCTTAATGTTTGTTGCAAGTCACGGCAGCTCTCCTGTGACCACGTATTCGGCAACCGACAGGAGCTGCACTAAAGCAAAAGCAATGCTCCATCGAAACATTTCCGAATTCTTACGTCAACGAAACTCAAACTTGAGTAATCTAAGTGTTACGGAAGTAGGTTTAAGCCGTGTTCATACGAACACGTGGATTTTGACGTGCAACAATCTCAGATCGCTTCGGATAATTAACCATATTGTACTGTTTTTAACGAGAACGATAAAGGCGACAGGAGACGACGACTTACTACTTATACTAATTATTACAAATAAAGGTATATATTGGTATTTGTAAGAGGATATGGTGACCTCTTACGTTGATATCGATAACCTTGTTGATATCAATCGTAGTGTCTCAAATATCGTTGCCGAATTCGCGTGGCGTACTGAGAGCGCTCACATATTTCATTATAAATAATGCACGAAATTAACGAGCACCTAGAAATTAATTTGGCAAATACATAACATTTTAATATTTGATTAGATTACCAAATTGGTAATAACAAGGAAATTAATTCCCGTGATTAAGAAGGCTTGTTAATATCTTCAGATTATTTTCAATCAAATATTTTTATTTACTTGTAAATTATTTAAGTTTTTGCTCTTAATTGTTTCTAAGTCTTCGAAACATATACCTAAAGTTGGATTTTTATATATATATTATCATAAAATTTACTCACTTAAAATTTGACGTAGATTTGAATGAAAATTGTAACGTTTAATGTAATGTGAAATATAACACCAAAGGATGTGTATATATAATAAAGTAAGGTTTAATCTACGTCAGTTTACAAGTCGTTAATGTAATTCACGAATGTAACTAGAAATGACATTGAAAGTTGAGCCTATGTCGGTACTTACTGGAGATTTGTCGGTGTCAGTTGCAGACATACCTCGCACCGTAGGCTTTCCGTGCTCTTTGCTATTATTCAATCCGTCGTAAACACATTCCGTCAATTGCCACGACTAGTTGCACGTTCGATTAAAACAAATATAAAAATGAAGATATCGTGAAATACATGCAAAAATATGTGGTTACTCAAATTCACAAGTGCACGGATAGCCTCTGAACTGCTTTACTGCCTGTAGCCTAGATTTCAAACGTCCATAGATTCCCGTTTCAGACATTTAATTGAAACTGTCACACAATTTGGTTGGAATCAGAATAATACACGTACATTTTGTACTTGAAAATAATACTGTTGTCTTACAAACTCCATTGTCTTAATTCAAGACAATTCAAACCTAAAAAATGTTGTTTCAATGTAAATTGTTTTACTATTCTGAGAGTATCTAAAAAGTGAAAAATTGCTTGATTATGGACTTCTAGTAAAGATTACTCCCAAGAAATGTAAGAAAATGGGATAATACTGTTTGTAAATGTAGATAAATTACATCGCACAAGAATACACGCCTTTCTCCTACTACATCCATGGAAATTCACATGAATACCTAAAACATTTGTTTGTTGCCAATATTAAGATTCTATGAAGATTCTTACCTGTTTCCCGAAACTATTTTTATTGACCGTACATTCAATTATCACTTCTTGCCAATTTGATCTGTGTTATGAGTGGACCTGAGTTTCATGCCTTTAAGGTATTAACGGGAATCTTACGACATGCTTGTGCTTTTTCGCTTGAAATGTATTTTAATCAATGTGAAACGTAATAGAAAAATAGGATAATTATATTTTCACACGAGTATAATCTGAATGTCATATGTGTATTACTAATTACATCACATATTTATGTATTATTATTAATTGTTTGATAGCTTAGGCATCGTCAAACTTCTCTATACACTTAGTTTTATTATTATCTAAACATTTATTTTACATTCCCGTTCATGTTTTTTATCTATGATTGTACTTATCCTAATGACTTAGTTTAAATATGACTTTTTTTCTGAATATTATTCTAACTATACACGTTTTTAACATCCTAAAGATCCTGAAGTTCTAATAGTTATAAAAATATATTTATTTTTCTTTAAATTTTACTCTTTCTGTCAGAAAATTCCAACTAAGAAACTAAGTAGATTTTTTATACCCATATTGGATAGATATTTGAAATTTTATTTGTGTTAAGTACACAAATGCCAACTACTACTAGATACACGATTTCTACACTCACAGCTCCACAATAGTATTTTCTCCTGTGTCGTGAGTACCATGGACACACAAGACGAATACACAAATACTCAGACCCAGAACATGAATCTAAACTCATTATTCAGATACCTGTCTGCCCGGGACTCGAACCCGGAACCCGTTGCGCGTCAGACTGGTAACCGCTCTGCCACTCGGGTCGTCAGATTTTTATTGACTTTGTTCAGGTTGATACCACTTTTATTGACTTCCGTCACCAGCCTTGATTACCTTCATAACGATTTTCAGATTTTGTGAATTTTATACATGTTTCCGTTATTTGGTACTTCAAAAATACATTTTTTATAAAACATTAAAACTTCAGAGAATTCTTTAGTGTCTTTATTTCGTTGTGCGATTAGATTCGGGTACCTAAGCATGGCACGAAAAAAAATTATCATTTTATTACGTTTATATTTCAATTCTCTTATATGTAAACAGATATTTTTTATGATTTTTTGTAACATATCAAAATAGCTTTGAAAATAAGAGGTATGGATTTCTATCACGGGATGTTCCACTCAAATTAAATCAAATATAATACATATATTGAAATATTCATATGTTATGCACACCTCAGAGAGGTTTTTAAAAATATGGATACCATATAATATACGGTAATATGTTTTGCATGGATTCCATTATATATCTACCTATATATGCCCGAATCTTCTCAACATGTGCCAAATTGTATGTTATACTAAGTTTTAATTGTTTAACAAAATCATCGCAACTGCAATTTAAATCAATTTTTACATCAATTTTATCGTTTATAATTTGATTTTTAACATGTATGCAATATTTTAGCTAGAAGCTACCTACATTATTAAATTATTTGTTGTTATTTTATTATTACACTGTTTAATGTATAATTCTTGTTTAGTTGTAATATTTCATGTTAATTGTATATTAAAGTCAGGACAGCTTCAATATATTTTAATGTGGAATTAAATAAATATATACACGTCAAGTTTAACCGTAGTTTTTATTATATCCTTTAATTTTTAATGAAACATTTCTTCAGTATTTTTTCAAACTCTTTCAACATTATATCTGATATAATTGCAAATTGAATACATAATTCCAAAAAGATACAAGGATACATATGATTTATCTCATTTTTACACATAACTATTACATGAACATGCGACAGAGAAATGACCTTAATTGAAAATAGTAATAACAATGAAGTTTTAAGAATTTCAAAATTATTACAAGATCACTTACCTATCAATAAATTTAATAAAAATACAGAGTATATATTTACTGAATTTATTATAATAACAAACATGGTAAACGGTGCTTTGACTATCACAAAAATAATTCATTTATTATGACACTACGTATCTCTACATCTACATACAAGTCACTAAAATCGTATCATTTTATATATCTTTATAAATTATTCACTTAAAGTCTGTAAATTCACATTTACGCATCCGACATGTACACCTGAAAAAAAAAACGTTAGTTATTAAGTGCATTTTACTACAAATATATAATATAATGTTTAGAAATATCATTAGGTATAACTACTAGGAACTAGTTAGTACGCACGCATAAGTAGTTACTTATATTTCATATTATATTAGTTACTTAGATACTTATATTTTTTATTAGAATGTAAAAGTAAAAAAAATACATAATAAATTAATTAACATTTACGATTATATTACTTGAAAGTAATAGAAACATTTTGATAAAGTTTTAGTTCTCACTAAATCTTTTTTTTACTACGCAATCACAGGCAGCCGCTCATAGCATGTCGGTGAAACGAACCCACAAATTTTTAGCCTACGAGAAATTCAATTAAGTAAAAACGCTCTTTCTACATCGAAAAACATCAATATGTTAGAATGTATATATATTTGTAGGGGTCTATTTATTAGATGTATAAGAATAATTTAAAAAATCGCCCGTCTTTTTCTACGATCACGGTGCGATACTTAAAAATGATATAGGTACACTATGGCACTAATAACGTCTTATGTTATGATTAGTGACCGACCGAACATCGATTTTTAGCCGAAGCCGAAGCCGATTATTCGGCTAACGCCACAACCTTAAGCCCAAGCGGAAGGTTTAAAAATAATGAAAAAACAAGTCCTAGAGCTGATTACAATTACTTTACAAAATTATTTGAAAATTATCTGATTTCCAAATAAAACGTCCCAAGCAAGCCTATTACACGAGTTTGTGGCCGTCTTCAGCACTGCGTGGAGGACTCCAGGATCTCCAACGGAACACAACTGGAGTGTGCTTACCCCAGCGCATCACCATTTCCAGCGCAGTATCTTACATTCGGTCCAGTTTATCCAATTTTGTCGCTTGCTTTGCTAAAAACCTTCGGTTTCTGCCAAGTTTTTGGTGAAGGTGGATTTTTTGGCCAAAGATGGCCGAAGTCGATGCCGGATATTCGGTCGGACATTAGTTACAATTCGTCAAGCCTTATGGGTCTCAGTGCGCGCCAAATACGTACAAACGCATACCTATGCTCAAAAAACATCACGTTCCTTCTGACTCGGTTGCGTAAAAAATTAATGCTATACCTTTTTCCGCATCTTCATGTTCTTATTATCGATGTAGGTCTGCAGCGCCAGGTAGAGGAAGCGGTACTGCGCCTTGTTCTGCACCATGCCGCACCGCTGCGCGCGCACCATCTTCACCGTGCTGTGCACGTCGATGTCGCAGTTGAAACCTACCGATACAACATACCACTATTATTATAAGTAATCGATACACTTAGTAAAATTATGCACAACAGTATCAGCAATAAGGCACGATTAAATTATGCACGGCAATCGCCGTATCGAATATTAACTACCTAATACAGTAAAACACAGTAAATACAGTAATACCCTGAACTTACGCGATAGGTGGCACTGACCTGATAATGTGGCGATAACCGCGTAAGTCGAATTCGCGTAAGTCGGGGAACAAGAAATACGTAACACAAAATAAAATGTAGCTGTCATACAAGTATATGTCTTACTATTCCACACTCTTATTTAATAATGTAGGATAGTGAGGCCTATGTAATCCATAATATAGTGATTGTGTGACACAGCTGGCACTCAATAAAAGACAGATGAGGAAATTTGAAAACCGTATAAACAAGTCCGAGTTTGCGTAAGTCGGGATACCGTAAGTCGAGGTATTACTGTACATGTTTGAAAAGCCGGTCGCTCATGCTTGAATTAAAAAGTAAAATAAAACCCAAATTTACTGGATGGTAGAACCAGTATCGTTTCAATGGGTGAGGGTGAGTACCACTGCCACACTTAATTCTAGCGTGAAGCACTTCTTGCAATTCTGTGGAAGGAAAGGAAGAAGGTGGTGGAAGTTTTATCAGGCGACTCTTTAGTCCTCAGAATTAGCCACGCATCTGTGATTGACTTTAGAAAGAACCTCTGTTCTGTATGAAGTTGCTTACAGATGTCAGTGATCACTTGCCATGAGGTGGATTGCATGCTCGTTTGCTACTTCAATCGAATGGAAAAAAAGAATATGATAATTTGCTAGATTCGAGACAAACTATAGGTTCTTGAAAGTTAACATAAAAAACATTTTAATTTGTAAATTGAACTTATATTAGTTCAATTGCTAAGAATATCAGTATATACCTACTGATATTTTTCCATCTACTCGTGCGTAAGAGTAATATTATAAAAAGCAAACGAATATTATTATTGCATTGCGTATAAAATTATTATTTAAAATTTAATACCAATCGCTAGCCAGCTGCGACCATAGCATAAAGAACAGTAATAAATTGTTAATTTTATACAATAATTCGCCGAGGATTGCTAACTTATTAATTATGTTATGATAATGCAAGCTACAAATTAAGACGAGGGGTTTCCACTTGTGGATACTATTAATAGCACTAAATGGAAAAATGCATGCAACCCAATAAAATTAACATAGAAACTTCGCTTTGTTCGAAGTCACATATAAAATAGGTCAAACTCGCAACACCATAGACATATTTTTCGCTGCGCTACGCATGACAGTGACTATGCCTTCCATAAACAACACATTAACACAAACATGCAAAAATGCTCTGTCCTCAAATAGTGAACCGTTTTAATTCAGTAAATTAAATAGCTTATCAATTATAATATATTCTATTCTTTTCATAATATAAAATATCAAACTATCATAGATCTGTAAGCGACTTCTTTTAAAACAAAAGTTAATGTCAATCACAGATGCGTTGCTATTCCCGAGGACTGAGATGGTCAGCTCATATGAAAGTATACCCGAAACCACACTCTTCTACCGAAACTGCTTTACGCTAGAAATAGATGTGGCAGTAGTACCTTCCCAGTCGAACCATTGTTCTGTCACCTTGAAAATTGGAAATAACAACCTTACATTTGATTTCCATACCCTCCTTCGGTATCCTTACAAAAAATAATATGAAGGTTTGCAGGTAGAATAAAAATAAATGACTGGCATTAAATATGTAAAACCACAGATACTATAAAAATACTAAAAATTATGTTAACTACATTACTTACATACAAAGTTGTGTTCAGTGCAATTAATTCAACCCTAAGCGTTCTACTATTCAAGGGCAGAGCTTAATAAAGCGAAATTAGAAATTAAAGAGACAACGATTAGAAGGAAAACAGTTACAAATAGGTATATTATAGTAAATAATAAGCTCACCAGATGTTTTTATTTTATCAATGAGCATATCTAGAACAATGAAGGTGCCAGTCCTGCCAACACCCGCTGAGCAATGGACGCACAGCACATTCTGGAATATACAAAACACCACTTCAATTTGTAATCTCTAATTAAGTAGTGTACGGATTAAGGATTATATTCGTTCGCAGGTATATATGACAGCGAGTTTAAAAATTGAAGATGTATATATTAAAGAAGAAAATATTGATGTTAGAAATAATCCCCATAGATTTAAAGAAAATTGCCTGATAAGAAAAGAAAAATAATATTCTAAATGTTATTACAACGTAATCCCGTAGAATTAAATAAAAAAAAACTTATTCTGTTTTTTTTATCTCTTTCGGTAACACCTTGTTATTATTGTTTTATATGAATTATGTTAAAAACGATTTGTTTTATTACTTGTAAAATAACGTAATATAAACGTTATGTAACATAAGTACTATAATTTAGTGTTGCGTGATACCTATATCGCACACCTATTTTAATAGGCTTGTTTCTTAGAAGTCAAATAAATCTCTCTATTGCATTCATATAGATGTAATCGAATTTAAGACTGCCACTATAATTTGTCTTGTTTCATTAATTTGTTTTTTTTTTCATTTCCTTCTTTTTTAATGTAGGAATAATTGTTATCAAAAAAGATGTTGGTTAATTATTTCCATACCTGTTCTGGGGCGTCCCGTTCCTGAGAAATCTGGTACATTTTTCTGTTGATATCATCCAGAAATGCCAGAACATTCTCGGCTTCAGCTGGAGCGCTATGATCCGGCCAAGCCTTTAAATATAAACAAAGAATTATTGTTAAAAGACTAAACGTTTTTCACGTTTCTTTTTGTCACAAGCGTGCAAGATAAGCAATGAATTTCCGCCCGAGGCATTCTCGAAGCGCTGTGATATCGGATATCGTTCTTCAAAAAAGGTGCGAAAAGAGCTCTTTTTCGAAGTCGGCGAAGTGATCTCTAGTATTGAAACTGCGCATAGACAACGATGACTACTTTTCATCAGGTAACATATCCGCCTTATTTTTACCTTTCGGTATAAAATGGAAGAAAAGCTTTTTCTGCATAGCCGTTGCAAAAGGGTATGCGACCCCGAATATTTTAAATAAGCGGATGTGATTAGGAAAGCGGTAGGCAGAATGAGGATTTTCAACCAGAAACCTTGCCCAAACATAATTTTTGCTACGGCACCTATTATTTTTTTATCGTTTATCCAAACAACATATCATATCGATATACATATCCAAGCATTTATCCAAGCTTCCTCGTTGAATAATATTATTTAATTTGCATTTTTTACATCTGTAAACAACCCTAAATTGAAAAGTGATTATTTCAGCTGTCGATCAAGTACCAAGTACTCGTATATCGCTGCCCCTGAAAACTGACTAGTTATACCACATACCTACTAGATGTATTTCTGCCAAAAATTTTTTTCATCCGTCTTCAAATTATAACACAATAGTATACTTCAGATTTATAAGAAATTACTTCAAACTTTACACACTAATTCTATATCTTTCCTATCTAAGTAGTAATAATCCTTTAATACTTATGAATCTACGAAGTACGCCGACGTCAAATTAGATTTTAAAGATTTATTATCACCAAGAAGTTATACATTTATATTGTCGTAAACAGCGGCAATAGTATAGACTGGGTCGCCACTATTTACGCTCACCACGGAGTACAGAATTAAAATTAAAGACTACGTAGAAACTACAGAACAATTACAGTATTGTAGATATAGAATTGTGTGTGTGTGTGTGTGTGAGTGAATGAGTGAGAGTGTCTCTCTCTCTCTCTGTGTGTGTGTGTGTGTGTGTGTGTGACATATCTAGTATTTAGGAAACAAGTGACTCAGTCTCATTGTTAAAAACATACCTGAGCCTCTAATTTTTGAAAATCATCTTTCTAAATTAGCTTCGCGTTACTTACGGTGAATTGGTACTGGAATACAGTCTTGGTACTTCTGTCATCGCATATATCAAATTCCCGCAGCAGATAGTCTTCGTAGTGAGTTTCTGATATAAACTTGACTAGAATGTCACCGTAATGTTCATCTTGCCTCGGCTGCGGCCAGTAACGTTCACATTTTTTCTGAAAATATAAACATAAAAGACGTAATTAATACTCTCTTAAGAAGAACGATGTGGCTTTGTTATTTTTTTAAGTGCTGTACTATTATATCATCCATCCATCCATCAGCCTTTGAAAGTCCACTGCTAGACATAGGCCTCCCATAAGCCATCTGAATCCAGCGGTACTACTAGGTACTATTATATACTAACTACTTAATGTCTATCCCATATAAGCTCAGTAGTTCTCATACAAGCTTAGTTTTAGCTTATAGATTTTTAATTACCTATCTATAAGGTTATGAATAAAATGCACAAATATATATTCATGCGAAAAAAATGCTTTCAGTGTGCACTTTTTAAAAAAATGTCTCCTCGAATCCGTCTCTCGTGATCTTCAATGAAAATCTTAAGGTCAAAGTCAAAGTCAAAACAGGACGTTAACTTAATACAATTGTCAGGTACAAAAAGTACCTTACCTTTCCCTTCTCCACTTCATTAGTAACCATGGCGATGACTCGGACGTCCTCCTGCCAAATCATTCGCCAAAAGTCGGCGGTTGTGTTCGGGAGGCAGCCCTGTGTGGCGATGTACACTTTATCCTTAACTGGAAATTCAAGAACACGGTATTGAATCGAGTGAATTCGAGATAGAAACACTTAACATACAATATGAAATATACACTGCAGTTTTGACATTATTATTGAAAGCATCGAAAAAATAACTTGCTTGCTAAAAAATAACATCGTGGAATCGTTAGGAAAGCAAATAAGGAATCACGACACAGGCCACTGATTTATGTGCGTATTAGAAATTAATTATCACTGCTTTTCGGTAAAGGAAAACATGATGAGAAAACCTACACACCCGAGAGTTCTTTAAAAAAAACGTTCTTGGAGATGTGTGAAATCTACCAATTCACACTTGGCCAGCGCGGTGTACTATGGCCTAAAACACTCTGATTCTGAGAGAAACAACATGCTCAGCAATGGGACAATAATGGGTTTGTACCCAATGAAATTCTATTATTTAAAATATAAACTAAATCAAAGCGACATCGCACAGGAGTATCGAGAGGTAATCAAGGCAAAGTTGGATTGAGTTAAATACCTGAATATACCTAAAACGAAAATGTATGGTCAGCAAAGGACAAAGGTAAATGTTCCGTCAACCCAATATCGTTTCACAACCGGACGCTTAGTCTTATCTCAGAATGACAAACTTTTAGGCCATACTCCACCACGCTAAGCAACTGCGAAGACAAATTTTAGAACATGGTTTTAAAAAACTTTAGGTGTGTAGAATAGATGATTTACTTCACTGTAAAACAGTGATAAATATTTTGTAATAGGTACCTACGCACATCATTTCTAAATCCTCACGTGCGTGCTTGGGATTCGAACCCGATACCTCGATATTAACTTTACATAAATGTTATGCGGATCTTGAGACAATCCCCAAAATGTAAACACATTTTTTTTGCAAATAGCAAATATAACATATGGTCTCTTTTATTCTCACTGAACGATATACGATCGATATAAAAATATTTGTAATATCGATAGGTTTTTGTTAATCACATTCGGAGGGATGTAATTCACATTCTTTGACTATTATTCACAAACGTTACTCCTTATTGTGTAGCTACAATACTCGTTATATGGAATTACCATCGTTTCCTTATGGTCGTTAACTCAGCCTTATACAATTACAGTTAATAGACAAAATTAGAAATTTTATATTAAATTTCCTCTATACACATTTACTTTTGCAAGTAGAATTCTAAAGAAAGTGTAAAACATTATTACCGATTCTTTTTGAAGGCGACCAGGATACATAGCTTAGGAATGACTAAGTTACGGTGACATACACACACGTAATTAGAATACTAATCGACTCATCGATAAATCTGGAATACGTAACCGATTACTTACTGGCATTTCGAAACAGATTTCCATTGACTTTGTCCATCTTGATGCGCCTTTTGACCTCTCGTAGGGCGTCGTCCGATAGGGATTTTGTGACCAGTGGTGTAGGCTTATTACATTCACTTCGCAGCACTAATGCTGGAAAGAAAACGTTTATATTTTATAGCTGCAACAATTACTATTTTTTTCTTTATATTACACTTTGTAACAGTAAAGTATCAAACGAGTACAATACAGATACAGGACAGAGTACAGTCCGCGATGGTATGTGGTCACTGCCGCCCAATGAAAGTGAGAAACTTCATATATAACAAGGATTCTATCTGAAATGATTCGCAGACGCGTCGCTTCTTCGAGAAAGTGAGTCGGTAACCACAACCTACCGCAAAACGCTAGAACTGCTTTACGCTAGAAGTAGAAGTGAAATTGATTAATTTATTCTTTTTAATTCGGTGGTTTTGCCTCATGGTTAACATATGATGATGATGAACGATATTGAATAACGTTCCGAATTTCAACCGAGGTTAGATAAGATTTGTGCACTACGTGATAGTAGTGCACAAATCATACATATAAGCATACATATAAGTAATATAATTCCTGTACGTTTAGAAAATAAAACGTTTATTTCATACAATCAAATTAAAAATGTAACGCTGAAAGATAGTTATACTTGATATGTACTATTTGAATTGGCAGAGATGTTTAAACGTTATCAATATGTATTACCACGACTAATAGTGTGCGTGAGGGTGCGAACGTGATCCGAGGTGGGTATCGGTCCTTGTAACTGCGTCGCTCGCTTCATTAGTATGGAGCAGACGTTCTGCAGGTATGCGACAATGACGGTAATTTTCCTTGTTTGTATTGGCGATACTACAGAAAGCAGGATCTAGTTCTATATCATCTATGTCGCCGTTTATATAATGTAGATAGATAGGATTTATGGCTATAGTTTTGTACTCATCAAAATCCACTGCCGTATATAAGCTTATTTCTAACGTGAATCTGTTTTTGCATTTCAATGGAAGGGTGTGGTTGCCGACTCACTCTTTTTTATATGACGCGAGCATCCTAGTCTTCGGGTGCAGCAACGAGTCTGTAATTGACTCACCATATAGAACTACTGTTCCACTTCTATATGAAGTACAGATGTCCATGGGCTGCAGTGGCCATTTACCATCAGGTGGACTACATCCTCGTTTGCTACTTCAATCAGATAAAAAGGCTTCCCCTTAAGGGACTTCTTTGCCAATAATCACCTCAGTGAGAGTTAAAGTAACTTAAAAAGATGCTGCAGTAAATCTCTTGGATCTTATTCCTTAATTGCCTCATAAGAAATAGAAAGAGAAAAGGTGCTCCTATTCAAGATATACGACGCAGGTACTCATGGACTACATTATTGTAATCTTCAATAATTTATGCCAATTAATTTGTTATTGCTGTTGGTTATATATATTTGTATGCTAGTACAGAGAAAATTTAACTTCATCGTTCCGATATCGTAGAATAGTAAGCGCGATTCGTTACTAATTCCACAGTCAAAGTTACTATCAAGATAACTTTTAAAGATTATTAGTAGTTAAATACAGTATGAATGACGTTAAAAGTAGACAAAAGTCTTACAGTGGACACTATCCAGGCTTTCGTTGGAGGACTGTACGGAACTGGAGGAATCACAAAGCCGTGAGGAGCGGATATAATTCGCGTTAATGTAGTCCGACTCGGGAGCGTCGTTGCTGCCCCGTAAGATGACACGGGTCTGATCATCTGGAAAAATAAATAATAGTTAAGAAGCATTGCACGTATGTACTATGTTCAAGGGAATTTGTTTGTTAACTAATTATATCAAATTTTGTGAGATATTCCTGGAGCGCTATGACATGAGGTTTTCAAGAAAGATGCGAAAAGTGCTCTCCTTCAAAGTCGGCGATACATTGGCGACTGCGGACATTCGCGACAGCAGAGTTGCCAATGTCCACAGGCGACGGTGACTATTTTCCATCAGGTAGCCCGTCTGCCTTCTCGTTAGGTTAAAGTATGAAAAAACAACACAAATAGTTTAGGACCTGGTTTAGTACATGGAATGTTCAATACGATGGCAAACATAATCGTAGCGGGCGGTGCCGCGGTACTAAGCTAGTACAGTCAGCAGCATATAGTTAGTGGCGTTCAAAGTGTCCATATTGTTAGATACAATCAAAGTGTTCAATAATATCGGCACAACCTACGTGTTTTAATTGTTGACAACATCTTAAACTCCCAAATGTCAGGACGTTCATAAACTCATAATGTTAATACCACCCAAATTGTCACAAATGTTCCGGCGTCAGTGGTAACCTAGCAACGAGACTGTTTGTAAATATAGGTACATTTTATAATATTAAACTTTATGTTGCGAATATGTTGTAAGGATACTTACTGTGCGAGCAATGATAATATTGACATATGTTTATCTCATTTAGGGTTTTAAAATTTAATGAAGATACTTTTCATCAGTTTAAAAATGAGAAAACCGTAGAGGTTACAGAAAAACTATTATATTTTAGCTAAAATATATTGTTTGTGAAATATACATCAGACTTTATTTTTTTTTTAATATACATCCTTTGAAACCCTTTGAACATCCTTGCTAGTAACGATCGAATAACTTTAAGCTCGTATGTGAAAACGAATTTCTGAGGAACTTCTTTTTTGCACGTCAAATAATTGTGAACAATGTTGTTATGTTGAATCAGCATCAGATAGTGTCACTGGCAAACGTTGATTTCCGGAGAGAACAGGAAGAAGACTCAATCGATTGAACTTGTTCTTTTTCAAGTGTGTTATGAACCCACTTAGGCCTTCTTTTTCTTGACGAGGGTAGGTTTGTAGAACTTGACGTGGTAAGTATTTCAGGTGCAATATATGTGTTTGTTTCCATATACAGAACATTAACAACACTTGACGCAATTGAGCACGGATGAGATACTAACTCTGTCGATGGAATTATTAGAATGCAATATAATGGTGTATGCCATTATGCCCCGTGACATTTACGCATTTTGCCCCAACTACTATGTTAAAAGAAAATATGAAATAACGGTAAGACTAAAGCAGTGTTAAAATTGCCCATCAACTTCAAGGAAAACGTAAAATAAAGGAGAACATAATCATCAATTCAATACTATTTCTTGCTTGTTTCTGTAGTTATTAAGGATAAAAAAATATTACATCAATTATGCATTTAAACTAAATTTGATTGTAAATCAACTGTCATGGTCCATTGAGTATTGTTTGAAAGCAGGTTCTGATGGGCTGCAGCAACATCTCGCAAAAGCGTTTCGTTTCCGGTATGTGTGCATGACCCGTCTTACTCGTCCGTCCTCTCGTCTTGTCTTATCATGCCTCTTGTTCCCCTAGACCGATTCTATGACTTTGACAGTCAATGACGTCATTGCAAGATATGAAAAGGATAGTTGTTAATATAAAAAAGAGAGAAGAGAAGAGTCATTGTTAGCATGTCCTATACCGTAAGTGATCAGGAACCTTATATCCGCAACATAAGGTATAATATTATAAAATGTACCTATATTTACGAACAGTCTCGTTGCTAGGTTACCGCTGGTGTCGTAACAGATGCTGAAATTGTGACAATTTGAGTGGTTCATTATGAATTTATGAATGTTCTGTCATTTGGAAGTTTAAGATGTTGCGAACATTTAGAACACGTAGGTTGTGCCGATATTATTGAACACTTTGATTGTATCTAACAATATGGACACTTTGAACGCCACTAACTATATGCTGCTGACTGTACTAAAATACATTGATAATAGTTTCTATGCATTTTTTCTGATTCCAAGCTATAGCCAGTTATAAATAAGGTTAGTGTCGTCAACCCTTTATTGTCTCACTGCTGGGCCCGGGTCTTCTCTCAGAGTGAGTGAATTTTTAGGAAATATTTTACCGTACTAGTCAAGTGCGAATTGGTGGACTTCACACGTCACTAACGAATAAGGTAGTACGTACATTTAATTCTAGACGTTTTCGATACTTTAAGTTACTATTACGTGATTGTGATGTTGAGTGGTGAAAATAATAATGTTGTTTGTTTTTTTACGTAGATAATGATTATGATAACACGTTAGATTAAACTACGTACGAGTTTAATGGGCGCAGCGTTCTGACTCAATAAAACGGCCTCGAGAACCAATCGTGGGGGCGAGTATACGTCACATTAATATCATCAAACGTTGACATTGTACTGGATTGAGATGTCACTTAACGATATGTTTTTCTAATATTTTTACGTAATCTTATATTGATAGATAGATGATTATATTCATGTCTCAATAACAGTAAAAGATGACTTTTAAATATATTATTCTTTAACATTTACTTAGTGCAGCCTACGTCGCCAACAAATTTTACACATAAGGGATTGTTGATAAGAGGTTTCTATTTACGATAAACAAATGTATCTATAGAGAAGAATTGGAAATAAATTATGTTAGTAGTGTCACTTACATGGCAATATGTTACGATATCTGTTCTTAGGTGCGTTTTCAATCTTCATGCCCTCATTGGTGGTGAAAACGGGTATGTCATCGACTATCTTCAACGAATGGAACTCCCCATCGAATCCAGATTTGCACTCTGGCTTTTGAAACTCCTCCATTTCCTGGTCACAATATAATAATAATATAATAATTTATTGCCCCAAAATTTACATAAACAATAATTTAACTACAAGCAAGAGAGATAATAAAAGTAATACATTAAAATAAAGACAATAACAAATTAAACAAAAAAAAAACCAACAAAACAAAAACATTAAAATATAGTAGCTCTTGCAAATTTAGGGCAAAGGAAGAGGCTCAGCATTTTGCTGGTCAGAAACTTAGGTCCCGTACAGCGCTGTTTTTCAGCCACTTTCTACACTCCCTAGGATATTGTGCAGGAGATAGTTGTACGCTCCTCAATCCTAGCCGACACAAGCAAATAGCAAACACAAGAAACATCAGACAATAATACCTAATCAAAAATGCAACAGCGAATTGAAGAGAAAAATAATGCAAAAATAAACAAACAACTTACCCTTGCTTGCGTGTGTGTGTGTGTATGTGTGATTTTTTAGAGGTATATAACAACGACGAACGACACTTCTATTGATTTCGTGATAATTTACGTTTGAACTACTTTATCAGCTGTGCTAAGAATATTAAATGATAAACAAAGACAGGAAGACCGCACATTTAAGCGTTTGTTAGTGTATAATAAATCTCAATTACTTTACCAATGTTGTTTCCGTTGTATTGTAAAGATCATTTAGCCACTTTGTTTACATAAAACATTTAAATATATACCCTGTACAATGGTTGTATTTATGAATATTGCTATTTTTTGCCTTATTTCCTGTAAGAATTGTCCATTGACAATACCATCAATAATTAGTATGTGTTGAAAGCCACCGCAATCAACCTTAATGAGATGGCGAGTTACTTTATGCAAATTAGCAAAGTTATAGATTTCACAACAACGTCCCTGTAGCTCCGGGATCATAATAGGGCTACAGCATCCCCTGCCTGTCGTAAGAGGCGACTAAAAGGGGCTTCCGGGGTTGCAGACGGCTAGAGTGGGAGCTCGAACCGTTCGATCAGGCAATCCCGGGAAGGACAGCGGTATGTGTGGTCGCATACCGTCATAAAGACTAAACGGAGCGGTGGGCCCAGCCGCCCATCTGGGAGGAGCCCGATGGGGCAACGCGCTCGGAGGATATGAAGGAGGTATGAAGTTGATTACAGATGTCCATGGGCGGCAGTGAGCACTTACCATCAGGTGGACTGCATGCTCGTTTGCTACTTCAGTCAGATAAAAAAACTGACTGTTACGAAGAAAAAGTAAGTACCTGTACTTTTTGATCGATGTCGTGGGCCCGAATCCGAGTGCCGCTGACCGGCTGCAGCAGCCGAAGCACGTCGCCAGAGGTTTCTATCATCGGGTACGAGCGGAAGTGTTCGATCAGCCCTACCAGGTCATCGAACTGCTCGCCACTGCCCACGTCGTATTTGTTTTGCTGGAACGGAGAAAAGCTTGATAAGGTCAAGGCTTAGTAGAATATAAAACGGCGATTAAAAGGGATCTGCGATTGAATATGAAAATTGTGGTAATCACATAGCATTTCGTGTTTGCATTTTTGGGAATTTCTTGAAGCGTGTAATTTGTAAACAAACGTAGGTTATTTTTAACATGAATATGTCACTTTTTTAATTCGCTTGGCCATAGACTACGTTATTGAAAGTAATTTCAAGTATTGAACTCTACATAACGAAATTTTGAATTCGTAACTTTTCGTTCTCTTTGTGCGATATTTTGAGTTTAGTTATTGGACAAAGTATGATGGTTGAGAAACAACACATTGCGATTTGTACGAAAACTGAGAAATTAAAGTCATAGGTCTATGACGCTACAATCGTTTCTGTATTTTTTTACTCTCTAATATTTTGCGATCGATAGTTACATATGGAACAATTACTGAGGCCTCCACTAAGGTTTAGTGTACATTTCGTTGGCTATCGTATTTGTAATTTTAAATATAATTTAATCAATGTCTACGTGCGAAATATAGGACATATTTATACAGATTTATATGATATCCAAATAAAAAAATTACACGTAAGAATATATCAAATTAGGCATAGGCTTGTATAAACAAAAAAAAAAAACAGTTTTTTAATTATCAAAATTTTAATGAACACACAAGTGAAAATCTGTGACAACATCCCGCCTTTTTATCTCTAAGCCACAATTTAGATCTAATATCACAGCTACCATAAACGTTAGTACGAAAACAACGTCCTCTCGGTTCAAGGTGGTCACCAACGTACAAGGCGATGGTCACGTCTCGTGGCGCCAATTTTGCGATCTGCTTCCTTGTTACCAGGTAATGTGCAATATTCGGCATTTTAGTCACGTACTTGAACCTTGTGTGCGCCATAATAGGTAATTTAGGACATTGAAGGATACTATAACTGTTTACATTAAAACGTAATATGAATAACTACAGTTACAGCGTAAATAAATTATTTTGTTTGTAAACAAAACGATTGTGGAATATTAATATTAAATATGGATATAAGATCATATAAATGTCTAACGCATGACAATGCGGCGTTACTGTGAAGTTTACTGCCATTTGCAAAACTACAAAACAAAGAGATTTTAAAATAAATCTCACAATACCTACATTTAGATGGACGTCGGTTGCGTAGCATATCACTCAATGACTACCTGTTTGTGTAGGTGCATCTATACGTATCAAGTGACTGAACTGTTTTAATAACACTTTCATATCCATATAGATGTGCTTATAATAAATGCCAAGTGTTACTTTTTAAATTTAAAAACTTTTAGAATAGGTGGTAGAACTTTGCTTAATATGGATGGAAAGCATAGACTAACCACTCGTCATGTTTCTTCAAAAAAATCTAAACCATTTTTATAACTATAATTTTGTAAGATCTTCGCAATTTTGAGGTAACAAAATTCATCAATTTATAATATTAAATTTTATCCGATGATGCAATGGGAAAATAATTTATTATAACACTATGTAAATACAATAAGCATCTGAATGCTGCACAAACTTGTTTATCACAATATATTATAAATAAATAATATACAAGTATTAATATGTGTGTGATTTTAATATAAATGTATACCTACTTATTTTAAATCACCTAGATATTACTAGTAGGTAGTAGCAATGTCAATGCAATGCAATAATAACGTTTTTGTAATTAGTATGGCAATATTTCATGTCCTCCACTCATTTTCCTACAGCTAGGTTCAAGAAATTACCCAAAACAGAGACAGGCCAGAACCTGTCTTTGCGTTTCGTCCAAGTTAGAGTTTAGTGAGACAAAAGCGAAAATCGCGAATATCTCGCAAAATAATTGACGGATTTGGGCAAATGTGGTATCGGGAGAAAGGTCTCGGCGAGACGCAGCTATTGACGCAGCTTTACTATAAAAGGGGGGATAGGTGCACTGACCGCGAAAATATTAACGACTGAAAATTTACAAACTGAAAAATATATAAAAAATGAAATATTAAATTAATTAAACCGAAAGCGGTATGATGGCACTAAGCTCTAACTTGGACGAAACGCAAAGACAAGTCCCATATTTATTAATTTTTTTGGACTTAGTCGCTAATTACTGAGCGTGAAAAGCTTCACAGATCTTAAAGGAACAAAGATAGACTTTATATTGTTTAGCATAAAAAAATATTATGTACAAAATATACTTGGAAAATTCGTAAAAAACTTTCAAATTGAATTCCAATTTCCAATCCGTTTTGAACAACAGATTATCTCTCTAATAAACGTATACCAAGAAACTGAATAGGCAGGTACATTTATTCTATTGTCGTCAGAAATAATCATCTGTAGCTCTGTAGATACCCATTACAACTGTCACGTACTTGCGTATTTATAGGTGCAATTAACGACTTGATTACGGTCAATGATAGGTAAATCTCTTACTTGAGAGCCACACTTCATTCAAACATTCGCTTCAAGTTTCATTAGTTGAGCATTTATAGACTAATGGTTGAAATTCGGCCTCTCAGCCGAGGGTCCGAAGTTCGAATCCCAGAGACGCTATAAGAATTTTCTAAAATTATGTATGTATTAGCTGTACGCGCTAAACGCGTTCCGCATCGCACGCGTTTTTGCTCTACGATGAAGGAAGATGTGCAAAGTCTACTATTTTGCACTTAGCCAACTATCTATCAATAGTACTACGGCCTGAAGCTCTCTCATTTTGTGGGAAGACCCGTGTCCAGTAGTGAGACAATAGAGGATTGACGAAGTCATTCGCGCTACAATCGCCAATGTCAAGAGTTTAAAACAAAATACATTTTCGATCTTATAGAGACACGAAATTTCGCTGTAAATTGTAATTACATATATTGTTTGAGCTGAAATTCGCTAAGTGTGACGCTTGTAGCCCCAAACGAATGTTTTGTGGCCTTGGGTTGCAGATTAGGCTCCAGAGGCATGGCTGTTCCCCGTCTGTCATCACTGTTCATACAACTATGCCGTGCAGTGATACTGCAATAATGTGATTTAATGGGGAAATCTATCTTCAACTAAAATTCGTACTAACGCGAACTAATTATATGCACGAATGTTATCAGCTCCATTGCATTTATTTATACAACTTTATACTATTTAACCCAGTATTTTTGATTAAAAGATTTAATATTTCATAATATATATTTTTAAGTTGTAAAATAATAGTTTAAAAAGCAAACTTATTTATATCGAATTTCAAGAAGCTTTTTTAAATGTTACAGTTTGTAATTGTAATGTAATGTATTCTTTTACCTATTTTGTACGTTTAAGTATCAAATATTTCCCATACTCGGCGAAAGACGTTGGAAAAATAGCACCAACGCATTTGTAGAACTCAGTTTAGATTAGGTTAGTTCTCTTCTCTTTTGGTTGCTTACAGGTTTTTTAATTTAATTTGTTCAGATTGGATACAGATATCTTTATTAATTATGTCGTATATTTTTCTAATATCCCTAATGAATTAACTGCAACAGCGAACAGTAAAACGAAGCGCAATTAATTATGTTACCAACATCAAAACATTGCGCTGATCGCTGGTAAACACGCAGAATTACAATTAAACGTACAGCAACTATGTCGCTAAATACTATTCCAATAAAACAATAAGATAAACCAGTCACACGGCCGCCCGCACTTCGTTAGCGAGTCGCAAACATTATCATATTTAAACAGAACTTCATTAGTTATACTAGAGGTATCTAGGTTTAGTTTAGCTACAGGGTTTTATAATACACCTTATCTCGTGACTTCAAATATACTTTCCGCTCCTGTGTTTCCAAACCTGTTTCGAAAATTGCAGGTATCAACGTTAAATTTATTTTAAAATTGTCTAATAATCTCTTGTCTTTAAACGAGCACCCCACTGCGTATTTTGTTGGTTAATATACTTAGTATAAGTCCAAGACGGACTTCAGATGTTAATCCATTAACACTTTAGGTCATGTATGTAAACATACATAGGTAGTCGAAAAACACAATTCTCCCTAATAATGTTGCAGTTCGTTAAAGATGTAGGTCTTATTTACTGAAGTCTCCATCGTTATTTTGTATCTTGTCGCCGGGTTTGAGATTGCATGCGTATAATGAGGGTATAATAAAGTGATATTATACCTAATTAGGATGTTATTTACGATCGACTTCGTAAGTGTAGACTACAGATACATAAGCTGCAGTAATTTCCTTTTGATACTCATCAAACAAATGAACATCATCTTAACTTAATTTTATCCTCGTACTTCTATTTATAGACGATGGAGTGTGATAAATAGCTATTTAACTATGTATTTAAAATCACAATCATTTGGCCACTGTACTGTAATTTTCCAGTTCCATAGACTATTTTACTCTGACAAAGGGTCTGGCGCCCCTTCATACCTAGTCTGGGTGTAATGCACCCTTTGTGTTCAGCCCTACAGCCGCCTAGACGGGGATAGACAGCTGATATCGATTGCAATTTAATTTCACCCCACTTTTTGAAACCGGTAGGAAATGGTTCAATGAACATGTCTCTTATAAAATAAATCATAATAAATGAGTTTAATTGTTATCTTACTCTGTCATCTTAGATCTGTTAGATCTTAGCTCTAAGATGATTAAGGTCAGGTGTAGTATTCGTAGTTTAATTTAAATAAAATTTACAAAACTTGTAATTGGTATTAAGTGGCTAATGGATATTTTGAAGCAAAGTTCAAGTCTCCTATTAAATAATAGTACCTAATTCATGTACTACTTGTCGCTTCCAAGTTTGCAACAAGTGCACGAGAATTCGCTGCACTTTATGTTAGTTAGCTCATATCAAAGTAATATACACTAATATATAACACAATTCATCCTTAACTTGGCCTAAAAAATCTAAGTACACATATCAATAATAATTCAAAAGGATGGATGATGAAATCAGAAATCTACCGATGAATGACACGATAGAGGTCGTTAAACTGTTAAAACAAAGAGGATTCTCTTTAAATACAACAATGATTAATGCATAAAATTAAACTAAAACAAAAATGTATGAAAACAATATTAACGCCTTCAGTGGGTTCTTGGCACAGATAGTAAGTAATCTGTAGTCCATCACAACCAAGAGCGTTTTAATCAGTTCAAGAAAAAGTTGTTATTTTTTATCCCAAATTTGTATCTTTTTTATGAAATAATCGAAGTAGATTTATTTAAAAAAAATGTCAACAATTGTATAGTCAGAAAAAATCCAAATTGCAATATTTCCGTAACGTAAATTTAAAATAAAAACCCACAAGTTCTACCTGACGTTGGTCACGGCTGCGTTGCTACCTTGAGGATCTTGTGTTTGTAATTAATATGGCTGGTATGTATTCTAGCCAGGACTCAGACTCGCACTTACAAGTTTATTATTGATTTCGTAATTCTAAACATACCTAGGTATATAAATTAATTATCTTACTAATCGTACTTATATATACGTAGTACAAATTACGTTCAATGTACAACTCTTAATCGAATACCTAATTATTGCAGAAATAAACATTTATATAGCTTAAAGTTTTAAGTATTGACAATATATTACCATTTATCTTATTAACTTAATCTATCTCATAACTTCCTAATTTTATAAACTTTAACCATCACAAATTATTTTTATCAACAGGCAACTGATAAGTCTAATTACAAAGATTCGATTAATAGGTATTATTAATCGAATATTAATTTAAAAAATAATTATTGGTAAAAATAAGTAACCTCAAACGACTCTGTAATATCGTTTTATTCGTATATACTTCACTGTAAATGATTATGATTGATTTTACCTGCTTGTATTAACTGAAAAGGAAGTAATAAATTATTAGAAACACAGTAAGTTCTTTGAGGAAGAAACAATAGTCACTACAAATACTTAAGAAAATCGCAAATAAATTATTGTGATGAATAGACGGTAAATGTAAGATGAGAAATAGGGTTGGTTTAGCATAACTATATAAAGCATTGTTTTATAAATACTAATCGTTTCTTATGGGAAGTGGGTATCTATAATTTAGTAATAACAGTTCTTTATAACGTCGGTGATGAATGGCAATCCTTCGGCCTTATGGACGTTTTATATTTGTTCAAAAGACGAATAATACTGTAAATACTATAATTTTAGTAACTTGGAAAACAAATATGTCATAATACGGATAGATTAAAGGCCGAGATTTATTTTATTACTATTATTTTTGGTCTGGAAACGAGTGTCATTACCGGTGTAAGTGCTTCTTAACCTAACTTGAATAAACCTAATCAAAATGACGTCATTTAAATTAATCACTTAGTACTTCAATCAATCAATGAGCTATTCTATTGTCGGGACTTAATTTGTCTACCAAAAACTAATGGATTATAATACCAAAATATATTGATAACTTAATAGCAAATCCTGATATTGAGATGAAGATTAAGCATACTGTATGTTCAGTGTTCGGTTGTTACCTGTGTGAGTGCTTCTTAAACTAACTTGATAACTCAATCAATATGACGTAATTTAAATTAATCACTCTAACGTACTATCACTAACGTACTCTAGTCAATCAATGAGCTATTCTATTATCTATATTCAATTCGTCTACCAAAAAGTAATAGAATTATAATAGCCAAATATATTGATATCCCAATAGCATCACACACCTGATATTGAGATAGAGATTAAGCATACCGTATGTTCGGTGTTTGCTATATAATATTGAAATATAATAGACTTGTATATTTATATGCATATGCAACTTTAACAGTCATTTCAAGATAGACACATGAAATAAAACGAATCAATCTGAAGGAATAATAATAAGCTGAAACATACCTGTGGCTAAACGACCTTACTGCGACTTAGCAATTGATGGCCACACTCTAGCACATATATACTAGCATTTTCATCACTATAGCTACATAATATTATTATTTACGAGTACTTTTAACATATTTCACGTTCAGAACTTCACCTTTCTCTACTTGCAATGAAAACACTAACTCAACTTAGCTACCGTCTGGATCTACAAAATTACAATTTTAAAGTAGGAATGTCTGAACGGCGCGGTTTTATAACTAAGTTCAAGATTTTAGGTCGTATTTTTGATTTAATGATGTGTTATAAACTCCTATAGTATCTAAGAGTTCTCTGAATAATAATTTATCACCGACTGACATTCAATAATAACAAAATTACGAGTTTATCACCTACATCCTAGTGGCAGTAATTTATTAACGGTAACAAGCATTTTCTGGGATTTATTTTTTTCGGATGAGGCTGAAATATGTAGATTTTGTTGCGTCTTACCTGTAAAAAGGTGAGATTGTTTTATTTTTCACAATGTAGACACAAAATAGAATATTTCTTAGGTGCGAAACAATTGTTTCTCGTCCATCGTTATCACTGAGCAAATGTCAAACCAAGTCGTTTATGCGCAGCTGCATTTTGCATTTCCATCTCACAGGGATATATCTGTTCGTGTCACACACTATCAACCTCTTCGAGTTTATGTTATCCTAGTATTCTGGTTGCAATTTTATGCACTGTTGGCTCCGATGGGAGGAATTCGCGACTTGCAAAATGCAACGTCGCATTGCTATTTCACGAATATTGCATCTGGATATGCGCTAACATCAAAATAATCTATTACTACGTCTAACTAGTATTACGCGCATGCCCCGTGGTCGCACCTGAAACCTAGGGTTCAAAAGTACCGATAGCAATAAAAGTAAATTGATGCAGTTATCCATCTGCTACCTCTCGTACATGTCAATTACAAATTGAAGTCGTCGTGCACTGTATATACTAAATATGATAAAAGTATTTTATTGCTCAAAGATAAATACTCTATTTTTTTAGAAAAACTTTTTAAATAAAGAAACTACAAATAATCGTATCTACAGCTTCTAAATTGGATTATTGCTCACATATTGTATGGATTGAAATTTAGAATATGTTTCGATATTATCTTTTTTATGACATCAAGTAATAATATCAGTAGTTCACATTAAACAAGAGTCCAATCAATCTACCAGATGACCCGGGGTCAGAGATCACTGCTACTCGGCAACATTCGTAGTCAACCCACGAAAAGTTTTTAAATAATTATAAAATAAATATTTACGTGACGATGATTACGGTATTTAAATAAATAAAAATAAGCAAAATGCAGAGTAACTCAATGTCCTCTATCAATTAATTGATTCCTATTAGTTCTAATTTTAAAATATGAAGTTTCTTGCACCCGTTTCTCCCTAGTAACTACACCTTTAGACGGCGTGACATATTTTCTTACAAAAAAAATAAACTAATGATCTGTTCTAATTAAATGACTATTCAATTTAAAGTGTTTCCTGAAATTTCCTTTCAGAAATTTCACTCGAAACAAAGTTATATTGCCTTATATATTTTTACCTCACGAGTCACAACAACTTTTAATGTACATCATGATTTTAAGTGCATATTACGATTCAATAGAAATACTGAAAACATCGACATATCATTTAATGCATGGAAACTCAGTTTATTTTCAATTTGGAATTATGGAATATAAAAGAAATTGTATTACGATCAATTTGGAGTCACTAATAGATTCACACACACATCGGCAAATTCAATGGTGGGCTGAGAGGCACAAAAAGCCGCTTCCACACCTCATTCCATTGTCATACGACAACATCGGCGCAAGAGTAGAGCGTTCGTATACATAAGTGGTATGGATTTTTTTTCTAACCCCAGGGCTAAGATATAATTTCGGCACAACACCCAAAAAAATTCCATGGCCTTATCAAATCGGGCACATTTATTTGTTTTGAATTCTCAATGCTCACATTGGCAGGGTTCGCAAATATTTTGGGACTTGCGATAAGGCAGTGGACGCGGCACACCACCCAAATCTCTAACCTCTTGCTACCACCCTCGCCATTCCCACCATCGCGGCTTTCAAAAACGACAGGAAGACTTGTGATCGTACTGAGTCAAAAAAAGCAATATAAGACCTATGATGATAAACCACACTTTTGTTGCTGACGGTACTTTTTGACGTCTGCACTGTATGCTTGTGGGGGAAAGGGAAGCACTGGACTCTGCTGGTGCAATCTAAATCGATACGCTGACCCGCCCATAGACTTCCGGTGGGCGTTTCCTCAGAAGTAGTGTGAAGTCGGTATCATCCATGGTCTACTGAGTGAAGTCAGGAACATTTGCGAATTGTACCTAACGTCAGCCTGGAAAAACTCTTGCTGGTCATGCTTTCCTGGTATTTTTTGCGCTAAAAACTTGCACCTTTGCCAAATGCTACAGCTGCTATCCTCGTTAAATTGCAAGGCCGGATTCCATTGCATCCACAGTATGCAATACTTTTAAGTAAATATGACTTTATCTTAATATTTTTTTATAATTATTATTATTTACTGTATTATTACTTATATTTATATCGTTTTAAACGATATATTTTTTATTAATAAAAACGCATCTACTGACTTTAAACGCAATATTTAAATCAGGCGTTTAAAACTGAAGCATTTTCGCGCGCTTTGTAGAGTCTATGGTAGTGACAGCAGAAATCATGACATTTGGTCGCTATTGACTTTGTAGAGTTGCGTTTTGATATTTGAAATTTCCCTCGTAATTATAGAAATAATCTTATATTTATACGGTTTAAGAATAACATAATGATAAACAGTATATGTAGAAAATAAATATTGTAAAAAAAATATTTTTTCGAGATTTGAAATACGTGCATATTTCTTATAAAGTTACGGCCAGTTAGAAAATAAGAAATATTGGCTTTCATAGCTTCATTTCTATACAAATAAACTTAAGAACAAAAATAGTTGTATAAGATAGACAAATTAAAATGTCTTTGTATATATAAAGATATTTATACAAGAAAACCCGAAACAGAAATTACACTACCCTCAGGTGGTGAAGTAGAGTACTATCTGACGTCGGACATGGACATGTAACATAAATTGAAGACTTAAAACGCCTGATTTGAGTATCATTCTTGTAAGTAGAATAAGGCGGCGCTTGTCAGCATTATTACACAAAAATATTATTTAATGATAAATTTTAATAAAATTGTGCTGAATAATATACTAAGACGTTTATTCGCCTCTTCGACATTAAAGCGGCAAAATTTTAATTAATATACAAATCTAGAAAGATGAACTGGCAAATATTATAGACTGATAGTCATTTTTTTATATTTCTTATTTATTTTATTCATTGGTATAACATTAATCACATAAGCTTAATAAATATTACGTTTACTTTAGTACAGTCATTCCCTGCTCTACTTTTCAGATCAAAATAGGGCAGAACGAGCCCTGGTTTCAAAAGGGAGCAAGAAGTCCCGCGCTGATCCAATCAGGAATATTCAATCAGGAATATTGTACATATTATCAAATATAATAAATACAAATACTATACAATGGTATTTGCTTTAAATAATGTAATAGTTAAAAGAAAAATCAACTAACGGGATATTAACTTATAAATATATTCATATGTATGGCTCAACGAAATTACAAAGTAATAAATGAACTAAAGTATTACAACAACATAATTATATCAGAAAGTCTATACTTTCTTTGCTATAACATAATCATAAGATATTTTTATATGATTTTCCAACCGAAGGGCGGGCGGCCTCACACGCAGTGCAACGATCCACAACGCAACCATCGCAACTCCGCTAATTTCTGTGTCCCTAGTAACGTGGTGCGATAAATGCTATAAGTTCATGGGCCTATGAACCCATAACACCCATGTACAGTCATACAAACGAGTACCTACAATTCACATGAAATTATTGTATATATCTTCGTTTTATCAGTGTTACCTACCTTACCTTATTATTATATTATTAAAATTATATAAAATAAGTTTTTTATGTCTGTTTAAAATTTAAAATATATTTCTTGTAATTTTCTTACATTTAATACTATTGAATACTTTTAATACAAAGAGCAATAGTCTATCATGTAAGATTTATTTTTATGAAAACTGAACAGTTTTCGTCTAAAAATAATTTGCAAACGCATTTTTGAGTAAATGGAAGAATAATAAAATGTTATGGCACCACTACCAATCAGAGCAGTGATAGCCTAAAGGTTGAAACTTACCCTCTCAATCGGGAGGTCCGAGGTTGAAACCCAGGCACGCACCACTGATTTATGTGCGTATTAGACATTAATTATCACTGCTTTTCGGTGAAGAAAAACACCGTGAAGAAACCTACACATCCGTGAGATCATTTATATAAAAAAGTTCTCGGAAGTGTGTGAAGTCCACAAATTCGCACATTCGCACATGGCCAGCTTGGTGGACCAGATTTATATTTAAAGATAATATTTATATTTTTCTGTCATGTAAAGCACGCCTTCACGCTCATTTTTCTAGATTTATTACATTCGAAATTCTCAACGAATCATAAACACAGCGCATGCTTACCATACATAAGAGAAGGAGAAAATGTTAGTAGTCCGTGAAGGTAACTTTTTAAAAGTTTTACGATCATTAAAATATAAAGACCATAGCTGGATAAGGGTTTATCATAACTCACGTTGCTCTGGCGAGCAGTACGCTCCACCAATGAATACATTAAAATTTATCTCTACGTTTATTTCTTGTAAACTTAATTGCACGTTGATAATGCACTCAATGCAACAATGTGGGCGATGTTTACGCGGTGTGATGAGATATCTGTGACTTATACGGTCCTGGTAGCAGAACAACACAATGTTGCAATGACTTGATGCAGTTGTAAACAAATACAATGTATGTGGTGGATTTTGCATCAGTCTGAATATGCTGCAAGTTGAGATCACGCATTTTATTGCGATATTGAACTAGGAAACGAATATGCAACTCATCTGATCGTACGTGAGTAAGGTGTAGCCCATGGACATCTGTAAACCGATCCCAAATAATATCAGATCTTTACCTGCCGCCCATAGACATAATATGTAATGGTAACATATATATGTAATTACCCCAAATTAGGTCAGGATCTTTCCTGACATTAGGTATAGATCCGTTGTAGCTCCTGTTCATTCATTTCTTTCTCTCTGAGAACTTCGTTCAAACAAACATTTTTTAACCTAGCTGTTTTTATCCCTGTTAAGTGTTCGATAGGCTTGTATTCATTGTTCACAAGTGGGTGGAACAGAAATATCAGATTTTTGCCTTTCTCTCGTTTGTCCCGTGATATTCAAGATCTAAGCGAAATTACATAGACTTGTCCGGTACATTTCAGGCGTAGTACCATATTAAACCGGGGTACTATGAACCACTGATCAACGTGATGAAGACAAATACCTAGTTCAAACCCAGCAGACGAAAGAGTGCATATCTGAAGTAATAAGGCTCTTATAAGGTAGAAATGTAATGCTTTGGAAGTTGAACGATGAAACGTTTTACCAACTTTTTATTTTTCCTGTACTTCAAGTTTTCACACGCATCGATTTTAAACAGAACCACAAATTTCATTTTCTTTATTTCTTATATTACAGGAGCTGTTACTTTAGGAATTTGTTTGAGAACATTTCTTTAAAGAGCTTTAACGAATGTAGGTTTCTTTACAATGTTTATTTGCACGATAGATCACCAATTTCTAATATACACATAACTTTAATAAATTTGAGTTGCTTCCCTGATTCAAGCCGCAGCAGACCTGTGAAAGGCCGTGTTTATGCTTGAATCATATAATAAAAAAATGGTAAATAATGTATGCACGTCGTATTTCGTACTCGTATGCACTAAGTAGGTAATTGGCGGACGCCTATTAGGTTAGGACGCGAGCGACAAAGTCGTCGACTATACCCATTGTTGGCATGCGCCCGTGTGCGGGTAATTGATAAATGAGGCATCACATAGCACTAACAAAAGTAGCTTCAAATTATGTTTAATTTTCTGTAACCCATATGCGAGTTGCACATTGTAAGAAGGACAAAATTAAGAACTTAAAAGGTTTTTTTATCTGGCTGAAAAGACAAACGAGCGTGCAGTCCACCTGATGGTAAGTGGTCACTGCCGCCCATCTGTAAGCAACCTTACATAGAACATAAGTTTTATCTGAAGTTAATTACAATTGCGCTGCTACTCCCGAGAAATAGGATGGTACCCTCAGTTGTTGAAGTAATTAATTAGCAGCTTCCATAAATCGGAGATGACTTTTTGGGATTCTAACGATGCAAGTGCACAGGTCACTTGTGTCGTCGGCTGGAATTAAAGTTTTAGGTTTACCTGTATATCTGTTGAAGGACTGTTAGATCTGAAAATAACATTGTCATAATTGTCGGCTAAAATAAGTGATAAGTAACTTACTTGTTCAAAATAGTGGCGATAATAGTGTTCAAAATAATTTGGGCGACATCAGGCAAGTATCTGATCTTAGGCCTTGTTTTATGAAACGAATAAATCATAATAATAGTGTGAATAAAAAAAAATATTTTATTTAAAAAAAACGTGGGGTGCTTTTTAATCTTTTTAATATATTATCGAAATGATAATCACTCTACTCATATCTGTCAATAAAATATCTATAACCATTGACACCATGCACCCCACGCTTTTTTTTTAATAAAATATTTTTTTTTATTCACACTATTATTAATTCATATTCATTGAAATTTTTAACACTATTTTCTTAATTTAAATTCATTTAAATTTATTTTCTATTTTTTAGTTCGGTTTTCTATAAAAAGCGTGTTTTTAGTTTTTTTAAACTATTATTTATTTTCTACTTTTTAGTTTGGATTATTTATAATAGCTTGTTTTTTTTAATTTTAAACTATTGCACGACTCATGATGCGAAGAAAGTAGAGAAAAATTATAGAAAATTTTAATTAATTTTCTTACCTTATCGACTATGGATGAAAAATATATAAATTAACAAAAATCATATTTTGCTAATTAAAAAATGGAATAATTTTATCAAATTAGTGTATTGTCATCGGTCCTCAATAAATCTACAAAGTTTGAACGAAATCTATCCGTTTAAAGTGGGTCAAAATCGCGCCCAAAGAAGTCGGTCACAAACATACAAACAAACATACAGGTGAAGCTAATAAAAAGCTAATAAAAAGTCATTATAAAATAAGAAGAGCATCTCATGAATTTATTAATCTATTGAAGTAACTACAGATAGACCTCATAACTAGAAGGAAAGAGGATGGAAAAAAAGTTATTTACTATTAACGGCTACTCTTTAGGGTTTCCAAATGATACATTGACAAATAATTACACCCATTTATTTATCAGAATATTAGTTATATTTTTTTTTATTTTAAAGCGGCCGGCCATTACAATCCCATACCAAAACAATAAATTATTTTTAGGCTACAGATAGGTAGAGTACACCAGTTTATATTAATACTCAGTATTTTGCTATCGCTAACAGTAAGTATGAATTATTGCTACAATACTAAAAATCGCTATTTTTATATACTTTTGTGCTGACATCATGTATATAAAACAGTCATATGTATCGATACATATATATTGATTGAAGTTAATATAATATTTCCAAAAAAATTGACACAGTGATTAGAGTAATGACTAAATTTATATAATTTGTACATAACGGACTAAACAGTTACAAATATTCATCGAATATAACTACAATAAAATTAAATATAATAATATCATCACATTAGTACGTACAATAATTCCTTTATCTGGACAAAAAAATTGTGAGCGGCAAAAAACGTATATTTTGATCTTGAATGACCTAGAGGAGTAATTTGATTATAGTTATGTATTTTAATATACAACTACCTGTTATAAAGGAACAAGACCTTTAATAGACATACAAAAACCATATAAGTTACACAGTAACTCAACTGTGAGTATCAAAATTAAGAGTTTATTCTTCACACTCACTCAGACTTTTGTGTTTATTAAAAATATCAAAAATAGATATACAAAAAAAACATATTAGTTACACAGTAACTCAACTTTAAGTATCAAAATTAAGAGTTTTTTCTTCATACTCACTCAGACTTTTGTGTTTATTAAAAAAAATAAAAATAGACATACAAGAAACCATATAAGTTACACAGTAACTCAACATTGAGTATCAAAATTAAGAGCTTTTTCTTCATACTCTGAGTGAGTATGAAGAAAAAACTCATAATTTTGATACTTTTGTGTTTATTAAGAATATCAGAGAACAATGTAAAATTAATAACATGGTCATACGCTTCGCAGTACAATTTACAGATTACACGCATAAAGCACCAGCTACAAAGTCTGTAAGAATAGCAAATAGGTAACTTCTTCGAAAATTCACAACATTAAAGTACATTGTGCCATGAGGTACTGAAATATTTGAAACTATAAAACGAGGCCTAATAGGAAATCATGATTTCCTGAGAAAGTTATCCAAAAGGTATATACACAAATTAACACATATCAGTAACATTTTATTAATCCAAAACTGTGCAGCTGGGATAATCCATTTCACTCAATTTCAAAGAAACATTCTAATAGAACTTTTCTTCAAGAGTAACATAAAGTCAAGTTAATGGATTTTTACACCCAGCTTTACAATTATAAGTAACCTAATTGGCTAAATTAGGTGGAACTGGTGACCTAATATAATCATAGCATATAATCATACGATTATTTTCAACCGTATCGTGACATTTAACGCGTTACTTCGTAAATAATACAAATAAAATTCGCTAATGTGCATATCAACATTCGCATTAGGCAAAACACTAGACACCTTTATAGCAACTTGCTTATTAACAAATACACATCATCTGATTAAATTAATCAATCCAACAAAACAATAACATCTTCGAACGAACGAGCTAAACAATGTATAACCAAAAATTGACGAAGCAAGTCAACAGACATATTAATTTACTTTATTTTTCGATGCGGTGCATCAAACCTACAGAGCATATTTAATCTCCTGTGTCTTCTGCATCTGGAGTAAACGATTAGGCTTGTAAGTTCCTTTGTTTTCTTTGTCCTTATTTTCTTGATCCTGGTGTCTCTACATCTGCAGCGTAGCCACATGATCCTGGCGAAACCAGGCCTCAAATTGACGCCGGCATGAAATGTCACTCGCAAACCCCGTAACATACTGTACTTCCGTAGAAAGGCAAACATTTTCAGAGATTCAGATGTAAATTGCGACTCTTTAGTTAAAAATGGTTCCAGCCGCACCTTCCTTTATCGATCTTAAAACTCTGACACAATGAGCCGGTAGCGAATATGTCACAGAATTCTTTATATCGCCGACTTCATTACAAGTTGTGTTTTGATTTAATACGGCTTCTGACCCCACACGCGACGGAGACTACATGTTTTACATAATCTTCGACTGCTTATACAGTTCTAGTAGGATTTCTCTACTTTGTTGCACCGAGAGCTTGCAGACACTGTCAATGAGTGCACCGATTCTATGCGCGCAGAGCGCATGTGTTGATTGATTTGCAAATGTTGACGTTTGCTATACTCCGCCCTCCGATATGTTTTCCCTCTCTGTCTCGTGTCCAGTGAAAACTCCTCGGGAGTTATGATTTCCATATAGCTGAATGCACTAAAACCTGCAGGTAGATGAACTCTTAGGGACAACGCATATTGTCGAAGTCTGCCAACCGTTGAATTGCAAGTGTGCGGTTCTATAATTGAGCACGTTTTCAAGTATTTTCTTTAATAGTGCACATAATAATAAATAATTTGAGTGTTAGTCCATAAGAGGAGGACTCCCTTACTTATCATATATCTTAAAATATATTGAAATATAAAGAAAAAACCCTAACGATACAGCTTATTACGTCATTGAATTATTGATACCGGAAAACTGCCCTTCGACATTGATCATAAACTATATTTTTATATGTACTTTATTTTAAACTCGATGTTGTTAAAATTCAGTGTTGTTTTAAGACTTCTATTTCAACCTTTATAATATATATATATATATCTCACTATAAAATATATTAAAGACCGATACTAAAAAGTGCAGAAATATAGGCTTATTAAAATTCTCGTAAAAATACTTAAATGGGGAATAGCTTATTTCATTTATAAGCAGTTTGAACACGTATTTCACTTAATTTTAGTTCTGCTACATTATCTGTTGCGTAACGTTAAAGGAAAGTGTTTGATGCAAGCTTCGTGCGATCAATATATTTTGTATGTATAAAATCATACTATTATATTAATTAATATTTTTACATCGACTCTATTTATCACTGAAATCATATGTAAATGTACTTATTGCAAGTGGAAGTGCGGGAGACGCTGCAGACATAATCAATACTGCACTGGACGCCGCGATCAATTTAAATGATGTCGGAGTTTGCAACTAACACTAGAGATTCCAAAAAAATTTACTAATTAATTTCAGGTCAAAAAAGTCAGTATTATTTTTAAAGAAATTAGCAAACATTCGTCACACGTCAAAAAATGAATAAAAATATTTGTACATGAAAAAAATGTCTAATCTTAAACGAGATCCCTATTTTTATATTTGATCAATATTTACCTGTTGATTGGTTGATTTTACGTCTGTTTATAAATTTGAAATATTGGCGGGAAATAAAATCCAGGAATGTTGTCTGTGTTAAGTGTGGTGTGAGGTAAATTTATGCTTCGTCAATCTCACCAATGGATGTTAGCCCGCCTACTTCCTGTGGCGACAGCAGATGCGCGATACATTTAGCAGACCTCCCTTTTACTCTTGTCTATAATACCAAAAAATCTTCGGAAATTGTAAATTTTAAATTTATACAGCTTATTTAATTTAAAATATTCGATAAAATTCGTTTCATCTTCATTACAAGGCATAAAATATAGAAATGGCAATAATAAAGTAATTTTTCGCTTTTATTTACCGCCATACGCAAAACTATATTTTTCGCCTGTGGATAACTCCTTCAATGCTCTGGTAACCTAGTAGCCCATTGCACTGAGAATGCACTCAGGGTGGACGAAATTCAAATCAGTTCAGACCTCCCCTTGCTTGATGCAGTTTATCCACCAATATATATTTTATTGATAAGAATACCGGTGACCAAAATACCTTATAAATAACCCTATATTTTCACAAATTAAATAAGTATAGTACATAACACAAATATGTACATACATATAAAAATCGATAAAATTCTAAGAAGTATTGGCGGTATTTTCGTTTTTTTTATTCGCGTATGCAGCAAATTGTTCTTTATTTTAATTAACTTCCGTTTTTTTATGCGGCGAATTATGCTTAGCGGCCAGATTTAAACTGTGATATTCATCCATTTTATAATAGTTATTTAATAAAACGTATATTAAGATTATCGTTTGCCTTATTTTGTTACACTTACAAAATATCTGTAACATAGTAAAATATTCACAGTTTATAAATTCATTGAACCATTTTAAAAGACCTCTCTTACGTATGAGACTCGGAGCTTCAGCGATATCAAGCTGGATGGATAATGGGTTCTTGACTACCGATTTTTATAAGCTATAGCTTAAAACCTTTGTTCATGAATGACCTACTAAAAAAAATTAAACTTAAATTACCACAAAATAAAGGCGCTCAAGTGATATTTTTAGTTTAATAAATTATCATACTTTAGTTCTTTAGAAGTACAAATGTTCAATTTAAGCGGTTCCATTATAAAATTATGCAATATAATAATTTTCGGCGCAGACATTTCGCACACGACGATTGTGTATTTTAGTAAGATTTAAAGCGGTCACGCGTAAGGTGAGTGACCGTAGATGTCTGCAAGCCATTTGAGCATCTTTCCGAAGCGGTACTCGTAGTTTAACTCAGCTGTGATAGTAAGATGTAAGTTTATTTAGTACATAATTAAACATCGAAAGAATGTAAAACTTCACAACATATGGTTAAGAAAGGATAAAGCGTTAATGACAGAATGAGAGAGTTTAGGCCATTAGAAGTTATCAAAAAAATAATATTAGCCATATGTCACAAATCAATATGCGAAAATTTTCATTCGTATCGAATCTCTTTAATCTCATAAGCTCCTAGTACGAGATACATACAATGTTGCAAGGCGCAGTTATCGATGCTTCAAAAGTGCAACACTTGGAACACGTGGTATCGCGTGTGTGAAGCACGTGTGTGAAACACCAACATGCGAGCACACATGCAACTATCCAATCAGCTGCTAGATCACGCTGAGGACATACGCGTTAAATAATAATTTTAATATTATTATATTAGTATGCGTCATTATTATAAAGGACGTTAAAAATGTATTCTACGACTAAGTCTGCGAGCAGCTGTATTTTAAAAATAGTTCATTTATATAGGTATACGTTGGCAATTTTGACTGCCTCCTCCCTCCTTGAAAAGATGTAGTGAGGTTTCCGACTACTAATCGCACGTGGGTTCATTTACTAAGGTGGTAGAATCAGTGTAGTCAAGGTGGTAGAACCAGTGTAGTTCGATCGGGGAAGTACTCCCGCCACACCTATTTCTAGCGTGATGCATTTCTTGCATTTCGGTAGAAGGGTGTGGTTGCCGTCACACTTTCACATGAGTCGACCATCATAGTCCTCGGGAGTAGTGCAACGCATATGTGATTGACTTCAGATGGAACCCATGTTCTGTATGTAGTTGATTACAGATGTCCATGGGCGGCACTGACCACTTACCATCATGCAGTCCATGCTCGTTTGCTACTTCAGTCAGATAACAAAAAATACAATTAGAAGTAGAGATGTATTTTATAAATGTATATTTATTCAAATATATATTTTTAAATCCTATTAAAAATTTATTAATTTGAAAAAAAAAACTAAATATTAACTTAGTAATTTTACAATTAAATGGCTAAATAAAATTCAAATTTATATGTAAAAAGAATCAACTAGGTAGTCTAGCGACATTGAAATCAATGTCCCTGATGAGTCCCCAGAATAATAAATAATTTATATGTATTTTATATAATTATATATGTATATGTTGACAATTGTTCGACTACCCTCGTCCACCTCGATTCTTTAAAATACTAATTGCACTTGAGATCATTATTAAATAATAAATTGAAGAAACAATGTTTTCCTTGATTTAATCCAGTTATCTTTCAATATTACACAGCAGCTTATCGAAGAAATACTAGATATTAAGCCGAAAACCCCCTAACTTCCCCCTACGTAAGATTAGACGAGACTAGACCAAACTCCCGTCACACTAAATATTTCCCATAATCTATGGATGTCGCATAACTGGTAGCTAAACATCAGGGAAAGCTTTGGTTATTATGCGTAGCCACTTCCGTGGTCTAAAATGGTCGTATTATATAAAAATGAGCCAGCAACCACACCCGTACACCCAAATGCAGTAGCTGTGTCATGCTAGAAATAGGAATGACAGTGGAACCCGGAGGGATCATTGTCGTTGCCTCTTCGATTTGTGTGTAACCTGTAATATAAATATGAAAAAAGTGTAAATTTTTATTATTTTATCACTTTATTTTACAGGAGTTACTGTTACCCTCTCAAATAGGGTGTGATGGAAACCTAAGTCAAGATGCAAGTGATTTTCACGACAGATGTCTAGGATATTGAGACTGAGTGAAGGCTTTGGGGCATGTTTCCAGAATAAATATTTCCCCTAAATTTCGAAATTTATAATCAGATTGTGTGTTATCGATGTCTGAATAAGTTAATCGTTTGACCGATGAATCTATTTTTTTAATTTTTATTGCAAGGATTCAGTAGATACCTCAATTATTACTGAAAACATCTGGATCAATTGTCATCCTTCATGGAGTCTACTCTACTCTCTCTGCTTATCAGATTGTAGTAATAAAGGACGATGTTTCAGTATCGACTGATGGCGATTGATAATAAACACTTTCGTTTTTAGTATTATGCTATTTCAGGAGATACTTTAACGTGCATGCAATAATGAATCGAAGTAGTACATAATATATTTTATTTTAAGCGTTGAAGTAACTGTAATTCGAGGTCCATGGAATATCCGCATGGAGCGTGTATTGTTTTGAGCTATAAGCGTCATCTTTGAGCGTTTGAAACAAATGATTGTATGAATTTATCCAATCTTATAAAACCACGAAATATTGCTGCAAATTATGTCGAAAGTTTTCAAAATTCGCGCAACTGACGCTTAAAACGCCAAGCAATTGTTATGCCTTGTATAAAAAGATAATGCAGCCGCATAGACACAACTCGTTTGAGTGGATACTTGTCCGTGTGTGAGTTGTGACGTGTTGACTGCATCGCATATCAAATCACATTTAAAAACTTCTACACTACATAATTCCCTGGTAGCAGACGACTACAATGTTGCACCGTTATCGGCAGAATTGCTATGACCGCTGCTTCTTCGGCGGTCGAATGACGCGTCCGATCGGCGAACGGACAATCTGAGCTGTTTTATCGTCTTTCATTATAAATTTATACACATTATTTTAACTTTTAAAACATTTCTGTTAAATATACCTATGTGATATTTTTTTCCTAAAATTTTATATCAAGTAATTAACTTTGTCGATAAACTTAATTTATCTTTACAAACGTTTTGTATCTTTAAAAATATATGTATTATATTTAAAAAGCTATACGGTTTAGACACCAAAAAATGGGACAATAAACTGACATAATTTGGACATTTTTAAAATCTAGGTAATGTATGTATATAATACATATTTAAATTTATTTAATGTTGCGATGTTGAATTCAGCAAAAAAACTAAGAACAGTGCAGTTGATAAATATTTAAAGGAACACCAGACGACCAATCGCAATACTTCACCTATCTACAACACAGTATCATAACGACGTGGGACTGATGAATAAATTGAATTTTCAATGCTGCAATGACACCTACATACGATATCCACATACTTCTGGTGCCCGGATACCGCAGGGTGCTAAACAACCGTAGCACACCCTTTACCGTAAATATTTACCACCTGTCCATTAAAAAATCATACTAACTCACCTACCATAACTACCTATTATGCAATTTTATAATGTACGCTTGGATAAGTGACATAATGCGATGTTTTGCAGTTAAGCTTCTCTAGATTCGTAGAGGTTAAGGGTAGCAAACGTAACTAAAATTGAATAAATTGGCGAACAGACTATCACGTGAATGCAAGTACAGTTTCCAGTTCAGAATAATTCATTATTAAACTGAAATGAGTATACCTCTTAATGTATTCGGGCATTATAAAAATACTTGGTATTTTATAGTTTAATACGTAGAATTCAGTATATTCTGTATCATTTTTTGTATACAAAATAAATTTCTTAAAATTTGTGCATCGACTTCCGGTCTCTTTTTGCAAATACCGAGCTTACAGAGGAGTCTGTGATCAAGGAATATCGAATTTAGTTTTTATTTGGTTTTCACGACGGTCGGCTTTCGACCACTGAGATGGAAGAAATAATACCGACGAATCATAATACTCGTGGTCGAAAGCTTCAAAAGGTGCCGTGGGGGCGACGCAGGATCATGTGGGATTTTTACCGTAATAAAACCCCCCCGATGGATCTTCAAAGGAACGCAACCGAAATCCTCTGAGTGCGTTGCCCCATCGGGCTCCTCTGAGACGCGCGGCTAGGCCCACCGCTCCGTCTAGTCATTACGACGGTATCTGACTACGCATACCGCCGTCCTTTCTGGGATCGCCTGCCTGGACGCTTCAAGCTCCCATTCTAGCCACCCGCTATCCCGGAAACCCCCATTTAGTCGCCTATTACGGCAGGAAGAGGATACCGTAGCCCTATTCTGATCCCGGAACTACAGAGACGGAGTCACGGAGTCATAATACCTTGAAAACCTTATTATTTGCGCCGCAAAAGTATGCGTGTAAGTAAAATAACTTTTACTTACACACATCGACTTTAATAAAGACAGAAATTGATGGAAAGTCTATAAAAATATTAAATTGAAATCGTGTCACAGGTGCACCAGGATACTATAGGAAATTATAATGCCGTACTGCAGGTATGTTTGCAATTAGATTTTTTTGTACTGGCAAAAAGAATTATGACTTGTAATCGACTAAAGTATATTATTGCTCCTTTTATTTAAATAGTAATTATAACAGTGATTGAATTTTCAAGCAAATAATTGAACGTGCCTAATAAAGCGATAAGTTGTCTCAATTAGCGACGGTATCTTACAAAGTTGCGTATTGTATTGGTTTATACTATCTTTCATTTTATGCAGTCCTAGTATAAGACAGTTACCTTGTTGCAAGTCTTATACTACAGAATGCAAGCAGATTGACCATAATTTAAAATAGTATAATTATAACATAATCAAGTTGTAAAGGTAGTACAGGAAGACTTGTATGACGTTTTATGAAAGTCGAAACATGCAGTCTGCCTAAAAGAACTAAATGTCCATCTATAGATCTACATAGTCATCTGGAACATAGTCCATCTCGACCAAGGGATCTATCTTAATCCGGTCACAGAGGCCTAGTCAATTACAGTTAAAACGAGATATGACAGTGTTTGAACCGTACCGTTCAATCGCTTAATCGATGTTATGTCAGTGCAAAGTCAAATAGCAACTTATCCTAATGTAAATGACAATTTGTATGTGGCTCCGTAGACCAATGCACAATAAAAATATTTCATTTCATCTGTATCTCTCTGGTGTAGTTAAGTTTTAGGCAAATTCATTCAGTCCAAATAAAGGTAACAACGGACAGGCACGCAAACTTAACACACATACATTAACTTGCTTTTTTATCAGCACAAAGATTAAAATCAGCCCTGATTAGTAGGACAAATGATAGATGATTGAAATCGGGCTTGTAACACTTGAGCCCAATGTAAAATTGAGTCTCCCACATCGCTCTCCCACATTTTTCGTGGTTGCGTTTATGAAAATAACGACACTTGTTACGGCGCGGGAAAACATTCCGAGGAGATCAAAGTACTTCCAGTAACTTCTTTATAAGGAAATCAGATTTGTTTCGTCTGCTAATAAGTAATTATTCAACCTAACGGAATATGGCAAGGAACAAAAGTAGGATAACAGAGGTTATATTTTAATAGTATACACAGTTAAGTGTAAAAAAGAACTTTTAATCGCCTTTAGTGTATAAATATTAATTAAATGTACACTTTGATAACATTTAACATAGTAGATTAGATTAGTATAGTCAAAGTACTTTTAAAATGCGCCCTTAAGTGTATACCACTTATTTAAGTTACTACAATAGTTGTACTGTAACTTTTGAACTGTCAGTCAATCAATTTGCAAAGAAAATATTAATTTTCAAGAATCAAATAAAGACATTTAATTTTTATTCCAAATGTTGAATAGTCCTTGTTGATCGAGAGCATTATAGCCAAAGCCGAATATAGTATAACCTTATTTAAACTCAGCAGTAGATGCGATACTACCCTGATGGTGTTGAAGAGTATAAAGGCGGTAGTGTACCTAATAATATAGAGATAATAGATAAAGTCGCCACCTATTTCTACTTTAGAACTAAAGAGAGTATTTGCGCTCAAAGTTGGATGAGATAAGTGTGAAAGGCTGAAAAACATGAAAAATAAAATTCTCTCCTTATCCGTAGTAACATCTATATAGTACGTAGATATCTCCTCTGCCCGTCATCCTATTGCATTACATGCAAAATTTACCGGGTGGATGTAACTACGAGAGCCGGCCTTTATTCTTATCACTTGGCTGGTAAATAACAGTAAAAAAAAAAGATCTAGTACATTTACAAGGTGGTAGAACCAGTGTAGTTTGACCGGGGAAGTACCACCGCAACACCTATTTCTAGCGTGAAGCATTTCTTACGTTTCTATAGAAGGGTGTGGTTGCCGGCACACTTTCACGTGAGCCGACCATCATAGTCCTCGGGAGTAGCAACGCATATGTGATTGACTTCAGATGGACCCCATGTTCTGTTTGAAGTTGATTACAGATGTCCATGGGCGGCAGTGGCCACTTACCATCAGGTGGACTGCATGTTCGTTTGCTACTTTAGATAAAAAAAACATACGAGTATATACCCAAGGATTAGTTAAATTAACCGGATAAATGCACTAGAACTACTATTACAATTGCATCGGGCTACACGCATTGGTTTAGATTCAGATGACGTCAGCCGACCGGCTATTATGCATGTTTTCTCACCGTCTGGCATTTTAATGTGTATCTATCAAGTATTGAATATTTTGCGACTGGTTCATGTATATGATTTTTGGTGCAAATAACGGTTCTAAAGGTTATCAAAACGCACGGTACAACAAAATTATTTTGGATATTGTTTAACTAACTCTACTGTAAACATTTTACGTTACGTAATATTTATCGCCTAAACCATTCCTACCATTTTGCTTCATTTAACTGTATATGTGGTCAATTTCGTCAAGGAATAACCACGAAAATACTTATTGCACAAATCCAACACTTATTTTAAGAATTTGTTAAATTTAGATTATTTTCTTAATTTTTCAAAAATCCTCCTACACCGTATTGATGCCGTTCACTAAACATCCGTAAGGTCAAATGTTGATAAATTATAGTAGTATATTATATTATGTTCCGCCATACGTGTGCACCGAGCTCCACTCCGTGATGCACTGGACCAGCTCCGCCCTGTGTGTGATACGGAACGCCCCATACGCTGATACTTACATAGTTATCTCCGAGCTATGATATCCTGGTAGCCACGATGCAGTCGAATAGGTGTAGCAACATTGTAGCTTGCATGTAGCAAGCGATGCAACGACCGCTCTAAATGGATACACGAGTATACAAAGTTGTGACGGAATGTAATCAGGTATCGCGTGGCTATTTGGATCGAGATAACCAAAAACAATCAAATCTATTTGATTTACTATTTTAAATGGAATTACATTTGGAAATGCGCGTGCAATTTGATTGCATCAAGCCTACATACTACTATGTCAGAGCGAGTTTATGACGTTTCGTCGAATCTTGCAATGATTCGAATTGCATTGCAAGGTGTGGCCGAAAATGAATACGTAAGTGTCCAAGTTACATTGCAATGTATAAGCGTAAACAATGATCTTTATGAGGCAACGTATTAAACTTGTAATAAGGACACATCATTTTTTTTATATCTAACTGAAGTAGCAAAGCGAGCATGCAGTCCACTTGATGGTAAGTGGTCACTGCCGCCCATGGACGTCTGTAATCAACCTCATACAGAACATGGGTTCCATATGAAGTCAATCACAGACGCGTTGCTGCACCCGAGGACCATGATGCCTCATGTAAAAGTGTGCCGGCAACCACACCCTTCCATCGAAACGCAAAAAATGCTTCAGCTAGAAAAAGCTGTGGCGGTGGTACTTCCCCGGTCGAAATACACTGGTTCTACCACCTCCAATACATTATTACAATATTAATATATCTTCAGGACAATGAATGTATGCTAAATAATCATTTATTTCCAAATGATTACTTCATAACTACTTATATATACTACGGGAAACCGTTGGACTCAGAGGGCACAGGACCGGATATAAAATTAAACTTACTTTATTTCATTGTACAATGATGTAGTTTAATATTGCAACATTTTATTGTTATTATACAACAGGGCAGTGTTGGCCTAATGGTTAAGCTCTCTCAATCGGGAGGTCCGAGATTCAAACCCAGACTAACTAACTACTACGCAGATTAACCACTGATTAATGTGCGTAGTAGAAATCAATGAAACCTAATGAGGAAACCTACACACCCGAGAGTTCGTTAAAAAAAGTGTTCTAGGAGGTGTGTAAAGTCCATCAATTCGCACTTGACCAGCACGGTGGACTATGGCCTAAAACTCTCTCATTCCAAGAGAAGACCCGGGCCCAGCAGTGGAACAATAATGGGTTGACGATATACAACAGAATGAGCAAAGTAACATTTTTGTTCTAATATTGGTTTGTATCCAATTTACTTAATCGAGTGCGCGCCTAGGTAGTTAAGTAGTACATTTTCTAGGGCAGTTGAAATTCTAAACAGGTTTGATCCGTATATTTGTTAGTTATTTAGCTTACGATTGTCTCTGCGAAGGTTGACGCCGGCGGTAAGGCCAACCCTACTCGTTCCAGTGACACACTTTCGAAATCAATAAGCCTATTTCAATAAACCTATCATTATTTTAATTACAATATATCTTTTTAAAAAAATGTAATTAGTAGCTGTAATTCTTTTATTGCTCCATGACGGCAAAGGTTTCCTACCACGACTAACAGTATCTTGGATTGTACACCACTATACTGTATCAAGGTGGTTCAATTGAAGTACAAGTACTGTGCAAATCGCCAAATAGTACGTAAAACTTACATGGTACAACGACACTAAAGAAACATGACTACAGTAAAATGTAAAATGACGACCCGCGTTGCGCAGCGGTTACCATACCAGTCTGACACGCAGTGGGTCCCGGGTTCGATTCCCGGCCAGACAAGTATCTGAATGATGAGTTTAGATTCTTGTTCTTGGTCTGGGTGTTTGTGTATTCGTCTTTGTATGTATCCATGGCACCCACGATACAGGAGAAAATCCTACTGTGGGGCTATGAGTGTAGAATGTGTTTTCAAAAAAAAAACTAAAATAAGAACTAGTAACGTTATATAAATTCTTTTTATTATAGTTATACCTAACGATAAGCCAGACGGGTCACCTGATGGAAAGTGGTCACTATCGCCTATGGGCACTTGCAACACCAGAGGTGCAATGCATCGCCGGTTTTAAAGGAAAGCTCTTTTTGCACCGAATTTAGGTCCATATATAATGGTAGAGCTCCGGTTATACCTATATAACTTTGCTATTTACAAGGCACCCTTAAAATAATAATCTCCAGATTTTGGTTGTTGCTTTATTTAATTAAAGGTTATTAAGGGGGTTCTCTGGTTTAATGAGGTACATCATCTATTTACTTTAAGCAAAAATATCTGTAACGTAAATATTGCAAAAATCAATATTTACGTTACAGATATTTTTGCGCCGTTTCATCTCCATAGCAATATTATCTTGCGTTGCAATTCGTAAACCTAATACGTAAATTCTCTTATACACGGAACAAGAAACATAAAATTGTAATACTTGCAAGAAGTAAATTATGACATAATAATTTATAATCCGCTAAACAAAGAGATCAATTTTATACGGAATAGTACCCTCGAACATCTAAGAAACATCTTAAAAGCATTAAAATATATTTACACACTGTACAATTAAATTATAAAAATACTTTAAGTAGGGGTATGGGGACATCTAAGCTACCTGACATTTTTTCAATCTGGCTTCAATTTATGAAAAATTGAAGTGAAGTAAGCACAGTGGAAACATAAACATAGGATTAATAGGCGTGTGAGATACTCGTGTCAGGTGCAAAAACACGTGTTAATTTCATTCCTCAACACGTGTTTGCAAGTTAAGCAACACACATGATCGCTCACAGATAATCTTATACGAACTATTATACAAAAATGCGATACCTTTATAATCTGCATTTTAAATTAATGTCGCCGTCCGTTAACAAGAACGGAATCTGCTAAATGTAATAATTGAATAAAGTTGCAGGAAATTATCTTAACTAGCTACGATAAGGTAGTTTGGTGGTAGAATTGCGTCTGGTGTGTGGAGACCACAACTATTTGCTATAGGTAACAGTGGATTTATCTGGGTTTTTTCGTATGGTTAAGTTTTAGTAAGGCCTTACGGATACACCTTCTAAGAACGAGCACTGTTTCTATCAAGTCATGTGACATCGGATGATCTTTCGCTGATCGGATATTTCTTTTCTGCCCCAAAACATAATAAAAAAGAAGAAATAATATAAGAAGAATTATGAAATATAAGAAATAAAAAATATATTTTAAATATGACGCCTGCAGTCAGAGAAAAGAGGGGTGGACGATTTTCTTTGAATATCATAACAATATAGGTATCAAATGAAAGCTAACAAATAGACCATTACAAATTCGGTTAAAAAAACGAAAAAAGAGATTGATTACTTTTAAAGGAGGCCAATTTTTGTAATAATTTAAGGATGTTATTTGTTCGTGATGTCTTGTTTTATTTCGTTCATGTCTACCAATTCGCACTTGGCCAACTGGGTAGACTATGGCCTACAACTACAACTCTCTTATTCTGAGAGAAGACCCGCGCCCAGTAGTAAGACAATAATGGGTTGACGAGACTTTCTCGTATTCTGTCATAATTTGCAATTTAGATACTTTAAAAATAGACCAGGGTAGAAGCCTTTAAAAATAATTAAAAGTGAAATAAAATCGTAGATTTTAATTGGTTTTAAAAATTATCGACCCTGGTCTAAAAGATGGACAAAACATGAACGATGATAATTTTGAAGGAACATAATAGAATCGATGTAAGACTTGTTTTTGTAATATAAAATCGTTACTCTGTGTTTTCTAAGTCACTATATATTTTTTATTCATTTAAAAATTCAGTAACTCGCTGTGACGTATACTTCTATGCAGATAATAGAGGGTCGCCTACTTAAATTACTGCCAGTAGTAATAATGGTGAATTAAGCTAAACCTTCATTACTACTGCAGTAGGTACATATATATAGAACGATTGCAAATAATCAGATGACTAAGGTAAAATATAATAATAAAAAAAATATATTTTTATTCTTAATGCAATTTTAATAATAGAGGTTGATTTTGTTCAATAATTTGAGTCTTGGAGATACCTTATTTTTGTAGTGTTACTTACTACCGCCCGCGACTTCGATCAACACCAACACTTATTTAATCGAAGTATATTTTTATACAATATCATATATCTATAATATTAATCGTAAATATATAATTGTTCCAATTCAATAGATACAAATTTGAGTTCCATTTCAATCATAGTCATACTTATTAGCATTGATAGCCTAATGGTTGAAACTTGCCCTCTCGATCGTGAGGTCTGAGGTTCAAACCCCGGCACGCACCACTGATTTTTCTAAAAATTATGTGCGTATTAGAAATTAATTATCACTGCTTTTCGGTGAAGGAAAAAATCGTAAGGAAACCTACACAACCGAGAGTTCTTAAAAAAAAAGTTCTCGGAGGTGTGTGAAGTCCACCAATTCGCACTTGGCCAGCGCGGTGGACTATGGCCTAATACTCTCTCATGAGAGAAGACCCGTGCCCAGCAGTGAGACAATAATAGGCTGACGAGGACGACATACTTATTACATTGCTCGTCAGCCTATAGTAAGTAAAAATATAAGAAGAAAATATCACCTAAAACAAATTTGTTTAAGTTACCTGAAAGATAGACAAACCAACAAACGCTTACGTTTATTTAATATTAAGTAGTAGGGATTATACCTCGTAAGGGACTTTTTACTAAGACGATCCGACACGACACCGGCAACGACATTAGAAGGCAACCTTAGTACCAGTTTTCGCCTCGAATTTCCAAGTATTTTTTTTTTTTATTAATACCCAAACAAAAATGTAAGCGTGCAATGTGCATTGCAATTTTGAGAAAACTCAATAAAATAAGTAGGTCTGACACGACGCTCACATGGCGTTACCGGCGGTCGGCTGTGTCGCTATCGTGCCGAATTTTTACTTTAGTGTTGTGCACTCACATAAGATTCTATGCGTGAGGATAACATATATTTCATTCCTCGTCTACCATTCATCAATAAATTATTGAAGAAGGAGAGTCAAATCCCTACCGCGTCGTACCGATGTCTGTCAAAAATGAAATAATAGCAATACATCGTACTGTGAGTACAGATTCTTACCGCGTCGTATCGTCCAATCTAAAAGAAGCGCCCATTAGTTATTGTAAAAACATGGATACATTGCGGTCGGGAAAATCGAAACTACCTTAGTTATAATGCTTAGAAAATTACGTTAATTATGATTGGTATTGCGATGTTATATTGGGTGTCTTGTGCATGTGCAGTCAAAATCTTATGAGTCACGATCATCTCAATTTATGCATAAGGTCCAGAGCTATGTTCCGAGAACTTGCCCAGTCAACGAAATGACTCAGCGCAGTCCACGGATGGCCTTATAAAGTTATGTGTAACTTTAGAGTGCGGGTTTCAAAATATTATTTCGAATTTTTGTTTTAATGTAAAATAAACGTTTTGTATCTCTGGGTTTGCAAAGTGAAATGAAATGAAATTTCTTTATAAGATGATTTTTTTTTACTTTGCATAGGCCTATGGAAGCACTAGCAAACGGCAAAAATCTCACAGCGGTTAAATCATGCATTTAACCGCTATGAGATTTCTGATCTTAAAATATTGGTACATGATGACAGTGCAACAGATTACACCGCAATTAACAACTCAGAAATGAAAGATAACGAATGTAATATAAATAAAATTATTCGCAGATCAAATACTCACCAAAGCTATATTTAAAAAAAAAACTCATCCATATTTTTAAAATATATTGCAAACACTTTTTGGCTCAGTACCTACATTAAGCGTAGCTTTACTTTTATTGCTACCCTTTCCAGGACCAACAAAACCACTTACACGTTAGTCTAAATATACCCGTAGTCTACATGACTATATTTCAATATCGTTATATAATTCATTAAACAAATATAGATCGACGAACAAAAAATAATTTAGAAATAAGTTCAATATATTTGCCATTAATTTCTTTGTACTATTATATGTTTCGTTATAATATATCAAAAAGTATTGCAATAGAAATTAAATAAATTTGAATGACATAATGCTACTTATGTATCTGCATACACAGCATAAACATACTAATGAAAAGAACAACGGCTACATTAAGACAGTGTAACCTCAGCATCAGATCTAATTGGAATCGTCAATAAGAGAGTCCAAAACAAATCCATTAGCAATCCAAATGTTGCATATTTAAAAACCACCTATATATTTACGTGCGACGGAATTTTATGAAACAAGGAATTTTTGGACACCATGCCAGGCCAGTAAACAAAGCAACACGTACGATATAAGTTATGTTCCATTATAATATATTCCGTATGACACACAGCCTTCGCGACCGAGGCCGCATTAATAGCGTCAACATATTTTTTTATCGTCATTCTGTAAGCGTATGACAAAGTTACTTCTAACTAGCTCGTTACATCACAAGACCTACGCATTATTTTTTTTTCTTTTTTTTTAACTATAATAACTTTTATTGACACAAAAAAGTAAGTACATTTCAGTCATTTGAAGCCTCTGGTCCCTGAGGTAGTCGAAACTGTGTTTCAGGGTCCAGCGTCTTCTCCCATTTTCGTTTGTACAATATTACTTACATTAAGAGACATGTTAAGAAAAAAAAAAGAAAAGTATTTACGTACGTGTGTGTGTGTGTGTGTGCGTGTGTTGTGTGTGTGTTAATGTTATGACTGATAGTCCATTGTAAAGTACGAGGACCACGGAAACCCAAGCGTTCTTCTGATTATAGCGTGCGTGTTAGCTATTTGTATTGTTCATTTACCCATTTCTCATCGTTGTTCGCTATTCTATAGATACTTCGTAAGATAGCATTTGTTAACAGTTTCTTGGAATGCTGTCTTACGGATTTACGGTAACTTATAAAGAATAATTGTTGCCTTTTTATGTTTAATATACCTAATATGTTCCTTCGGGATAAGCCTTGTTATTTATGGATAATTTTAGTCATTATTTTTATAGATAGTCTGGCGTAAAGTTGTTATATATTTAATAGGTCCAATATATATATATATATATATTGGACCTATACATAAAAACAATTAGTATATAATTGGGCATAGTAATTGGGTCAGCAAAAGTAATAGATTAAGTTTTAAAATCATCGTCTACTGCCTTTTTTATTATGCGAAAATACGATAAAATTATAATAATATGAATCTTTTTTCGACCATAGCAAGTGACGTGCGTGTGTTCTCAATCTCTTTATGTCATAACAACCCATGACCAACCTCCTCAGTGGCGATAATACCACATATAGGATCGTTTCAAAACTAATTGATAATAATAGACTCTTCCAGCCAATTTTCAACGCCGATATATCTGTATGTTATGAACCTACTGAATAATTTTACGTCTCATGAAATTAACATATTTAATTGTTACGTGCTTGATGTCTATATCATATGTTATTTTAAACACTTCAACGCCTCATTTTTTTTACGCAATTTTAGGCCCGTTTTCGTTCGCGTGAAAATTTGCCTATGCATAAGTTGTCTCGTTGTCAACCCATTATCGTCTCACTGCTGGGCACAGGTCTTCTCTCAGAATGAGAGAGTTTTAGGCCAAACTCCACCACGCTGGCCAAGTGCGAATTGGTGGACTTCACACAGCTCCGAATACTTTTTTTTAAAAGAACTCTCGGGTGATGATTCATTTCTAACACGCACATAATTTTAGAAAAATGTGGCGCGTGCCTGGGTTTGTACCTCGGACGTCCCGATCGAGAGGGCAAGTTTCAACCATTAGGCTATCACTGCTCTTGTTGTCTTAATCGAGCTAAAGTTAAAGTAAAAAGTAGTTATTGCTTTACAAGCTTCTGTAAATAGCATTATGACAAATTTCTAGTTGTTTTAGGTTAAATCGGCTTAACATATTTTGTAACCCTAATTAGATTTACCAAATCAGTATTTCCTTACTTGAAATAGGTATTCGCATATTTCCGGTCCGTGTGTATCGAGCGGCTGAGAACTTGAACCGAGTCATTGATACCACCCACACGAGTCCGCGACACAATATTTGAGTCCAATAGAGCAAAAAGTGCACTTCAATAAATAATAATAGAAGCGATTGATAATAAAACCAAACATGAAATTAGATAAGCACGTTTCGTAGTAGACGGACGGCCGGGTGATAAGTTCTATGCAAAAAAATGTATATTTCAAAGATATTTAAATATACTGATATATTTAAATATAATATCATTAAATATAAATACAAAACTAAAGCAAAATTATACAAATAAGTCTTACAAAGTTGGTTGTATAAAATTATTCACAAGATAAATTGTATTCGTCTATTTCAGTAATTTGGACAGAACTATTATTTGCACTTAAATCACTGTACGCAAAAGCATGTGTCGGTACTTTACATTACTTCTTACAACCAAAAATTTATTATTATTATTATTAAACATCAAAACATAAGATAGCTCCAACATAAATTTCACTAAGACATTCATATGTTCTTAAGGCCAGCATGACTAGAATGTATGTAATTTTCAATGCAGTCAATTACAGATGCCTTGCTTATCTCTGGTTCAGCAAATCTTTATGCCAGAACGCGTTTACACCCCTGTTATTGATTCTTTCTTCTTATAAATATATGGCAAACATGCGATGTAACACTTGAATATAGGTTCTAAAATTAGAGGACAATAAAGTTTTAGTAAAGATATTTGTATATCACAAAACAAAGATATCTTCAGGTAAAAGATCAAATTAAACTTTTTAAAATTGCGATATATTACACTGAGTTACGGTGAAAATCCATTAATGCGCAAAAGGAAACGCACATTAAATTGAGGCATAAAAGGGCATAAATCGTAATATTACTCGATCTCGTTCATTAGAGTATGTACAACGATAACAATATAAAACTAAATTGTATACAGCAAGTTATCTCAAACAACAGTTTATGTAAATTATAAACACAATGTCTATAATGATGTGCGAGTCACGGGCAAGGCCCGCGTGGAACGAAATTTAACACGTTTTGTAAGAAACCAAATCGAGCGATATTTATAACGTGGATCTGCCAATCTGCATGGAACCAGTTTCGACGCCCATTCATTGATCCCCACGTTTGAACTTTTCTCCTTATAACAATTATTATATTTTGAATGAGTTATTTATTTATGTTTTATCATGTTTTATTTGTTTATTTTTCACTTAAAAGATTCATTCATGCGTTTATTTTTGTTTCAAATATAGAGCAATTTACCATACGCGCTTTCAATTATCGAGGCATTGTGATTATTAAATAAATCCAAATCCATTACATATCCATTACATTTAACACAGATATATTAAAAGACCAAATAATAACTGAAATATTTTAAATATTTGACTTCAAATTTTCAACATATAGCTAATAAGTTTTACTAATCACTTGTTGTCTTCTTCAAAATTATATATTGACTTTAGGAATTACTTGTAATTTCACGAATAGACAAAGTGACAGAGGGTGTTAAAATTTATTATAATAATATTTGTAAAAGATAATTTTATTCGCTGCTAAACAAAAATCTCAGTGTTCCTCGTGCATAAACGGAACAAGAGTACACTATCCGACAGTTACAAACAAAAGATAAAAACGTGCAAATGGAAATTGTAATACAAAAACACTGATATTACAACGCTAATCGATTCTGAGCAATTCTATCCATCTCACCTCTCGCCGTGGAAAAACTGGCTAAACAATTAGCTTCTCATTATGTGAGTGTCACGACTACAATTCTGCCGTTAATGATGCCGGATGGGCTGAATGCCTCTGAATACTCAACATGCTGTCTTTGCTTCTAATTGTGGCTATAATTTACATGCTCAAACAAAAACATTCTTGCCAAACAAAAGAGGATTCCGTTTTTAGAATATAAAACAAATATTGTGTATAAATACATAATAAAATAAAAGTTCTGATGTCTGTGGATCGCATATGTTTGGAAAAAAAATATTGGAGGACTGAGAATAGCAAGTGACTAAAGAAATGTATATATATTTTGTCTGTTTGTATGTGCGTTAACAATAGCATCGATTCAAAACGACTGAATTTAACTCTAAAAGAAGGAGACATATAATCATTGTCCATAACTTAAGATCCAGTTACCATAGCAACTTAATATATAAAATTCTCGTGTCACAATGTTCGTTCCCGTACTCCTCCGAAACGGCTTGATCGATTCTCATGAAATTTTGTGAGCATATTGAGTAGGTCTGAGAATCAGCCAACATCTTTTTCTCATACCCCTTAATGATAATGGTTGTCCACCCTTAACATTTTTTTTTAATTATTATATGGCAGAACAACGTTTACCAGGTCAGCCATTATTTTATTAAAATCCATCAACGGTATCTTCAGCTATTACAATTTAAAGTTATGTTACATTTATTTAAGCACGGATGGAACCGCCGGGCATGATAGGTTAATGAATGCATATAGATTTTGACCTATGTGTTTAATTTTAATTGTATCGTTACCATTATACTTATAACCCTGATTTATGTATCGATAAGTAAATGTTGATAAATTTTATGAACCTATTATCCAAAATTATTCGATACCAACATACAGGCTAGAAAACATAGGTTGTTTAAATGTCTGCGTTAAACTGTTAAACCAAATAGAATTTATACATAAAGATTAATCAAACACCTTTAAGAATGAAGTTCCACAGCATTAAATTCAATATAACTTTTGAAATATTTACGAACGGAACAAGATAAAACAGAAATGAGAAGGTAATATCTGATAGTATCAATTCTGCTTTATTCTTTAAGTAAAGCTACCTACATATGAAAGAACACCGTTATTTTCAATTTGATGTTAAATAAAAAAATAAGTGGCACCTCTTGTACTCAGCATTAACGGATCTTCTAATCAATCTCCTGACCGACTTCATAAAATTTATAGCGGATTTTGCAGTGACACGATAAACTACATGATAAATGAACAACATATTAAGGGACCTTTTGAAATAGGGCTAGTAAATAAACAATAGTCTTTCTTAAAGATATTTTATCGTGCTTCGGTGAAATTACGCAATTTTAAACGTCTTTCTTCATTATAGCATTCTATTATACTTCCTACTTATTTGTTACGTAGTCTATTTCGTCCCAAAATTGTTGGAACTGTTAGCCTTTGATAATATATATCAATTAACTCAGCAGGAGGCTGAGGTCTCTTCTTAATTAAACAAAACATATCGTATATAATGTGAAATAGGAGATTGGTATATTAAATGATAATCACCACGTTTACGCATCGCTACATTTATTATTTACAGACGTAATTACATTAATAACATCAATTAATCAAAACTAAAACAGAATAGAAAGACGCAAGTCGATATTGAGTTACAACGATCCGCCGAAGTCTTCCGATCATTGCCTCTCTGTGACAAGACCGTTTGTCTTCCTCTCCAACGTTCCGACACGCATGGCACCATCTATCAACATTGCCGTGTAACTTCCAATGCGTTCACAAAAACTTTATATATATTTTTGTCTAAAATACTTTAATAAAAATTAAACTTCGTAAAAGACAAGAAAGGTACATATTATTACACAATATTTTTAAGATTTCGGTACTAGTAAGTGCAGTTTTTGTATTTGATAAAAACTGTTTTAGCTAGTATTTTTTCCTTGAGAGGTTTGTATGTAGAAAAAACGGAAGCCAGACCTTATTTAAAAAACGCAGTAGCAGAGGTACGTGCGAACCAATCATTACGTGCAATTCCCAACACGCATGCACTTTGGCAAAAAAAACTAAATTGTATGTTTTGTTATGGGATTATAATTATTCTCGGAATTCTACGGCTTTACGGTCTTGCGGGGAATTTAATTCTTTCCTTTAAATGGGGTTAAACATGAAACTTTCATGTTTTGCACTATGCAAATGAACCTTTTAGCAAATAAAGCTCATCAGTGGCAATATTAGCGATGTAACTTAAATAATATAAATAATTTTTCATAGCTTAAAGGTAGTTGTCGATTCAAATAGCAATCGGTCTGGATCGAGGAGTTTTTTACTTTCCTGTTTTATAACTAACTAGCTGTACCCGCGGCTTCGCCCGCGTTCAAATCAATGTATCGCAAAGTTTTTTTCCCGAGCAAATGTCGACTCAGTGGGAATTCTATGATAAAAAGTAGTCTATATGTTGTTCCATTACCTTTTCTATAGTGAAAGTCCCGTGACTACAAACACAGAGTGAAGAAACGAATTTCCAGTGTGTATTGGTGGGTAGGAACATATTATTATGTAAAAATATTTTTAAAATTAGACGAATTAGAATATTATAAACCCCTTTTTTGAACCAAATTATAGTCTTAGTGGTCAGATTAACAATATTGGGATACATCTTTTCAACCAACTCCTCCACATTTAAACCAAAGCGCATTATAAAGATTAATTTTAACGTTTCCAAATTGGAAAATACTATTTGAAGTAATTTTGACTGATATAAATTTCTGAGTAAGATTATTGGTGAATCTACTTTTAACATTAGTTCATGTGGAGGGGTTCCGGGAGGCATTAAGAAATTCAAAAATTTTGTTGGTTAATGTAATGTAATGTCCTCCATCTTGATGACTATATGTATCTACCGAATAGTAGACCTATGGCGCTGCTTCAAATGTGGAAAAAATAAATCATTTATTTTATCAACACGTTTGTTGGTAGGTGCCAACATAGCCCTCTTTTTTGAACCAATTTATAGTCTTAGTGGTTATATTAACAATCTTAAGGCTAGTCCGTCAAAAGTCTTCGATGAAAAAATCGGTGCAATCACCCATTAGGCTATTTCTGTAAGTAACTCCCGCATTGTTCCTTGTAAAGCAGAAAGCACAGAATTTTCATCCCAAATAATCAAATAAAAATCCCGCATTGATTTTCCAGTATTCCTTTGATTTGAAATATTACAAATGGTGCAGAATCGTCGTTACAAATCTTGAGTGGACGCTCGAAGGTAGAATAGGCAGGCACTTCGGCCGTTTTTCACTTGCTACCGGAATCAAACCACAGATGTTTCAATACATACTCTTCCCTATGTCATGAAATGTACGGTCAAGATACAGCAATATATAATCTTGGGCAATAAATAAAGAAAGCTTATAATATAGTTAGCCGGTTCCTACTACATATATTGATAAATCAAATGTCCATTGGCTTTTTCAGAGGTGTAAAGAGTCAATCAAGATCAGACGGCGTTCTAAGACATAATATATCATCGTCTCAAAAAGGTAATCCATAATTAATATTCTCGTGTCACGAAGACGACGAATATCGAACAATGCGTCAATTTTTTCTATGCTAAATCTCGTGTGGGTGGGATTGAGCCTGGGACAGCAAAAACACATTTGTCCACAGGCGTCGAATGGATTACCACGAAGTTTTTGTTCGTTACGGTCAGTTGTGTAAGAATTGCGCTATTAATAACATGACCACACAACCCGGTTCAGGCGGGATAGTCCTGCTTCCAAGCCATACCACTGTTCCTTGTATTGGCCATGATGGCCCGTTTTCACTTAAATCAAATCAACGCCATTCTTACTTCGATATTTTGAAACTAATTTTAAAATATAGAATTTATAAAATGCTTCCACGACAAATATACCTATAAAAATAACCTAGACGTGCATTATGTAGACATTCAGTTGGTATTCACAACAAAATACTTTTCTTTATCATAAGGAGTTGTAAAACCAATATTAGTCTGTAGTAGGTATTCCGTAGGCTCTAATTAGAAAAATATGTGGTCACGTTAGCTATTAATGACGGTCTGTAGTACGCGGGCGGCCAAAACACTGACCCTAGTAAAAAATATAGTTTACAAGTTGCGTGTACTCACAGCGACTTTAGTTTTTGCAATAGATACGCAGATTACATATGTAGCGACATTAAGTGCTTTTTGCGAACACATCGTCAATAAGTGTACTATTATATTCTATGGTACATAACAACATTTTTTACGGCGTCTCGAAAGAATAAAGAAGAGAATTGACTTTAATAGAATATTTTTAAATTTGAAAGATGTAAAGCAAATAATAACACGTCTGGGACAGGGCGTACAGTATGTACGATACTTATAACTTCATCTAGTATCTATATACGTAAACGTATATAAAAAATATATTTTTAGTTTTATCTATGGGTTCGTATAATAAAAACGAAAGTTCTTCGCGTCTGTGAGTACTTACGTCGCACAAAAAATGTTGGGAGAACTGAGAATCAGCAATAACACATACTTTTACGTATTTTCCAGAATATCCGACTATATGTCTATATAAACGTCTATGTGTTCGAAAACGCATCAAACAAAAACAACTTATTAATGTAAAAGGCTTGACATACTTTGTCACTTTAGGAATCGTAAGTTTCATTAACATGAACTAATGCTGAAATTAATATCTACTGTAATTGATATTCATTTCGAACTGTTTATATAACTGGTAACCAAACACATTTTTCTCTCACTTAACAAATAACAAAGCAATACCATTTAGAGCATTAATTACTAGGCCTTGGGTCCATTTAACATAACAATGCAGACAGAACAATGATACAAGCAAATACATTAACTCATTAAGCATATGGCGGGTTATACATACTGATATGTTTAAAGGCGTCGAAACCCTGTTTCACAGTTCTGTGTAAGGTGTGTGTCCAATGATGTATTCTGGTTTGAAGGCTTTGATAAGTTCCAATGCAGTCATCAGGGGTACATCATTGGACACATCATACTCATCAATAGTTTTAGATACTACTGTCCCATTTAGGTTTTATTTAACGTTTATACTCTTTGTTTTTTAGTGGAGTAGTAGACGGATATATATGCCTCATAGCAGCAGTGTGATGTTCTGATGTGTTTCAAGGGTTTGGTAAGGTAGGGACATGTAACGTCCCTGCAGGCAGAGGGTACCGTAGTCCTATTCTGGTCCCGAACTACAGGGACAAGCTTTTTTTTCTTCCGTTCTTTGGTTCCACCGCAAACCACCAAACGGCCGCAGAGGACAGGAAGGACGGCAACGACACACCGCATCTCCTCTTCCTCTGCGGCCCCACCGCCAACGCATCTGACGTTGCGCCCCCGTTCGGTCGCGGGAGACAGGGTGTACGGCAACGACACACCGAGACACTTCTCCTCCCGCGACCCCTCCTGGCTGCAGAGGCCAGAAAACACCGACCTCTACAGCCCCCTCGGATGCAAACTACAGGGACAACCTAACCTAACTTAACCTACCTGTCGCCTGATCATAACGTGGCTGACGCGGCCGCGCACGCGCACCGACAGAACGTACTCGCCGGGGTGCGTCTGCGACTCCCGCACCAGGAACGACCCGTTGCGACCCTTCTCCATTATCAGGTGTTCCGCCTCCTTCGCCGACATGATCCCATGGAACCATCTGCAATTAAACTTATTTTTTAGTTACGAGACATAGATTTAGTCTACGATTTAGCCTACTATAGTTGTACCGATTAAGTGTTGTAATTATCACGAATAAACTTACTTTTTTTCTTTCTTCTTTCATTTATCTCTATTTTAGGGATTAAAAAAGTCTATTCTTTCTCGTATTTAGTATTGTTAATAATTATTTTTCATGAAATAACCAAACAATGTTTAATTTAGTTTGAATAATAAAAATATACTTTATGAAAATAAATATTTTTATGAAACGATACTTTAAGATGCTTTACACATAAGCTTAAAAATAATTGATTAAATGTATTTTTACGTGTCAGCATAATTATAATAATAAATATCTATCACTTAAGAACTGGAATAAGCAGATATTCTACATCGCATAACATCAGTTATTGTTTCATATATTTTTCCACATAGGTATATACTTACTTATATATAATACGTATATTGCTATCAACATCTAAAAAGTAATGAATCAAATAAGTTTGATTTCCATATATTTAATAGTATACCTATATATAACGATAATTAAAAAGCCTTCACAAACAGACGGTATGACGAGTATATAAAAGTATGATATTATATTTATATGACACCCATGCAAGTACCGGACATAACAAGCTATGTATAAACGCGGCCATACCTTATTTAAATGCTAATTACAAAAATTCATTTACGGATTTACTGAGATACCGATGTTCCATGGAATAAATATTCCATTACTCAAAAGCACTGTAAATTTCCATGTGTGACCTAATCAATGGGCAAAATATCCCAGTGTCTCATCACAACTTTATTTCAACGGAAAAAGCATACATATAATTATATATTACGAGCCGCATGGTGAAGCGGTGTACTTAAACATACCGGTGAAACTCAAAATGAGTTCCGAGTTCAATTCCCGGGCAGACATGTAGGTATATGATTAATTACCATTTCTGTTCAGGGTCTGGTTGTTTGTATCTTTGTGTGTGGTAGCCCCGACACAAGAATGGAAAAAATATAGATCAACCCATCTACCGGTTACCTACACTATCTGACAGCTTGAATTGCAGATTAGGAATTTATATTTTTGATTTGAATGTTGATTTTGCCCATAGATTAGCAAAATATCCCAGTGTCTCATAACATCTTTATTTCAACGGAAAAAGCATACGTATAATTATATATTACGAGCCGCATGGTGAAGCGGTGTCCATACCGGTGAAACTCAAAATGAGTTCCGGGTTCAATTCTTGGGCAGACATGTAGGTATATGAACGATTCATTACCATTTCTGTTCTGGCTCTGGTTGCTTGTATCTTTGTGTGGTAGCCCCGACATACGAATGGAAAAATATAGATCAACCCATCTACCGGTTATAACATCTGACAGCTGGTATAGCAGATTTCGTGAATAAATGAGGAGTTTATATTTTTGATTCGAATATTGATTTTGGGAAACGGGCGATGGTGATGGGGAAAATGTGGTCAATAAGTTTATACATATTGATTGGGGCAATTTGTAATTGTGCATTTTAGAGACAAGGAAAACAATATTTACTAATAGGTTTCCGAGATATGGCAAAACTTTATGATGTCTTATTATTGAATAATCAATTCACCAACGCACGACGATAAAGACAAATACGAAGAAAAGAGATCATATTATATTGAAATGCTTATAAATCGTTGGAAATTTACCTGTTTGCTATTAATAAATTCTTAAACTATTTACTTTTAATTTTGAATATATTAAATATAGAGAATAACGCACACCTACATCTCACATACTTGTTTTCAAAAAGATCACAGGTTATCTTTAACAAGATAATTGCATTTTTGACGTCATTAAAGTCAGCTATTGAATGGACGTAGTGTGTAATTATAGCATAATATATTAGTTTTAGATTGAATTTTAATATAGTAGATTGTAATCTATGTAACAGATTATTTTTTCCGGTCATTGATTTATATTGTAGTAGATACCCGTATGTTAGTGACATGTAACGTATGCAGTGTTGACAGAAATTTAACACACTAAAATTCCCTTTAAAAGATTTAATCTTATCTGTACTTGTAATAAATCTCATCTAACAATCAGTTGGTAAAAGTGAGAATATTTCCGATTTTATCCCAATAGGATACAGAATACTACACACACCATGTAACAACGGTGTTTTAAACAAATAGGCTCTTGCAAGTCGTCCGACAATCTAGTATCCCAGCCGGTCGATCCAAAAATCTTTAATCCTCACAATACTAATTAGGTACCTTTTATCAATCTATTTTGTTATTCCTCTATGGTTACAATTCCGAGAAGTCTCCTGCCGTATCATCGCCGCGGCCTCTCGCGTTATCCTGCGCATCACCTGATCTTGGGAAAACCGTCAGAATTAATGAATAAGGGGCGATAGCATATCAACGGTTTATTGCTGACTTGCAAACCTGTCGCTGTCTCGTGTCGTCATTGTATGTTAATCATCGTCTGTAATGTATAATTATCGCGTTGTACGAATCTCATATCTTCTCTGGGTCGAAGATTCGCGCAACTGGGATCTCAATACAGTTAAGTTTGCACAAAGATTAACGAATTATTCCTTTTAATTGCTAAATCAATACTACTAAGTGGAATATCATATGAATACACCTCTTACTAATACTAAGAGTGTAAAAACCGGCCGTAAAATATGTAGGACTGTAAGTGTGCATTAGTAATTTCAATATATGTTAGTAAATGTGTTATTTATCAACATGAATCGACTTTTGTTCTCGTAAATAATAAAGGAAAATATGATCACAAAACTTTTCGGATTATGGAATTTCGCGACGAGTATCTGCAGTTTGATTAATTATTGAATTATAATGAAGTATTACATAAAGATCATAGGAAAACATATAAAGGGCTTTAATCCTTCTCAATGTTAGTGTTTCTTTTTTCAAACTAATTATATAATGTATTGATGTAATGTAGGCTTTCCATCTTCTAAGCCCTAACTTAGACTCCGTGATCTAACACGCAACCAATCCTCGTAAAAACATATGAAATTAGGAAGATTCAATTTCCAATTCACTTTTTTACAATACTGAAGTAGCAAAAGAGCATGCAGTCCACCTGATGTTAAAAGTAGAACAGTTGTTCTATCTAAAGTCAATCACAAACACGTTACTATTCCCGAGGGATAAGATGGTCACCCCATATAAAAGTGATCGAAATAGATATGACGGTGGTATCTCCCAGGTCGATGCTTACAAACCTGTATGTTAATATCTATCTGCATGCTTTATTTTAAATAAATAACTGAGAGCTGACTAAATCTCGTTTCCCATTCGTACAGTCGTAACGAGGTCCAATTGGACCGTTAAGACTGCCTTTAGGTACAATCGGAAATGACCGCAGCATCTGATCGCGCGATTCCTGATAACCCGTAATAATGTAATTTCTTCAATTACAAAAGTAATATTCCAAATTACTGAGGACATGCACGATCATGCCCGTAATAAGTAGCAGACAATAAGTTGTGTGAGCATGAAGTGTTCGTAGGACGAGCTCAGCTCAAACCAGTATCTCCAGTTTGGTCAGTCGAGCTCCTGTTTTGTAACGCCATTCTCTACTTTATTGAAACACAGTAGAGGCAGTAATAGCACATGGCTACTAGTGAAAGATCACGTTACTTGGCAGCTAACCTCCAAATTACGGGTCTTTCTTCAAGATCGGCCTGTGTCGCTATTACTAGATATTAAAATGATTCCAATGACACATGCGTTGAATATTTTGACTCGACTCGTTATATTTGTCTAAGCGTATTTTTATTGACCAACATGTAATCAATAAATGTCCAATAAGCAGAATTTAAATTCACTCATTAGATAACTTATAGTTTCCGATAGGCCTTTAGTATGACAACCGATTTATTCAAAGAATATTCCCACTGTAAATTGAGTTTAAATGCCGGGTATTTTAGATATTCCCTTAAATTATACAGAGGCTTTAAAATATTATTTTAGATATACTCTTTCATGTACTTATAAAGAATCATGTCGCTAGCGCATTATTAGTTTTCAATTATAAAAAGGGAAATTTAAACAAAAATTGAGGTCTTAAAACTTTAAGCGAAAATAAGTTATTATGATTACTCTCTCATTCCAATTTACATGAAATTGACGAATTAGTTTCCATGTATTTAGGAAACAGTTTGAATTACAATTTAGTTTTTGGTGGCGATAAAATAAATGTTTACCCTGACAGCGTGACCTCTATATGCATATCGAGATACGCACTGGTGTGCTTTTTATTTTAAGCCTAACGTCAAGATGTATAGCCTTAAAAATATTAACTAGTCACCCGTCGCAACGGTCGAAATTCGACCGTAATTCAACTCTAAAACAAAACTTGATATTGTCCTTCTCTACATCAACTATACCTAAGCTAAATTTCATACTCCTCGGCAAGTTTCTTAAAAACCGATCCCAAGTTTTTTTTACGTATTAATACATTGATTACTTAAATATATTCTAACAACTTTTCAATATCATACTCTATTACAACTATATGATATAGGAATAATGGTCTAAAAGTAAATACCGTAATACACCTTAAGCACGGATTATTTGCAAAGCAATTTTAACACCTGATACTATTAAGTATTGGCCTAAATGTACAAGTTGTCTAACCAGATAGCCAAACCGGGTTAAAATAGACAAACAAAGGAGCAAAGATTATAAAAACTAAATAAAACATTAAATAATCACTTAGTCAATTATATTGAAATACAAAACTACATAATTAGTCTTACTGTATGGATATTATTTATTTCAATATTTTATTCTGTATGGGTAGGTACTAGGTAGGCAGTACAGTTGTCACAAATCAATTATAATATTTGTCGCTAATCAGTGACATTTTTGATATATATTTGTCAAAAATCTGTGATGATTTATTATGATGCGTTATTATCACTACCCATTATAATAGGCAATGCATCAGATTATCGGAAATCTGTTAACAAAATAGGTATTTGTTTATATTCAAGGGATGCTTATATATGACGTACTAGCAGTTGCCGCGGTTTCACCCGCGTTTAAAAATAACTGGATGATTTAGTGAAATGAGATTTTCTGTATTGGGAGGCGGAGTTATGGTTATCGCTTAGGTACATGGCTTCTTAAAATGATGCTTAGAAATAAGTCGAAACTAAAAGTGGTGGGCCCAGCCACTCACCTGGGAGGGACAACGAATTCAGGGGACTCCGGTTGCGTTACTTTAGAGAGCTCGGAGACCTCTTTGTAGGGCTGAGGACGGCCACCGGAGTTAGTAAAAATCCCACATAACCTTTCGTCGCTTCTACGGAGTCGAATACCTTTAGGTTTCCCCCTAGAGAGAAAAAAATCTTATTTGGTAGCTTATATTTCTCTTTCCATACATCCACATCAAACAAACAAACAAACTCTTCCGCTTAATAATATTAGTACCTATAGGTAATGGATGAGGTGTTTGTGACAATTTTTCTGTCTACGAGTCTAAATATTATTAATAAAATGTCCTAAATATTACCGTACAGATCAACTACATCTGATAGTCCAATTGATTCAGTTGAATCAAACATTTTATATGAGGCACAGGGATTTTACAAAACTAGATCTCATCATCCACTTTTTATGTTGACTGTACCTAATATGTATTCAGTAAATAGATTCATTATTTAATCAATTTAGTCATACTCAATACTAACTACACCTAGTACTAATATGAGTAATACGCTCGTAAAAATACGAGACAAACAATGGCAATGATATAAAATTAAAACTTAGCATATAAATGGTCGCTATTTACTGCGTTATATCTTCGAGTACCTAAACATATATTTATATGTACAATATATTTAAAAGATCGTCGCCTCGGAACTGCGGAAACTGTAGGAAACATTAAACCGCCCACTCGCAGATATAAAACAAAGAGCTATAAATTCTTACATGTCAATTAGGTTAAGTATATAATGCCCGCATGTACTCATTTACAGGTACAATTTTAGTAGCAAGAAATACATATGACACTATTAAGAAAGGGACATGACTTGTATTTTACCGCCATAAGACCTGCTAATATGTATGTGGTCAATCGTTGCTCAAAATTATGAATAAAAGAAAGGATATTTAATTAAGATCTACAATACTTTTAATTCAAGTAAGTATATTAAAGACTGATACACCTGTGCGTAAACCGCGTATATTCTTTTACATAATATGGCTCAGTTAATCAGGCTAGCGAAATGTTGCATCTACTCATTTTAAAATGAGACACGGCCTGTGATCAACAATGGTTAATTTAGTTATAACGGTAATGCAATTGAAAATATAAAATTACATTACAGTACATACAAGCTGATTTCAAAATTCCATGGACATTTATGAACACACAATACAATTAATGTACCGAGCGATCTAGCAAACCAAATTAATGCATCCGATAGGGAACGAAGAGTGCTATAACTGCAAATTAGCGGTGTCGTGATGAATTATTCATCATTGTGCTTACTGAGATGATATACGATGAGTATTAATGAGGACAAACAGGACCTCTTTGTAAATTTTATTTTTTATCAAGGAAACGGGCCTTGTTATTTGGGAGATAATTTTAGCTGGAAGGTTATGGATTATCCTTATTAAAATATTATAATTCTTAATATAATAACAAGAACTCAAGCAGTCGCTCATTTTCTTGACTACCCTCCTGAAGTAGAAGTTATTATTTAACGTATTCATCACTACATAGTATAAAACAAAGTCGCTTCCCGCTGTCTGTCCCTATGCATTTTTAAATCTTTAAAACTACGCTACGGATTTTAATGCAGTATTTTTTAATAGATAGAGTGATTCGAAAGGATTTTTTTATGTATAATACACGCGTAATATAGTGGAAGAACACTGATCATATTAGTATTTTACCTTTTAGGCGGAACGAAGTTCGCCGGGTCAACTAGTTTATAATGTAGAGACAGCAACCGAGTAGGTATAGCAGTAATCAGAATAAAACAGCGCTTAACAATATTGTTCTAAGACAAATAAGTGAGGCAGTGGCGCATCCAAAGATGAACCACGTAAAGATCAGCTACTTCATAAACCTCTCATAATGATTTAATTTAACAATTATTATATAGTCAACTAAGGTCAACTTCACAAACCTAGTATCATTATTTGTGTACAGCAGAAAGAACTTATGTAATTCGCGCAAAATTATTGGAATTTCTATTTGTTTATCTCGTAATGAACCACATATAATAGGCAAATTATCTCTTCCCTGTTACGTCAGACCCCGGCATCCTCCAATACGATATATTTTATTCGATCAGCACTATAATTGTACTCTACATGTAATTTGTTATTCAATACTTCAATTTATCAAACAGACTACTGCTAATAAGATAATTATCACTGACATAGAAAAATGCATTTATTTAATGATTTGTTTATTACCTAAATCTACGTTAGACTGGAATTATTTTTGTAGTGTTACATCGACTGACCTTTATACTCTGTTAACCACAACAGAATCATAACTTCGTTTAATGTCTCGTGTACCGATGTCCAGTCGGTACTTCCTCTGTGCATCGATGATCTCAGAAGTGACGAATTTCAAAGTCGATTTGAGACCAGCGGGAAGTGGCTCGTGTGTGTTCTAAGTGATTCTGTCAATAAATCGGATGTGTGATTTGGTAGTGACCTCAAGCGTGCTGTGACCGCGCGCCGGTAACCTCCGCTGCACGATTGCGTTTTCGTGACAAGTTGCTGCCCACTTGTACACCGGATTAGGAATTGTGAGTTACATATTACAATTTTGTCATCGCTGCAGTTACGCCACAGCCAGATTGTTTTAATAATAGCCAAAATATGCTTATAGCTTCACACTCGACACTTTAGATACTTCGGTAAAAAGTACTTGCTCTCAATTATTTTGAAACTGAATGATTATTGACCTGTAAATAAAATACTAATTCCACCAATTCGCACTTGGCCAGCGCGGTGGACAATGGCCTAAACTCTCTCATTCTGAGAAAAGATCCGTGAGCAGCAGTGAGCCAATAATGAGTTGATGAGAGAAATAAATAATATGTTACGTGATCCTTTCTTCATTACCCGTAACGCGAAATTCCTTGTCAATTTTATTCGAGGTCTTTAATGGCCACTAATTACTTCAGATTGGCCACCTTTTACAAATATTTACGTACAAGTCTTACAACCAAAGTAAATACCAAAGTTACATAATACTATGAACCTAATTTTAAAACCGCTTATTTTTACAAGAGTTTTATCAGTGCTCTGCCAAGACGTAAACAAGTATAAAATTTGAAAATAATAAGATTGTTACTATTTGTTACATTTAAAAAATATGGGATATAGAAACTTGTTGGTTGAAAACAGCGGGATTTCATAGTCAAAAGAGGGACACGATGGACGGGGGCCGTAGGATCTACATTTGGCGACCTTTTTGGTGGACAAACTGCCGATCGAATTAAATTTGTATACATTTGGCGACCTTTTTGTTGGTCGGCAAACTGCAGTTCGAATTAAATTCGTATAGATTTATAGATTTGGCGAACTGTTTTTGTAAAAGTCCAGTCCTTCCCGAAAAGCGTGACTGAGCATGTCCCACGCGGGACATTTAATTTTGATCAAAAAATCGTCGTCCCGCAAAAATCGGGACGTCTGGCAACGTTGATAATATAACATAAACCGTCATACAAAGCTAAAAAAAACAAAGGTTAAAAACAAACGTATATATTAAGTTTAGGTACCTATTAACATTTAAATCTAAATGTTTTAAACCTACTAAGAAAAAAGTTATAGGTATCGAAATGAGAAGACGCTTTTTTTAAATTCCAGCGCTAGGATTTAAATTACAATGCATTTCATTCAACATACTACTCTACATACTTTATATCTACACTATATATTTTTTTGTTTACTACGATGTATGTACCTGGGATTTTTCTGTCGGCTTGTGGTTTAATTGCCTAAAGAGTTCCTTACTTAATTACCACCGGAGAATTTAAACATTTCTCGCATAACAGGTTTGCAGATGGGAGCATTGCGTCTGACATATTTTACACTCATCACTCACCGAAGCATCCTTTGTGAGGTCACTAAGTGATAGTAATTTCCTCCATGGCCGAATTCCGTCCCTACGTCACATGCCTTGTCAAGATTTTTTAAATATTATAGGATGTAATTACACTCAAAAGGAAAAATTTCGTTCACAGAGTAAAAACACTAATTACAGGTAAAAGAAGGGTTGACAAGTTTAATGGATTATTAAAGTTCCCATTAATAATAACCAATCAACAATTATTTACGAACGTGGCTTTAAAAAACATTTTATATATGTACCAATAAAGCTGTAATTAATACAAACGACAAACATCTGCAATTTACTGTATCAAACTATATGTGGCCACCGCTTACTATAAAAAAATTGTAACCTACTTCAAATAATAATAAATACTTACGAATAGGTAATTAGGTTGCATATATGTATAACTACTACATTGAAACATTTCATTTTATCTACTCATACACATACTTTACGACATCCGAAACAAAACACAGTCAACAATCTCTTTTTATTTACACAAGCGTAAATGAAATTGTTTGTAAAATTGCCTACTAGTAATTTCACCATTGAATTAAAATTCCGATTAGATATCAATCTAACTATGGGATAGTTACATAAGTTATATTTTGTGTTCTATAATCAATTTCCTCACTGAAACAAACTGTTTAAATTCCATACAAACGTCGCTACTCGCCAATATATTGTAATTCGCATGTAAACAAACAACGGTTTCTAATTACCATCGCAAATAACCACAGATTGAACGCAAAACATAAACGCAATGGACACATTTAATCTAAGGTAACCTTCTGATTGCTATGTTTACCGCGTTTTTCATTTAGACCGAAGTGGATATGTGACAAACTTACTTTTTCAGCATGAATGCTTTGCTAAGTTCCTTCAGCACTGTGGAGACGATGGCGCCAGCGGCTGGTACCGCGAGCACGGAGGCATCCATGCAGGCTGACAGCGCCGCGGGGGCCAGCACGCCCAGACGGCTGAGCCTGGGGTTATCTCTGGACATCACTAAACGACTTCAAACTTTACGTAAATCGTTCTACACTTCGCGCACGACCGTAACCGCAAAGCGATCTGCTTCGCGCGCAGTTGCAAACACGAATGCTTGCGGAACGCCGCGCAGTGCGGCTCGGGTAGGTGGTAGGTGGTAGGTGACACCTGTCGGAGCACATAGCTTTGTGGTCCTTGCATCGTGTTTTCTTCGGATACTAGAGAACTAAAGTATGCGTCATTCGTGGCCCTGTAAAATTATTCCGACTGAACCTGTAAGCCGAAGTAATTATTATCTTCTGCCACAAAAGAGTGTCTTACCCGTGTAATTAACTGATAGCTTCCGATCATAAAGCTACAAAGTAAAATTCATCATTTTCGTATAATTTTACAGAAATATATACATTATCTATCTAAAATTATTGTATACATATCTGCTCTTCTCTCGCATAGGTAAAGGTACATTTTTAGTTTCAATCAAATAATAATTTAAACTCAGTAATGTGATTGTATATTATTTAATCCATTGTATCATCTGAATTATATTTCTAATCTCTTATATGTAACTGCAAGCTTTGTAAACGTTCAATAAGTGACGAATAGATGCTTGCACTCATCGTTAATTGACATGATCTCATAATTAACTGATTGAATACAATAGTAGGATAAGATTCTTGGTGCGTGTGTATTGCGTTGTTTACGTAAACATTTTAGTCGACAGAAATCATTTAGTTTTTCGAATACTTTATTTATGAAAGATAATTAATTGCTTTTTTTTCAACGTACCTATCTAAGTTGTTTCTAAGTGGCCTTATTAATTTATACCTTCAGTTGCCTGATAGAAAAATGTAGCATATTTTTTTTATTTTATACAAGTAAAATAAAAAACGTTTGTTCATCATTTTTTCTTTGGCAATGGCGGAGGCAATGAAGCGTCAATTCCTGGTTACGGTTAAGCAACAAACCAGTGTAATCGATTTGACAATATCTTTAGATACTTTTAGACTAAAATAATCTTATTAACGATCAGTTACGGATTAAAGGACATTTGAAAGATGAGTTTAATTTAATTTTCATCTTTGTGTGTAAGATTCAAATTACGCAACTTAGCATTTCTATACGCAGTTGTGAAGGAAAGTAAGGTTTTATTACATATTTTACGTATTGTTAAGTAAAAAACCAAAAGGTAATGGAATTTATCATAGTAGCTCATTAATATCATAAATTCCATATTTAAAAATAACATGGTCACTGGTGCTTTTCCTGAATTAGAAATAAGTAGTGCTTTGCCTGATTTAGTTGTTATCCCTATATTTCTGCATATAATTGAGGTAATTTCAAATTAAAAAAAAAATGTGTGCGTGTACTAGCGTACACTCGTAAGAAGTGAAACTTCTTTATGACGTTATTTTTCAAAAAATAATTTACTATATGCAACTTTACAGAAATTGGTTAGATAAAGTTTAATAAAAGGCTTTTATTAAACTTTATCTAATAATCTAATCTATAATAATCTATCTAATATCACGCGTGGTAGGGATAAGAAAAAGATGGCGCGTAACGGAAAAAAGAAGATGGCGCGTAACGAAAAAAAAAGATGGCGCGTAACGAAAAAATGTTACTCTAAATTTTTTTCCAACCCCGATAAAGAAGTTTCAATTCAATAAATTGAGTTTTTTATTTTGAAATGCAATCATTAATATAAAACAGTAGCTACTATAACTGAATTAAATATGCGTCACGCGGCCTCGTGTCGAGCTCCGCGTACGCCCATGTCGCCAGTGGTCGCACCAGTTCGCTTCGCATACAACGAAGTTTAATTTGTACAAAAACAGAGTTAATGAGCAATTATTTTTCACCACATCCATCACCCAGTGTGACGTCAAACGCGTGTGTCAGGAATACATTATCGGTCAATCTCGGACTAACAAAGGATAGGCGATCCGTGTACGGCGGCGTGGAGTCATCTTCCTAAAGGAAGGTCAACAAACATGAACTTTAGTCACGTAGACCACTGCTGGATTTGGTTAAGCGGCGGCCGCTCTAATTCACTTCCTGATCTCTCGCTCACTCTAATGCTACTAGATTCTCAAATGGCTTTTGCCTAATCCCATTGAAATGAGTACTAATGAACCGAGTACGGTGCAGCGATGTCTTTTAAACAAAGATAAAAAACACAAAATTCATGTATATTTATATAGACTATTTTATATCAACAAAAGTCTCATATTAAATTAATTCTGGGATCATCGTTAGACAAAAAAAGAATTTGATATGAGTACTTATTTTTATTATTCTTAACGGTTACCCCCAGGTGTAGGTACATTACATAACACAAATTAGAAAAACCAAATGTGCAGCTGGATTTAGGTAAACTCCCCAAGCTAGAAGGAAAAATCTATCAATTTAATTTAACATTGAAAGCTAAAGAGCATTATGATGTCAGTACTTTTATCAATAAAAAATATTAAAAATTTCGAAACATATTTAATGAACCTATATTAATACTAAACTCAGTACCTATTACTACTGTACCTACCTACGATCTAAAAATTCTTACCAAGGAAATACCTTCAATAAGTAAGTACATTAAAAGTTACTGGAACTACGACGAGGTTCATTCAAAAACAAGCTATTGTTTATGATGATAGGTTTACTATATTTTTAAACGTACAAAATACATCCTACACATTATATATCCTAGAATTAAGTAAGTATACGTTGTTAGTCACAAATATGCAATGTCATGAATTAAACGTATTAGGATTGGGTATTAGGTAACTATCTTCTCGTGGAAATTGACTAGAAAATTCCTAGTTTGATGCATTATTGTTAAAACTTTACTTTCAAACATCTACTAAGTATTATTAGTAACTATGAGTGTAAAATCTAATATACGTAAGTTTAAACTAAGTCGAATTGTATTCTATACCGCTGTTTGTCATTCTTTTCGAATAACCTGGTCGGCCCCCGTTTCTTCATAAATGTTTAACTCTTTGATTATTATTTTCGGTTGTTGAAATAACTGATTCCACAGAGTTTTCTATATTGGTATGTTTGTTGTAACCGCTGCTTTTGTGCTTGATATTTGATATAATAGCCCAGTCCAAGGACTTAGATCGCTTTTTGCCTAATTTGTGCTCTTGATACATTTCTGCTATATTTTGTTTTCTATATGTATAGAGCCAATCGTCTGAATTAGATCGTTTCTTAATATCTGCCTGTTTCTCATTACTGTTAATCGAGTTATTGCTTATGTTTAAGAAACTCGAGTTTCCAGAAAATTGTCCCAGCTGTCGTCGGTGGTACCTCGTCCGCGGCTGAACGCGGTCGGGATCCTCGCGTCTCGCTAACCAATAGTGGTGGGTAATGGGATCGCGAGGTCCCCAGTGCCGTGAAGGCCTAAACGATGACTTCAGCTTCTATAAGAAATAAAAATAAATTTCCTTCTTTATACAAAAAATAGTATTATCAGTCGCTAATGTCATAGGAAATGTAAAGACGGTAGCCATTTTATGACAAGGTCGCCCTCGGCAAAGCAATGCGGAAAATTAGCCTCCGAATTTACATGCACAGAAAGGAAAACACTCGCAGGGCACGACATAAAAATTCGCCATAGACGTTGCGCATCTAATCAAACAATTCTTACACCGATCACGTCGTATTGGACTTGTCGAGCGACGGCAACCACGGCGAGTATCACGAATGTCACCAGAGCCGCACCGCCGGCGGCTGCCAACCCGCTGGCTTCCCACGGCGGCTCTGTCCAGTGAGCCTCCAGCACTACTGCGATAAGCCACCATACGCTAAATGATAGGGTGATGCCGACAGCGCCACACCAACCCAACATCCAATACTTTGTTAGGTCTCGGCCAACTAAAAATTCTATATCTTCAATTAGTAACTTCCACCCTGAAATGAAATTTACAGTCTTTACAATAAATCGTACAAAAAATCATTTGGTCGTTTTATAGTTTAACTTAGATATTTTATTTTACCGTAAATAAAAATGAACGGGCAGATTTCGAGAACTGTGGCAGTGGCGACTAGCAGAGGAACGACAGCGTCGTCCAGCATGGTGAGCGCGGGCAGCCCCACGGCCAGGCCGGCCAGCGCCGCGCCCGCGCCCGCCGCCGCGCCGCCCACCGCCAGGTACCGCCACTTGTACCCCCCGACACGCTTGAACCGGTCGTACAAGGGGTACAACTGCGTAAACTGAAATTAAAACACGCTTTCTACACTCATAGCCCCACAGTAGGATTTTCTCCTGTGTCGTGGGTACCATGGACACAAACAAGACGAATACACAAACACCCAGACCCAGAACACGCATTTAAACTCATCATTCAAATACCTGTCTGGCCGGGAATCGAACCCGGAACCCATTCAGACCCGGACCCATCAGGGCGGTATGGCAACCGTTCCGCCACATGGGTCGTCAGTCGTCGGGAATTAACCAAAAATAAATTCCAGTTTTTTTATGCTACATCCATATTAATCCCAGTTCATATGAATGTAGCAAACGAGCATGTAGTCTACCAGATGGTAAGCGCACACTGCCGCCAATGGACATTTATAATCAACCCCGAATAGGATCATTCTGTTCTAAGGTTAGCCACTGATGTGTTGCACCTGACGACTAAGATAAAAACGACCCAGATAAGTATTACTATTACCCCTTACCACGTCCTTCATATTAGAACAAAGCAGCGCATAACATGACTTGTGCTGGTGCTTCCAGGGCCGACCCACAAATAGTACTATCATTTTTAAAGATACCAAGTTTGATGATGCCAAACTATATCAAAAAGATATTTGTTATCCGAAGAAAAGCAAATTACAGAAAACTTAAAGTTACATACTAAGAATTTTTATACATCCTGTAAGATACTTACAATAGTTATCATGCCTGACAGAAACAGAAACGCAAATATAAGCGGCGGCCAAACGGCGCTTAAACTTTTTTCTTCGACCATTTTGAAAGTTTGTGCGATAACTGCCAAAACAGAAGTATCCCTCTCAGCGTGTCCACCGATTCCATACCAAAATATTAGCCCGCACCAGCTGGCCAAAATGTTGACGCCGACGAATATTGCCGTTGTCCTGAAATATTCGTAGTAATTTTGTAACGTTTTCTACAGCCTAAAGATTATCGTAATAGTATTTAGAAAAAATGCAATAATATTTATTTATTTATTTAAGTTAATTTTTTTATTAGCAATCCTAATAACGGAACGGAACGTACACATTACTTTTTGTAAAACATTTAAATAAGTCCTTGTTATATGTCGTCCCGATTATAGGCGACCGTATTATATAAACATGTTGCTAGTGTTATCTTATTTATAATTATAATTGCGAAAATTTGGATTGATCAAATATCTTCTAGCAAGTAGATCTTTGTAGTCAGATCGTAGCCTAGAATAACGCGTGTGGGACTTTGTAACACGAACTACAACCGTCATTCAAATATACTATGTGTTATTATACTATCACAGCTACATACAAATAATAACAAGTAGGTCGGAAATAAGTAGATTTGTAGATTATATGGATTTTAAGTACAGTGCAGTCAAACATGAATATTATAGCATGATGATTATTAACATTGTAAAAAAAATCTGCAATAAAATTTATAATAAACATTTTTTTAGTATATTTACCACTGTACGTCTGTAGAAGAATATATACTATCTCCGGCCGATATGAGATAGCCGCCCGCTATTTGTGTGGACCACAGCGCCTGGATTATTGAACTGTGCCAAATTTTAGGCTCAACAAAATTAAGCCAATCATCAGTTTTATACATTAAAGCTATATCCTCCTTAGCTCCTAGACAGGACAATATTACGATTCCTAAAATGAGCAATGCAGGAGTCGCCACATAGAAAGCCTTCTTCATCAATTTCACTGGATTGTAGAGACTGAAATTTGTAGGTTAAAAAAATATTAGACATGATAAAATGCCTAAATAAAATATGAATATATATCAGTATCACTGGGGCAAGTATAGAGACAGAAAGTTGATATTAAAATAAATTATTAACTTTTAGGCATGATGGTTCGATTAAAAAAAATACCATTATGAAACAAATTCTAGAAAACAGTCTCATTTAATTTATTGTCACTTACTGTTAATTGTCTTCTCTCGGTTTTTCAATTATAATTGGAAAACTATTACAATCACACTAGAAGGAAAATGTAAATAGAATCGATAAAACAATAGTAAGTAATTTACATGATCAACACCTACATAATTGGAAACAGTACCCAGAGCAGCAACGCGATCAGAGCATTCGCCATGTAATACTCGGGCTGCTCCCTTACTGGCGGCAGGACTGTCCCACTACGAACAAGTACAATAAATATTATTAATTAATGAAATGTATTACGAGGTAATGTTGAGAACGTTTTGGGAACTCTACTTTCCAAACTCTACTCTCTCTGTCTAAGTTGACAATGTTGATGAAGCTTTCTAGGTATACTTATTTATTATATTTCCCTGATAGTTTTAATAAGTATGAATATTTTTTAGATATATTTCGTTAATTGTATGTAGTTAATTGTTATCAGAACAATCAATTTAGCGAGCGGTGATATTAAAAATAACAACAACATTAACTTACTTTTCACATGTAGAGTCGTTGAAAACAAGAGTATTGTTGATTTCCTGTAAATTAATTTTGATTAGCAGAAATATTTCCATGTTATTAAACCATCTCAATATTTACTTACAGTAACTTAATAGCTCTACCTACCTGAATAACTGACGATTCCGGGCAGTACCAGAAAGGTATGGAATTATTTAATGAGTAAAAAAAATATGTGGTTGTAATGGCAACATAAGCAACTGTGTAAATAGAAGCTACAAAGGATATCAGTAATCGCAGGTACCCAACACCTGAAAAGAATAAAAACCTTTATTATTTATTTTCGAATTTCAGATTACAAAAAGGTTAATATTTATTCATCTTTTAAAAATTATCGTTGCAAATAATAATTATGTTCTTTCTGTTTGATTTTCACTAGATTTAATGAAACGTCCAACATAGCGTTAATAACATAGTTTTAAAATAGCATAAAAATATAAGTACATACCCCGGAAAAAAGGTACTGCGTTCCATATCCCTACCGCGTCTTGTTGGCTTAGCTGGCCGACCGCTAGCTGCAAGAGAGCAGTCGGCAGAGCGACGAGGACCACGGCGGCCGACAGCACGAGCCCGTACGTAACACCACCGTACCTAAATGCAGCTCTCGGTACTCGCCATGTGCTGTTAAAGGACAGGGCCACCGCCGCTGTACATATATGTGCTCGGATGGAAGGCCAGTTGAACCAAACCTGAAGTCATCATCAATTCAAATTGAATTCCACTTATGATTTTTTTTTTTAAACGCTTTCTACACTCTTAGCCCCACAGTAGGATTTTCTCATGTGTCGTGGGTGCCATGGACACACACAAAGACGAATACACAAATACCCAGACCCAGAACAAGAATCTCAACTCATCATTCAGTTACCTGTCTAGCCGGGAATCGAACCCGGGACCCACTGCGTGTCAGACCGGTATGGTAACCGCTGCGCCACGCGGGTCGTCGAAAAATATAAAAATGTGAAATATCGAAGAGTAAAATCCCGCAGATGAACGTGTTTTGATCTATACTCTTGATAACAATATAAATATAGGTATAAAATAATGGTTTAAAAAAGCGTCTTTACGTGTACGTAATGTGCTAACAGTATTAAAAATGAAAAACTGCTTAATTTCTCTACGAAATTAAAACTTTAAGCTAACACTGCCTTACCTTTAACTTGTAAGTATCGAACATCATTATTCTCTCACACTCACATATAAACTTCACTGACTAAAAAATAACACATGTTTCTAGCATCTACACTGGATTATTTGTATCTGTAAGTACGATTCGGATAGAAGTGACCGGCCCAGATATTTGTAGATGTGAGATAACATAATATCAGATCAGATGCAATGACGAATAGATCTTTGGATGAAATTTATCAGTTCGTTTCAAGTGGTTTGCCCACCACTTGTTTACTTAGAGATAATGCAGAAAAAGTAGAGGCGTTCCCGAGCAACGTGCAAACGTGTATTATTATAGGACGTTTAACCTAATTAAAATCAAGACTACTTTATATGGAAATTACATAATCTTTGATTGTAAAGTAACGCTTTATCATTTTTTTTGTCTCCTATGTCTGAATTTGTATCTTGATTGGTCTACCTCATATCTTATAATTGTAAGCAATTAGGTAACTACACGGCGTGCGGACATGAACTTGTAGTTGGCTACATAAAAATAACTTTTATCCCAACAATAAGCATAGAAGAAACCAAAGGAAACAAAAACGCATACGAGACATTTCATAACGAAAATTAACGTTCAGTTTCTAATTTCAAAATACACGCTAACATTTTCGAACTCTAAAACTAATTATAGCACTTAAAAAAATACATTTTAATCTTAAAAAAATAGAACCGGTTACATTGTGGTACATGACAAAGATTCGTGGCAAGATTTCACTTACTTACGAGTTTAAATATACCTATATGTATCTACATTAACAACGCAACTCATCACAATCATCGAATAGTTTCAATAACGTTTAGTACTTTAAGAAGCTAATAAGTTTGGTGAATTATATTTGTCGACTCAAATGTCAGTCATACTTAAGATAACTAATTATTGTTTTCTGTATAAGTTTCACTTATTTTTTTTTATCTAACTGATGTAGCAAACGAGCATGTAGTTCAATGGTCACCTGTCATCAACTCCATACAGAACATGGGTTCTATCTGATTTAATCACAAATGGGTTGTTACTCCTGAGGACTATGATGGTCGCCTCATGTGAAAGTGTGCCGGCAACCACACCCTTCTATCGAAACGCAAGAAATGCTTCACGCTAGAAATAAGTGTGGCGGTGGTACTTCCCCGGTCGAACTACACTGATTCTACCACCTACTAAAAATTTAAATAAAAAGTATTTTCTCTACCAGTACCTACCAAAAACCTATTTAACAGTTACGAATAGGAACTATACGCAACATGCAATATCATAACCACTATAATAGAATCCAATAAAAAATGTTATTTCCCTTTTTTGATAAACCTAATGTACTTACATAATATATATACGGAAAGTTTGCCCAATATCATCATATATCAATAATAATATCACAAATGGACGACTTTTATTTAGGTGTAAAATTGAAGATTATTTTATTTATATTTCTATGTTCCGTACATAGTTTGAAAACAAATAAAAATGTTTTACGAATAGTTGGTGGAAGAAATGCAACCGAAAATGAGTTTCCGTATGTAGTAAAATTAGTGTTACAAAGACTAAGCAGTGAACAATCGAACATTTTTATTTGTACGAGTATCGTACTGACATCCACGTGGACGCTGACTGCCGGACATTGCATCGCCAGCGTGAACCGATTCACCGATCCCACCGGTATGATACAAACTAAGCTGGTGCTCGTGTACCAGCCCACGCCGAAATCTGAATCTGCGTATAGCGAAATATTGTCGATGGTAGTACACCCCGGCATGGGCATGTCATCGAACGACGTCGGTTTATTACACTCACAGCCTGTAATCTTTGCCAAGTATGGAAAAATTAGTTCGCTGGATTACACTACACTAAACGGTCAACAAGTTTTCATAGTAGGATATGGAATGTTTAATGAAAACCTTGAAGAGGCGCGTCATTGTCCACAAGTGTTGGAGGTGATCGTGAAGGAATGTCCCTATATGGTACATTATCCTGAACTTTGTTTCGCACCACCCTGTCTTTTACAGAAGCATAAATCCAAGGCCCTGTGCCCCGGCGACTCCGGTGGCCCCTCCATACATCCTTCAGGGGTTGTTGCGATCAACACGATGACAGATCCGCGTGATTGCGGATTGTACAAAGGAAAGAAGTTGCGAAGAGATCGTTACGATGCGGGATACAATATCGGCACAGCTACTCCTTTAAGTCCTTTTATAGACTGGATATCGAGTGTTATTAAATCAGATGTTGTATAGAGAAAACATCATGAATGTTTCATTTGGTGTATAACAAGAAATTATTAGGAAACCAAAATACGTCGGGTATTTGCTTAAACTAAATTTTGCACTCCTTTTTTTGTTTTTTAATGATTTATTTAAATACACAATTTTTAAGGATTTTCGTTAAAATAGCAACGTAAAAGTTTTAATTAATATATTTTTAATGGTCCATTTACTTGTGTTTTGATTTTACAACAATTTATTATATTTACTCTCGGTAGATGTTCACTCTTAATAGATGTTAAATTTGTTAATTATTTTAAATTTATAAATTATCATTATATAAACCAAACTAACTAATTACAAATGTGTCCACCAATTCGCACTTGGCCAACGCGGTGGACTATGACCTAAACTCTCTCATTCTGAGAGAAGACCCGTGCCCAGAAGTGGGACAATAATGGGTTGACGAGAATTACTTACAAAAGTTTGATTAAGTATGCCTAGGTAGGTACTATCTAATAAGCCCATTAAAAACCATTTTTCGCGCAAATGTTAATAAATTCTCGTAATACTTCTAAAACGGTAAACGGTTGATAAACGGTATGCAAATATAAATGCAGCACAGAGCAAATTCAATCTATATTGGATGCTTCATTTTTTGCAATCATTTATTTTGATAAGGATTAACATTTATAATGTAACATAAACTTACTATTTTTAAAATGTTAACTATAAAAAGAGTAATTGTGGATTACACAGAAAATATACATATGACGGCGCCACCGACAATGTTTTCGAAAATAGAAAATGAGCGACATCATCTCAACTGTCAATAAAATTCCAAAGGTTCAAATAAACTTAATCAAAAAACAGAATCTAAGTTTTTCATTTAGAAACAAAAAATTAGAGACAAACAACATTGGTTGTCTTCTTTTCGCCCGCCTTGTATTTCAGTCAAGTTTTATCAAATCGTAATGTACTGAATCTTTCCTAATAATTGCAGTCTATTAAAAAAACCGGGCAAAAAACCGTTCAATAGAAAAAATACACATAGGCCAACAGCTTTTGGGGGGTTTACTTTAAAATATCTATAGAAGCAATATAATGCTCTACTTACTAACTTCCATTTGATACCCGTAATGTTATGGGTTAGACATAAAAGTGTCTCTCCACCCTCTTTTTCTCTACCGCTGACGCATATTGAAAAATTATAATTATTTTAAATAGCTTCACTCTCACAACTGAGTCGTTTCAAATGACATATCATAAGTTACTATTCGTGGATGTATATTCTTATTCTAAGTTACTATCCGTCTAGCCGTGTAGAATGTAGAGCGTGCCAAAGAAATGGGCATACATACAATAAAAACATACAAGCATACATACACTCGAAAAAGAATAAAACAAGCAATCTATCATAATTCTACTTATTAGTCTTTTTTAAAACTGCTTAGTTTTTGTAACACACAGTGTTTATTTATTTTATTTTTCATTTATGCTATTTACGCATAAGTTACGGATATTCTGACAAACATGCCTTATTAGAAATTGGACTAAATAATATTAAAATAAGCGTATAAGAATTATTGCCCATAAAACATACAACAATAATATGCACTTACCAACAGGGCATAACATTTTGGTTTTACGACGTAAACCAAATTATGTACACACTATATAAAAATATAGTTGAATTCATTGATATACAACTTATAAGCTATGCATAAAATATAAAAAAACAGATGTATATATTACAAAATTACCTATGTATTTAAACGAGATCTATATGTTACTATTATTTGTATGTTTTGGAAAGAGTTTGAAGAAAAATAAACAGGTCATACGTACCGCCGGAGCAAGGAATGCTAGTAACGATGAGTATCCATATGTAATTAAATTAGCAATTTTAACATCCAATGACGTAGAAAGCAGTACTGTTTTTTGTACAGGAAGTGTACTCGTTTCAAAGTGGACTTTAACTGCTGCGCATTGCATTTCGTCCCTCGAGAGAAGATTGAGGAGGAGTGAAACAACTGAAAAGAAGGGAGTCATTATTTATCAGCCCTCGGGCAGTGTTAAAATTGCTTTCAGTGACATACTCTCCACGGAAATTTGTACAAATTACTTTGAGAAAAGAGCTAATGACCTAGGGTTGGTACGTACTCAGCCACTGATATTAAAAGAATATGGGAAACTTAGTTCCGTGGATTATTCAACATTTAACGGTCAACAAATTGCTCTCGTGGGATTTGGTATGATCAAAGACAAGGAAGAAAAAAGACCAGACCACCTGCAAGTTTTAGATGCAATCGTAATGGAATGTCCTAGCAAACATTACTATCCCGGATTATGTTTTGCTCCACCATGTTCCACTAATTTGGAATCAACGTGTGCCGGAATCTCAGGCGGACCTATAGTGCATTCTTCGGGAATCGTAGGTATTAATGTCAAAGGGAAATCCCATAACTGCCAAGTTAATAAAAAAATTAAATTAAGGTCGTACAATCCACATTCAATAGTGACTATAGCCGTTGCGATAAGTCCATTTATAGATTGGATCACACGCATTATTACAACCGAAACTGAGTAATAAAATGTACTTTAATAATACCAAACGTCTATTTTATTCCAATGGAAATGATATGTATGCCTGAAATATATTGGAACGAAACTATTTGTAGGTGCATCAACCCTATGCACTATGCACCCTAGCGCCGGCCTAAGGACTATCGAGGCAATCAGCCTGATATTCCAGCAGTAGTTGGATAGGCGATTTGGCATCCCGTCTTTCCGTCTGACTTAAATGATTTCTAGACATGAATGTCTCGGAGGTTACCTTTGTCTGATAGTGCGGGAGCTGAATGCCAGGTGCCATCATTGAGACAATTGCTTCGACGAGACGACCCAGCATACGCTGGAGTATTACCCTGCGTGGTTCGCAACATGGTCGTAGGTGACAAATCGTGGAGGCAGAATAGGGAATTCTGACTCAAGCCATTAGGGCTGGAGACGTCATGTATGCGTTCTCCATGCACATCTCATGAGGCACACCACTGAGAGGAGCCTCGGAGCCTCTCGGGATATGACTGGCGTTAACATAAGCGTCGGCCGAAGCTGCCGGGTCGCAAATGTAGGTAGGTAATGTTAACGCCTTTTCGTGACCTGGCACCGAAAGTCCAGAGGAACGCCGCAGAGTTTTAATCGGAAAGTGTCCGACATACCACTTGTGCTCCTCCAGGCGGAAGATCTATGAGAAATCTTCCGCGTTAAAATAAAAAGGCACGTTCTCAGCCATTATAAACTTCACATATATGTTTCCTATTCCTATGAATAATTACATGATTTATATTACCAATTACGTTGTGCTTTATCTCCTTCCCGGTATAAGACAAACAACCGATAAAAAATTAACCTATTTTTTCTGTTTATCTGATCTGATTGAAGTAGCAAACGAGCATGCAGTCCACCTGATGGTAAGTGGTCACTGCCGCTCATGGACATCTGTGAGCAACTTCACATAAAACATGGGTTCTATCTGAAGTCAATCACAGATGCGTTGCTACTCCCAAGGACTGCTATGGTCGCCTCATGTAAAAGTGTGCCGGCAACCAAACCCTTCCATTCAAGCAAAAAATGCTTCACGCTGGAAATAGGTGTGGCGGTGGTACTTCCCCGGTCGAACTACTTCCTGACGCAGTCTATTTTATGTAATTACTTAATTACTGTTCTCACATAATTTAAACACAAGCCTACTGGCAATATGGTTTGAAGCAGACTACTAGTGAAATGTGCTTTAGTTTAAATTGAGATTTGTTGCCTCATGCAATAAAATTGTCTATAATAGTAATTTTTCTAGTACATTTTAATAAATAACGTATCTAAAAAAAGGATGTATCTGTAGTAATGTATATACTATTATAGTTTTAGGGGATACTTTTTAGTGGCAATGAATTTGAAATTTCAGTTTAAAGTTTAACTACTGGGTATGTTATTCTACGATATGTACCTACTAATTTTCAACCACCCATAAAGGACTACTTACTGCGGTTACTCTTAATTTAAAGCAGTAACATAATTATATTCTTTGTATATAGAAAAACCATTACACCTATAAAACGATTAATAAAACACATCATTTGAATTTTTAACCTTTATTATAAAATTTCTTACACATAATTATGAGTACAACTACAATTTTGATACAATGTAGAGACGTCTAAGGTGCATCCAATAAAAGTAGTAACGACTCCAGCTATCAATGAACAATTAAACAGTAAACAAAATTCATGAAAAACAGCGGTAAAAACAGTAACGGAAATTAATAAATGTAACTTTTACAATCTGGCCTCGACTGTGAGAAATATTGTAATCGCCCGAATATAAGATTCATCTGTTCAATATTTTCATAACAAACAGTGTTTTTTAGAACTATCGTAATCTTGTACCTTGTCGTAAAACAAAGACGTACTCTTATCTACAATATTACGGTAGTCTAGCCCGGAAAAGTATAGTTATACATAACGTAATTAAATTATATTATTTCCAAATCAGACTTAAAATTCTTTGAATCGGACAAATTATCCCTAATTTGCATGCAAACTAAATACTTTTTATTTAGTAAACACTCTTTGTCGTTCCTGTCCGGAGGCACCACCATCATGTACATTCACGAGCAATAAGTGACTATGGAAGATTGGCAAAAGTATCTGACACGCAACAAAAATATCAGACATTGAAAGGCATCATAATGCAGTAGCGTCAAAATTATGTAGATGAACGTCAAATCACATAATTTTGGTTTAAAAAAGTTTGTTAGATTAGGTTAACCTCAGACCTCAGGAAATATGATTATAACTTAGAAGTAGCATACACTCTGCTAGGTATAAATTGGCCACGGTGTCATCTGTACTCCACGCTATATAAAATTGTTGTTGACTAATTCGGACCTTATCGGATATGTCAAGTATAACTTCTTAACCACACTGCTTAAAGAAATACCATAGATTTTATAATACGCAGACTTAGAAATAACATACAGAAAATGCTAGTGCCTCCGGAATCAAACGATGATGAGTTCTACTTTAAAATTATTTAATCTGCATACACCTGACATAATAATTAATAATATATAAATTACATGGAGCCGTTGACATGATTGAGTGTCATGATTAAATTACGTTAAATTTGAATGTCTCAAAACTATTATTTTCATTGCCACAGTACATCAAATATTACCAGAAATACAAACTGATAGCTGACTCTAAATGTGAAAAGTGTAATTTATCTTCATGCAGTATACAAAGTTACAACAAAACTTACACTTAACTTAAAATCATACAATACGACATATTCAATATCTTATAAATATAATTAAATAATCAAATAAAACGTATTACTAGTAGGCATTTTTGTATAAAAGCGATTTCAAATAATATATCAATGGGAGCTTATCAGATCGATGATTTCTCTGCAATAACGAAAAAAAATATATCTTCACTTGGCACACTTCGTATACACGTATACCGCGTTAGTGTGCGTGTGCGTTGTTTTGCATGTCGCAACGATAAAAAAGACGCTTTAACGCACTCAAGTAAGACTAATAATAAAAATATGGTAATAGATATTTTTAGAGTATTTTCAAATGATAAACTATAATAGGGTTGCCAAAACATTCGGAGTCAGCGCGGCGGTGAGTACAACTCAAAACAGCTAAAGCGGAACAATGGACATTTACCACGTTTTATTAAATATGTAACTATTCTAAGCCTTACGAACTACTCACATCTACACGATCAGTCAATAGTTGGATCAACGCAGAATAAAAAGCGCGACCAATAGCAGTATAGTATTTATAAACTTAATCCATCACCACGAAAAGAAGGAAGCAGTAGGAAAATACATATAATATGCAGCCACATCACCTTTCTGCTATTTATACATATTTGACCAAAAGTTCAGCCACACGACTCTAGACTGCTCGCCTCTAATTGAAGTACAAATTATATATTGTTGAAGTTCTATAAGTGATCACGTCCCACATTTTACTAATATTTACAGAATTAGATTTGAAAATCAGGATATCATTCCTTCTAACAGAATGATACACAGAAATATCTGGAACATTTTCACAAGTGATACTCAAGAGCTGTAGCGGAACTTTTGGCGATGCCTAAAATAACGAGTACAGATCTATTTATGTATAAAAAAACAACAAATCTTATCACCGAAACCGAAAATAGGAAGAACAGTAGGAATAAATCAGCAGAATATACGATATACAGCTGGAGCTCGCAGCCGAACCATGTAAGTTCTACCGGCCTTTAGAAGGCATTTAGATCTAGAGATATATATGGACGCGACCTTTTATATTATAATACAAATTAAAAAAGTTACACGTACCATGCTAAAGTCGTTAACATGTTACATTTTATTGAAAAGAAAAAGTCTAGAAACATTGCACAAAAATTGCATTAATCATAAATGAACTGCCCTTAAAAAATCGTCGATACTCAGACATCGCGACTGGTTATATACGGCAGCTATTGGACATGTCCGAGGTCGTAAGGTTACAAAATATACCTTCGCTACTTATCGCCTGAGATATTATTTACATCCTTTTGCTTTGTTACGCAAAACGCAAGTAAATAGCAATAGTAAGTCTGCATATATGGGAAAAGAAACGATAATAAAACATATTATTACTGCAAAAGCACGTTTATAAATACATTCGTAATCCCCATATCGACGTGTTCTCTGCTTTATAATTCTATAATGTATTTCTTGTTCAAAACGGTTGAACTCCCATAAGCAGGCTGAATAGCACTATGTCTCGCATACGCATAAATGTAGTGTGATTAAAATGTGCCAATCAAACATGTTTGTATGTCGAATTAACATATGCGATGGTACTACATAATTATATAATAGCAAACAATACAACACATACTTGCAAGCCTTTGCTGCATCAAAGTTAAAATACAAATGTTCGTATTCGTTTCTGAAATAATCAAACATACATAATAATCAAGAATAACACCACAACGTCCATACAACGACATTAAACATTTAGGGCATACTAACATAGTACACAGATACGCATCGAAATATATCATGTACGAATCAATGAAAAATATAGTTAAAAGATATTATACAGGTACAGTCAAACTAGCTCGCCTCCGAATGAAATATGTAAAATGTAGCGAATCTAAAGGCAAATATAGCTTGAAGACTTTAGGCCAAATTGTCACGCGGATTTATGTATGCATGTTTTTCTTATCCGCACACGTGAATATACAAGCTGCAGCTGCACAGCGGCTCCGTGCTTTAATGTGTGCTATTAATGTGTGTACTCCGTGAGTATGGCACACATTAAAGAAATGGGATCTTTTAAACTATAGGATGATAGCAACACGCATGCGGGCCAGAACTGCATGCAGGCACAAACATGCGTGACAGGTAAAAAACTTTACTCTCTCGTGGATGGCAATTTCCACGATCAAAGGCGTAAACTCAACTTGTGTAACGTCGACATCATTTACAAAACATGCAATTAATTTTTAAGGTTAAACTTTTATGGCAATCCTATCTGATTGTCCGGTACTAAATTAACATAACTTATAACACGTAATGATTGTACCTGTACAAAATAAAATAATAATCAACACAACGTAACAAAATAGACTCCTAAAAGAATATTTTTTCTTAAAGACGCGACGTACCAGTGACCAATAACAATCTAAACATTTCAGTTCTATTTAAAGTTAATTGACTTGAAATTGATAAGCATTACATCTATTAAGACAGGTGGTTAATCAAAAAAATGTTAACAGCATGTCGTGTATTAGGAGTCTATTTCTTTACTTCTTCTGTTCAACAATAGAACATATTCACATTTGTTACAGGGGCCTTAATTAAAACAGAAAGTGTATTTGGTGTTTTATAACGACGCTTCAAACATTTATACAAATAATGGATAGATAAAGAATGAAATTTGGCAGGCTTATTCAAAGTATTTTTAACCGACTTCCAAAAAGGAGGAGGTTATCAATTCGTCTGTATTTTTTTTTTTGTGAAACTAATCTCTTATGACTCAATTACATTAAAGGAGATTTGGTGAAAACTGTATTACTAGTACAATAATAAAACTGCCCCTGCACTCAAATATCAATTAACTTTATAAACAAATAAGCAAAATAAATACAGAACAGAATGACATTAATAATTACAATAAATAAAATTGAATTCAAGTCATTTACCGATTACATAATTGACCAATAAGTTATGAAGCAAAAATGTTTAAAAAGCTCTTTACTAATGCAGATAGTACACAATATATTCGAGTAAAAAAGTACTCTGCAACTACAAATACACGTAACACATAATATTTAATAATGGACATCAATATTAGTACAAGTTAAAACTATTTTATTACAAGTGTAAAACTTGTTTGTTCTTAAATCAGCTTAAGAGAAAACAGCAGGAAGAAGCTGTAAGAAGTGATAACAAATTATACTACAGGATTTTTCTTCAAGGTACAACAGAGAGAAATAGTAATGAAATGTTCTAATAATATATTCAACATTTTCATACGAATAAATAAATCTACTACTTGCCACGTGGAGCTAATGTTACATTTTTAAACGAACTTCAGCCTTACGGCTGTTTCAAGTGTTTAAATAATCCGACGTGGAATAACCCGGCCATCGCTTAAAAAGCTGATACGCGTCATTAATTGGACTTTTAAAAGGACCGTCAGCTATACGTTTAATTAACTATAAAGGAAGTATAATTTAAATTTATTATTAGATTAAATTCAAATTAAAAGAAGCCTTACGTGTCATATTTATTTGATGATGAAGTTGGTGGGGCAAAAAATGTATAAGACTAATTAGCTTTCCATACCATTCATGGATAGGTCCGTCAGCATGGTTATTTATATTGCACTCGTTATGCCGCAAAATATTTATATTTCAAGCTGTTCCTTCGCCGTGTACATAGTTACTTCTTAAAGCAATCAATTAACTCAACAATCTATATTAAGTAGATTTGTTCGAGTTGAGATGCAATCAAATGAGTTACTTCTCAATAAGTTTAACGCTTCTAATCAGAAACTCATCGCGAATTACATGTTACAGCAAGCGTCCTTTTCCATATAAGAGTAACGTAGACCTATAAAGATAAGGCAATGAAAAATCAATTTCCAAGTGCGGGCGAGCAAGATACCCCAAGTGGTTTACATTCTGCTGACTACATTCTTATATAGCCTATATCGTTTTCTCTTATAATATACACAAATTTTGAATTTGTTAGCGACCCTTAATATATTTATCACGTTCCTATCTAAGCTTTCCGTACCAATTATTCACTTACAATTTAAAATATCAAGTCGACATCCTATTAAAATAAATTAGTGACTGGGATTAAAATGGTATTCCGACGCAAACCCAATATTTAAGTATTAAAAATACGAAATATTTTAAGTATTTTTCTAACGAACGATGATATTGATTTGTAGAGGTTAAAATTGAATGTTTAATAAATAAATTCTCGTAGGTGTTATTTAAATATATAGTTTCTGAAAATATTGTTCTTATTGGTCAATTCCGGTTTATCTGTTTATTCGAGTAGTTTATTATCCTAACCTATATTAGGATAAGTGGTTCTGTCAGAGTATTAGAGATTCCAAGCCGAGATTTGTATTTTTTCTGTAATATTGATTCACTGAACATTGATTGACGATAAAATCATTAACATTTGTTTCAATCACTTGAGACGGCAGTCATTTGAATACACGGTGACGGTGGACGTGTGCTTGCCAGTTGCTGTCAGTGTGTGTGTGTCCGCACTGCACACAGAGGGTGCGTTCCGGGTGGCGCTCACAACGCCGTAAACGCCCAAAACGTCTTTCCACATGACGGCCGCGGTCGTAGTGGTCGCGGCGAAATCGTCACACATGACGTCATGACTTACGACCACGCGACGTTCACGACGTCCCATCTAACAAGGTGGGTCGAAGTGACGTCGAAGCTAGTGGAACGGGAAAAAATGCGGTCGTGAGCGTAGACTTCGTGAACGTCTAATGGAACGCACCCAAAAGCGGTCTCGCATGTGTGTGTTCAGTCGCTATCGGTGTCTGTGTCGGCGTGCTGGCGCGTGCGGAAAGCGGGGCGCGCGGCGCGCGGGGAGGGCGCGCCTCAGAAGGCGTGCGCGTGGCGACACACGCCGCAGCCGAGCGCGAACTCCTCGCCCGTGGGCGGGTGCTGCACGTGCAGCGGACACTCGTCGCTCGAGCCCGGCAGCTGCTCCGCCTTGGGACCTATGGACAAACATATAAATTAAAAATGCTATTTGCAAGTGAAAGGTTGTTAAATGTATACATCGGCCAAAGAGACACCATTACAAAGTGATAGACGCTAACTTATTTTCATTTGAATCGATCATCTTAGACTCGAGAACCTAGATCAGCTATACTCAACGTGACCTTTTTTTTTGTTCGCCAATTTGAAGTTAGTAAGGTTATTTGTATTTTGTTTCGCCTCGGGCAACTTAACCTCACGTTACGCCACTGCTCCGGGACACTCCGCTGAAACACGTTTGTGGCCTCTACAATAAAAAGGTTGAGTACCGCTGACGTAGATGGTCCACAAAGTGATCAGGTTCAGATAAAATCACTACATGGAATATGTTACAGATCCTACATGGAATATGTTACAGATGCCCGCATGCGCCAAACTACTTAGCATCAACAGAACAGAATTTTCATTTGCTACCGCAATCCATACAAAACAACAATATGAACAAATAATGTGTATAAGTTAGCAATAGAACTACCCAAATTGGTAGAAGATTAACCTTTCAGCAAGCCTTTAGGAATGAGCGTTTTAATTGAGTGAATCAAATATATTCTCAAATAATTATTTGTCTCACTTAACCTGTGGAAATAAAAAACCTAATACAGGCACATAAGTGTTTAAGACAAATCTTATTATTATGTGGCTACTCACCAGCTGGACACTGCGGCAGCATGTGTCGGGGGATATTGGTGACGCGCTGGAAGTCGTCGTGGCATGCGTTACAGAAGTGCGATGTGCCGAAACAGAAGAACACTGCCACCTGGAATCGTAAAATATTTTTTGGAATGTATGTATTCGTTGAAAATAATCATTTAGGATATTCTTCAAGAATCGATAGTAATGACACCCTAATTCAGTAATAATCCAAGTCGTTAAAGATAGATCTTAATGGATGCGTTATCGTAAGATTACGTCAAGACCGTAGCGTATACTATTCAGTTATATCAGTTATTACCTAAACTAGTAGGCATACTTAAACATTATTTGACTGTAAGTAATTAGATAAAGAGACAACCATTATTATTTTTGCAAGTATAATTAAAATTGTTCCTAATACCTCAGCAATAGTCCACAACGGACTGCTAACCTTGATGATGTGAAAGTTGTGTTTGCCAGCTTACTGTTATATGAGGCGATCATCATATAGACCTTCGTACTGTATGAAGTTTTGTTTTATCTGACTGAAGTAGCAAACGAGCATGGTAAGTGATCTCAACAACTTCATATAAAAAATGAGTTCTATTTGAAGTCAATCACAGATGCGTTACTACTCACGAGGACTATGATTGTCGCCTCATATAAAAGTGTGCCGGCAACCATATACCCTTCCATCGAAACGCAAGAATTCTTCACGCTAGAAATAGGTGTGTACGGTGTACGGTGGTACTTCCCCGGTCGACTACACTGGTTGACACACCACCAGGGTATGCTTGTTTGCTACTTAAATCTTTTCAAAATAAACGATAGTGTGACTCACCGAGCAGCAGTACCGGCACTTGTACTCGAGGAAGTCCGCGCCGTGCTTGGGGCAGGTGCGCGCGCCGGCCACGTCGCTGCACGCGCCGCACACCAGCTCCGACGGCTCCCACACGCCGTTCGTCTCCGCCTCGCAACGCGCCAGCCCGCCGAAGTAGGCCTGGGTTGGATTTGTTAATGTATCACTATTTTACAATATAAATGTTAGTACAAAGATGGACTTAATGCTATAAGCATTCTCTGCCAGTGAACGCTCTGGAAGTCAGAGACACACTATCTGGTATAGAATGAAATAACACACACACACACACATTTTTTGTAGGTATATCGTTTGAGTGTATCTTATTCATTTTTGCATTTTTTAAATGGCATTAAAAGATGCAAAATTGAATATGGTTTAATACGCCACACGTATTTTTAGCGTAAAACGAACAAAAGCTCGTTTTGATTCGAAAATTTTGGATACCTGACTAACTGATGACTTAAAGAACGGTAACGCAATTTTTATCGCTATCATGTAAAACCTCTGTTCTATATTTTATATGTCATTGTCACTGCATACCTGTAATTAACAACAGATGTGCAGTGACCACTGACCATCAGATCATTAATTACTACAGAAATGCAGTCATAAGGCATCTAATGGACAAATAAAGTACTTGAGTCTAGAATAACCAAAGAATAATATGTGTTGCATCAGGATGCTGTTTGCGAAGAGGATTAGTTTCGACTTATCAGGATAAGTCGGAATTAATCCTCCTCACAAACTTACAAAGTAATGCCACCACAAACCAGTCCAAAAATAAATATTAACCTTTACTATAAATACACTGTATAACACACAAGTATCGAGTATTATCAATTTGCTATAGATGCACACACGAGTATCAAACATAATCTAACCTTGCCGCACTTATGGCACACGTAGTACGCGTACCGCTCCATGGCGTAGGTGGCGGGGTCGGCGAGCGCGCGGCCGCGGGCGCTGCCGCACGCCGCCAGCCCCTCGTACTCCAGCCGCATCATCGCCTTGCGCCGCACCTCCTCCTTCAGCCGCTTGATCGGCGCCAGCAGCTCCTCCAGCGTCCAGTGGCTCATGTCGTCCTGAATCGAAACATGTTACATGTAGAGGCTTTTACAAGGGATCGTGCACGACTAAATCCGAAAGTAAATTGACTAGCTAATAAGTAACATTGTTAAATTACTAACATTAAATACCCACCCATTTAAAAATGATTGGTTTTCATTACTTTTACATAAAAGAGCTATGAAATGAAATGTCTTTATTTTGTATAGGCCTACGGGGGCACTTACAAATTGTCAGTTACACATATTTTTTTTACACTACCACCGGATCGGAACACGACCTCGTCTGAGAAGATCTGGCAAGAAAATCAGCGGGTTTGTCTTACGGTGTAGTTACGGTAATAATTATTTAATACCACTGTCACATTTAAAATAGGTGGTAGCTAACCTAACCAATGTTCCTATTATTAACGTAATATTTAATACTGTATATATTTATAGTTACCTTGCAAATTGGACATTGTGAAAACGAAAATGTAATTCGCGGCCCATTCCATTTATTAAGAATAACTTTCTTACAGCAGTGTAGATGGAAAACGTGGCCGCATTTGAGCTGGAATAAAATTTATATAAAAATTAAATATAGTAACAATCACATATATTCAAGCACAGTTACGTACATAAGTAAGATAGCGTTTTGATACATACATACACATGATTAATTTAGTTTGTTTACATGTTTAAAATTTTCTATTACTCAAACAGTGAGTCAATCGCCTTAATCGATTTATGCAATAAGTGAATTTAGTTATAAGGTGAATTAATATAACAGAACTACTTAGTAATCTTTCAAATGAAATAAAAATCACACAGCCTCCTAAACCGCGTAACCATCTTCATACTTTAACGACGATTTGGCCTGCCTGGCCAAATAGTGATTAAAGTAGCCTAGTAGTAGTAGTGCCTGCCTCTTGATTAAGAGGGCGAAATACTCTATATTAGTACGTTTAAGCACCTGTATAGCGGGCGCGGCCTGCAGCGGGTCGGTGAAGCAAATCATGCACATGTCGTCGGCGTCCTGGCGCAGCGCGTCGCCGCCGCCGCAGCCGAACAGGCACGGCAGGCAGGCGCGCTCGCCCCGCACCCCGCCGCACCCGTGCCCGCAGCTCAGCACGCGCGTGCACGACTCGCGACCGTGCTCCTGAATGAGTGCATTATTATCAACGTTTACTTGCAATTATTATTAAATAAATCACTTAGTTCAGCGGCTAGCGATTTAAGTTAATCTACGAAGATGTGGATAAGCGACATTTGGTTGAAGTTACGTAGTGACCGCTAGTGGCAAAATCCATGATACTTCTTTTATCTGATGGATAAAATATCATAATATACCGAAGACGGTATATTTTAAACAGTAGTCAAGGACATATATTTTGCATATTTATATTTTTTGAGGTCCAATTCAAACAAAATACTACGTACCACGACTAACTACTTTATATCATCTACGGTCCACAGTTTGGTTTGCATTTCAAAATTTGGCCCACAACCTGTGTAGGTTGTTTGATGAAAAGCGTAAGGAGCACCAACCTGGCACTGATGATCTGCGCAAATGTTCCCGATAGCGAGCAGGCCGGAGTTGCCCCGCACGCCGCAGTAGCGGCAGACGCCGGCGAGCGGCGCGCGCGCGGCGGGCCCCGCCGGCTCGCACACGCCGCCCTCCAGCCCGCGGAACTCCGCCAGCGCCTTCAGCGTGCGCCGGTCCACCAGCAGCAGCAGCCAGAACAACTTCGCGCGGCCGCAGCCCTCGTGGATGTCCACGCGGATCGCGCTTTCCTCCTCCTTGCATATCTGAACACGATATACATTATTACAAAAAATATATGTCACATATATTACAAAACACATCATAGTGTATCTGTTATTACTAGTCAATCATTAAACCATTTACAAAAATAAAATAAGTAACACAAACCTGTCTTTGATGGCTCTTAGAGACTCGGCTTAGATGCAAAAATCTGTCGCACTCGGTACACAGCGGACCGCAGGTGCGGCAATCTATTACGGCGCAGGTGGAGCCGTCGTCGTGGTTGACGCACATCCGCCGCACCGCCACGGCGCCCGCCTCGCCCTCCGATGCATCACTTGGCGCCTTTGCACCGTCTGCAGCGGCCATAGTCACCGCAGCGACCGCTGGTGCTTTCACGGGTGGCTTTTCGACAACCACTTCGGCCAAAGTTATGGTTCGGTAAGGTTTGCGCTTGGTGGGTCGCGACGGGCCAACAGCAGAGAAATCGGACATTTCGGCCGAACAGGAGGCAGTGGATGGACCGGCGGCATTTTCGAAAGACAAGCTACCCCGCGATGGGCCCGCGCCAGCGACGGACATATACGCTTCAGTAATACCAGACGATCCACGCGATACAGCACCTCCCGTCGCCCCAGCTGTCGTGGAAGCCGCAGCAGCAGCCTCAATTTTACATTTGCGAGCTTCACTCGCACTGTTGATACTGAAATAGAAGACGCCTGTTGTAGATGGAAACAATAATAGTTACAAATTTAAATGTATTCGTTTAATAATTAGCATTTTTATTTATAAAATCTATTTGTTTGTATAGAATAAAGACATAATCTTATATTTTATGTTATTAATTTATTATGCATACCACCGTATTGAAAGTGATTAAAAGCACCGATGGACATCAATAAGGAAACTTCTCATATAGTAGAGGTTTTATCTGAAATCAGTTACAAATGCGTTGCTATTCCCGAGGACAGAGATGGTCACCTCATATAAAAGAGAGCCGTCAACCACACTCTTTCACCACAAAAGCTACTTCAGGGTAAAAATAGATGTGGCGGTGGTGCTTCCCTAGTGAAACTAATTTTACTACCTAGTAATAATTAAAATAATACAATACGATGTTTTGTTATGTGTACAACTAAAATTCGTATTTTTCAGTATACATCGTACAAAATCACTCACAGGTCAATGTGCGTCTGCTCACACACGCAGAGCGCCGCGAGCGCCATCCACACGGTGGGCGCGGCGAGGCAGCGCGCCGGCTGCCGGTCGCCGTCCGGCGTCTGCGCGATCGCCGCCACGTACTGCGCGAGCGACGCGCGCGTCTCCGCGCCCCACGCCGGCGTCATCTTGTCCTGGATAACAGTGTATTTAAATGTTACGTTCCAAAGGGGGCGTAAACACCTACGACACAGTTTTGTAACTATTGTAGTTGTTTACGAATGCTCAGTTTTGTGATATCGTTTATGTGTTCAATAAAATCTTTGAAAAACTCGGTCGTGTTTTGTTATGTTCTGTTCAGTTTCGGTAGGCAATCACGAATAAGTATATTTATAAAGAAAATAGGTTTTCTTTAATTTTTTTTTTTTTTTAATTTAACATGTCTGTCTAATTTTAAAAGTTCAGAATATATTTTGTGAAGAAAGATAGATTTGGTGGAATAATAAACTTGAAATGTAGTTTCTTATTTTCAAAAGTAACACATTTGTTTATTTTCCAAAACCCTAAGATATAATCTTATAAATTTATCTTGTTTATATCTCGCGTTGCTTTCAGATTTACTACACACGTTCGTGACTTGATTTGCTTTGCTCGGCTTGGGAAGGGGAATATCGTGAACCTGTTACTGAATCATTACTAGGTTCGAGTTTAGGACTTCTTAAAAAGCAAGGCACGTTTTATGTCAAGTAAGTTAGAAAATTAACGTAGCATTACTGATTCACTGCTGGACATGAGTCACATCTCAGTGACTGGCATTTAAGACATATTCCACTTTGGAAAATGCACGAACTTTTTCAAACTCTCAAACTTAAAGATATGTTTGCCACGTATTGTCATTATAGTAATAATAATTTCAGATACGCACATAAAAAAATGAATATTAGATAAATCGAAGGCACATATCGGATTTAATCTTTGGAACCCTGATTGATATACCAAATTTTCAAGCTATATTAATACTTTCATCCTCATACCTCAGCCATGTCAAGCAACAGCTTTGACACGAGATGCGAGTGTTGCTTGAGCGTCTCCCCGCGCATGAACCATGTGGCAGGCGGCGCCGGTGTGACCGTGCTGCCCATCGTGATGGAGCCCGAGCTGGTGGAGCCTCCCGCGCCCTTCACCTTCACCTGCACCGTCACCGCCTTGCCCAGGAAACACACCAGGTGGTCGAGTAGAGTCACCCTGGGAGAACACAGTAAAGTATTGTTACGTGGTTATAATAACTTTGCAAATTAGTATATAGAGTATCTAAGATCATGAGCAGGACAGATGGGCTACATCTAGATAATTAGCCACTGCCTTGCACAGGCTTCTGTAATCAACCCCAATTAATATCACTATTACAGTTAGTCACAGATTTGACGACCCGCGTGGCGGAGCGGTTACCTGTCTGACGTGCAATGGGTCCCGGCTTCGATTCCCGGCCAGACAGGTATCTGAGTGATGAGTTTAGATTCATGTTCTGGGTCTGGGTGTTTGTGTATTCGTCTTGTGTGTCCATGGTACCCACGACACAGGAGAAAATCCTAGTGTGAGGCTATGAGTGTAGAAAGCGTGTATTTATCTGCCATCCCTGCCTATTTCACTTACCACACATTTCAAACCAGAACAAAGCAATGCATAACACTGTTATTATTAAGCGAAAATAAGTGTGGCGGCCGTGCTTCCAGAGTCAAAACTCACGAGTTCATCCATCTTATAAAATATTTAATTTGTATTTGATACACAACTATTTGCAGATGTTGTATGATGGAATTACTACAAGATTCCAATAACATGTAATAATTTCAAGATTTTTTTCGAGGTAAATGCCTTACCTCATCTCAATGTCATTTCCGAAGTTAAGTGCCGCGAGCATCTTCTGCGGCGATATTTCAATGATAATCCGGCGAAGTAATGATATGACCTGAAACAATGAAGCAGTCAAACAGGGTTTTTCATCGAAACTGTACATTGGCACAAGCGACAAATATGAAGAAATTGTGTCTCGAGAACTATGGTTTTAATTTTTAATTTAAAAGTCTAAATACAAAGATATTAAATAGGCGCCTTTCAAATCGAACTTATCATTTCTTTAAAAAAAAATCAGGCTAATACATACTGTAATCTGTAAATACAGAATAAATAAATGTTACATAACATCTAAATAGCGATCTCAAAATAATTATATAACGCAATATTTTCAATTATTTAATTTGACCTACCTGTCGCTGTACTCTCTCGCTTCCCGTATGTAAAAGGGCAAGTAAATCCGGGAGCAATTCAGTGCGCTGTGCGAGGTGAGCCCGGCCCGCCACACTTCCACTAAGTGCGAGTAACTGGAATAAATAAATGTAAGTTAAAAAAAATAAAAATACTAGGTTATTTCTGGGGCTTTATCGCTTAGGTTATTTCTACGAGGATAATGCGTTAATGACTATCATAAGTGTTACTTTAGGTCATAAGTTGTCGGTGCAATATTTCAGCAAAATCTGGACGATAGTTTTTAGGTGACTCATTCTTTCGTACAGACGTCAATATATCTTCACAATCTTTTGCATTTATAATTGTAATAATATTACAGTTTTTGTTTTATTAATTAGTAAGCTGAAGTGGCAATGGGCAGGTCAAACCGTTCGTAGGACAGACAACCGGGGTAGAAGAGTCCTCGAATAAAAACCACGTCTGGGCAAAAGGAGTGCAGGCCGCCCCACGACCAGGTGGACTGATGAGCTGAAGATGACGGCGGGTAACCGCTGGATTCAGATGGGAGGCCTATGTCCAGCAGTGGACTTTCAAAGGCTGATTGATGGATGGATCGATTTAATATTTACCATTTGCATTTTTAATCGCATGACTTTTTAAATAGCTTTTGATTCCACTGCTATTATCGCTATATAATAAGACTATATAGCGTTAACATAATATATATAGCGTAATATATATATATTAGAAGATAAAGTTTCGATGGAAGGGTGTGGTTGCCGGCACACTTTTATATGAGGCGACCATCTCAGTCCTCGGGAGTAGCAACACATCTGTGATTGACTTCAGATAGAACCTATGTTCTATATGAAGTTGCTTAAAGATGTCGCTGGGCGGCAGTGAGCACTTACCATCAGGTGGACTGCATGCTCGTTTGCTACTTCAATCAGATAAAAAAAAACAATTTCCCCGTGTAACGTTTAAATCCCACAGCTCACCATGGACAGCATCTCGAAGCAGTAGTTGTCCTGCTGGTGGTGGTGCGCGCGCGGCGCGTCATCCGCGTCGCCGCGCACCGCGCTCTCCGCGCACAGCAGCGCCGTCTCCCAGTCGTCGCGCACGCGGGCCGCCTCGCAACCTATCGCGATCACTATGTGCGACATCACCTACGGGGGAACGACATTTGGTACGTAGTAACATGAGTTAATATATTGAAATGGAAACTAAGCAACGCACTGAACACGTATATATAGAGCAGAGAAGCCAGGTTTTCAACTGTGCTTAGCTTAAAAAAAAAGAGAAAAGCACCATCACTGGGCGCGTTCCAGAAGACGCTGACAAAGCCTAAAACGCCCAAAACATCGTTGAACAAGACGACCGTGGTCGTTGTGGTCGCGGCGAAAACGTCACTCATGACGTCATGACTTACGCCTACGCGAAGCTCACGACGACCCATCTAATGAGGTAGGTCGAATTTATGTCAGTAACAAGCAAGTAGAACGGGAACAACTGTGGTCGTGAGCGTGAACTTTGTGAATGTCTATCTCTTGCGACAAAGCGGACTAAGATAATAAACACAGTGCCTAAAAACTTTATTAAGTGTCAAAATTATTAGTATCGTTATAATGTACCTGACATTGCAGCGACGTGAGTTTGTGCCCAGCGAAAAGTATTCCAACGACGTGCTCGCGCAGGTCACTGTCGTCTCCCACCGTCTCCTCCGCGGCGATCGCTTCTCCCGCTTCGCTACCACACTCCTCCCATTCCAATAGTTTACCGAACACCTGATAAGTTCGAAAGGTTACAATTTAATTACGATTTAAGATTAAATATTATGCGAGGAGAAGTTTATGAAACTTCGAATATACCGGTTTGCGTAAAATTAGACAGAGTGGGACTAACTTGTAATAGTTAAACTTTACATGTTTGCATACAGAAAAAAGGTTTCCAATTAGTCTTTCATTACCGAAAACTTCATAATTTTATCTTATACAGTAAATATTGGTTTAAAAGAAACTCTTATATATTTCATATTAGATGTAGAGATGATAGATAGTTAAAAGGAAGAATGCAAACAATTAGATTCACGATAATGAAACCACATAAAGAACACACAGGAAGTCTGTTCTACGAATTAATATTTTATATTATAAGTTTATATTCGGCGTGTATGTAGACGTTGCAAGGCTGTTACGCAAAAATAGATGACGCTACACAACGAATTCGCCACGTTGCACGTTGCGTAACGAGCGTTGACCCGCCTCTGTATGTGAAGGTGGTAGAACCAGCTACGTTCGCACGGGGAAGTACCACCGCCACACCTATTTCCAACGTGAAGCATTTCTTGCGTTTCGATGAAGGGTGTGGTGGGTGTGGTTGGCCAACACGCTTTAATATGAGGCGCCTATCATAGTCCTCGGGAGTAGCAACGCATCTGTGATTCTCTGACTATGATATTCGCCTCATGTGAAAGTGTGTCTGCATGCTCGTTTGCTACTTCAATCAGATAAAAAAAAACGTCTACGAGAAGTTACCTGTGAGGTGAGCAGCCGGAACACCCGGAGCGTGTCGCGCTCGACGAGCGCGTGCAGCGGCGGCGAGGCGGCGGCGGCGGGCGCGGGCGCGGGCGCGGACAGCACGCGCACCTGCCGCACGCGCACCGCCGCCTCCGGCCCGCGCATCTCGCACCGCACGCGCACCGTCGTGCTCGGCATCCCTACAATATACGCTGGCATTATCATCGTTGCCTTGTCGTTGTCTTAGGCTACGTACTCACGGAGCGGTTTTTACCCGCGGCCGCCGCGGTTGCGAGCCCGCAGCTTTTGTGCGATTAACATTTATACACAATAATACAATGTAATGTAATTATTAAAAACATTACAATATAATGTACAAATGTAAAAGATATCATTATTATACCAGCCCCATTACTTAGTGGTTGGTTTTTTACGCTAGCGTTCATTACATTCACCACGAATACCGTGTAACAAAAGGGTATAGCACATCATAAAATCTTATTTCTTTTTATTATACATTTGACGACAAGGTAACGATAAATAAAAATTTCTACCCAAATAGATTTTAGTCAATGACAATAAATGGAATAGAAGAAATTTAAAACTATTTGACCTACGTTCTACATCGTCCTCCAACATCTGATATATTAAAATCCGTCATGTCTATTGCGCCGTAAAGATGCAAAAGGAATGGATGGACGCACAACACACATGAACTAGAAATATATTACTGTCTTTTTTTGTGATGTCACCCGTCGGATACTGCGGAAGATCAGCGCTGGTTGTCCTCGGATGCCAACATAATGCTGAGCAGTGTCCAATTCGTGATGTTTTGTACCTTATTTTCTCTTTGTAAATATTGTTTTCGCGTAATAGTTAAATGTGTATAAACTGAACGAATAAATGATAATCTTATCTTATTTTTCTGATACAGTCGCACAAATATTTGACTACTAAAATGAAAACAATATAGAAAAATACAATTGTAGGGTAATTTTCAAACAAGCTATATAAAACTGCTTACTTGGCAAAGTGTAGCAGAGCCATGTGGCGGATTTAGTATCCACTTCCAAGTCTTGCATGTGGAACAACTCGCTAGTCCCACCGCTGAACAGGAACGAAATCAGCAACGTCTTGTTCTTAAAATACAAGAAGTAAAACGGAATGAGCAATATTTCGTCTGTTTATTACTTGAGATATGAAAATAAAAATTCCAGCTAATATTTATGATTTGAAATAGAATGTTTCAAATAAAAATAAGTGACATTTTCAGTGAATGGAAATGAATTATTATCAGGTCACATCACATAACATTTCTTAAGATGGTACTATTTTCTTTTCTCGCTTCCATGTAAACTGTGGAAATCAAAGGTCGATAGATAAACAGGATGTACGCGTTTCCCTAGTATCATTTCCACTCACATTGGTCTAGATAACAAGAGATTATTTCTCAATCCATATCCGGCGACGTAGGTACCAGATATAACAGTAGCAAAGGTCATTTATACATAACTTGCTACTTGTTGACAATAAATTTAAAGACAATATTTTTATTTAAAGGTCACTAGATAAAAACAGGATGCACCCGTTTTCCTAGTAACATTGCCACTCATAATAATCCAGAGTTTATTTTCCGGATATGTACGTATCCAGATGTATCAGTAATAACGGTCATTTAGATTTCTAAGTATTGTTGACAATACTGGTTATTTTTATTTAAAGGCCACTAGAGACACAGGATGCACCCGTTTCCCTAGTGACATTCCCACTCACACTGGTCCAGATAATTAATTTATTTTTCAATCAATATCCAGCTATGGACGTATCCGGATATATCAGTAATAACGGTCATTTAGATTTCTAAGTATTGTTGACAATACAGGTTATTTTTATTTAAAGGCCACTAGAGACACAGGATGCACCCGTTTCCCTAGTGACATTCCCACTCACACTGGTCCAGATAATGAGTTTTTTTTTTCAATTAATATCCGGCTATGTACGTATCCGGATACATCAGTAATAAAGGTCATTCTAGATTTCTACGTTTTATTGACAATGCAATCTACTTTTATTTAAAGGCCACTAGAAAAACAGGATGCACCCGTTTCTCTAATGACATCGCCACTCACATTGGTCTAGATAATAAGAGTTTACTTTTCAACCCTTATCCGGCTATATAGGTGCCGGATATAACAGGAGTAAAGGTCATTTTATATTTTTAATGTTGATAGTAAATTTAAAGACAATATTTTTATTTAAAGGTCACTAGATAAACAGGATACACCCGTTTCTCTAGTGACATTTCCAATCACATAGGCCCAGATAACAAGAGTTTATTTTTATATTCCTATCCGGCTATACAGATTTGATTTGATTTGAACATTACAAAGTACGGATGATTTTATCAAAATCTAAGAGCAAAAAATCGAAAAGAAATGAAAATTCGTACACAAAATATCTTTATCCACAAAATATCCACTCTTTAGTGGTTAGCTCACCACTGTGTCACGAGTATTATCAATGTGCACGCAGACGACGTGCGGTCGTTCCTCGATGGAGCCGCCGGGGTACGAGATCTGGATCCACTTGGCCTTGTTGCGGTCCTCGTCGCCGGACTCCCAGAAGGTCTCGGTGCTGCCGTCGGTGAGCGCGCCGGCCATGCCCTGCCGCGAGGACACCGCCACGTCGCACCACCCAGTCACGTCAGGGCAAGTCCAAACGAAATTCTGCTGCTGTACACACAAATGGCATTTTTTTTAAATCATACAAGGAAAAGAACATGATACTAGCGTGAACAAATAGGTCAATATAATGTGTCTAAGTCCCATGCGGCTTTGTCGTTATTTATTGAGAATATACGCAAATAAAATACATACTTCAAGAACATATTTTTTACTTAATAATTAAACTCAAACAAATAATTCACGAAAAGAGAGGCTCTTTCCTTGCGAAAGTCGGTTATTAAGAAAATACAATAATTGCATATCTCGACTTAAACTTACGTCAAATTATATATTCCTACTGAAATAATGTCTTATTTATGTGCAGTTTCATAAAGAGAACTCATTTATGTAAAGTAAATTATATTTTTTCCACTTGTTTCTGTCGAGTACCTTATTGTTGTAGCTATGATAGCTCTCGTGCAGCGCGCCCATCACACCTTCTTCGTAGGCACCGTCCTCACCATGCGACAAGATTTTGCTGATCACACTGAATACTTGTGATCTAATTCCATGCAGCGATAACAGTTCACATAATACATTATAGATAATGTTAGTAACATGAAGCAAGAGTAGAGAAATATCTCATGTAATGTCCAAAAATCTGGTAAAGGACCACAAAAAAACCGACGTAGAAAATGTAATATTAAAAGTCACTATATAGAATAACTTGCGTTCGCAAGTGTACTAGGTCTTAAATAAAAAGTTAAATCTCTAGGATATCTTAGTACTTTCAGTTTGGTGCGATGTATTTTTTATAGTACATATTTATTGACGAACCGTGGAAATGAAATGAAATGTCTTTATTTTGCATAGGCCTGCGAGGGCGCTTACAAATTGTCAATTACATATATATTTTTTTTAACACTACCACCTCAACTTAGAAGATCCGGCAAGAAACTCTTTCTTCTTTGTATATCTTGTTTTTGCCATCTTGGAGTTGCCGTTACCACCGAATTCTATCCTCAGCCAGGCAGAAATCTGAATAATGTGATTTCTGTTCTGGGTCTTGGTATCAGTCTTTGTGCGTTACCCAAGAAAAATACCTGAGGTTTGTGAGAGGTGTAGTTGAGATCAGTACCTATGCAGGAATGCGCGGTCGTGCTGCGAGTAGTGCAGCGCCCAGCAGCGCACGGCCTGCAGGCCGGCCGCGCTGGCGGTGGGCAGCGACGGCGCCAGCGCGCTGATGGAGCCCAGGAACGAGTGGAAGGCCGCGCGGGCGCCGCGAGCCGCCTTGCCGCCCGGACAGATCGCGGACGCGGACGGAGTTTGCAGGATGCGAGGGTTCACTTCGTTCACAGCGTTCTGTGATTACCGCTATGCGTTACTTGGACGGAATATTGCGTTACATAGGTTTTTTTTTCTACATTGTCATTATTTTGCATACAAGTTGTAATAAAGCTCTATACGCAAATTACACACAACATACACATACATACGACACATTCAGTATTATTAATTATTATTTGCATACAATGTTTTGCAAGGTAGAAAGCATATGGTACGATTGGTGAGATACCACCGCCAGACCTATTTCTTGCTTGAAGGAATTCTTGCGTTTCGGTGGAAAGGTAACATTTATGTAAGTCGACCATTTTAGTCCTCGCCAGTAGCAATGCATGTAAGAAATTTTTGTTCTATATGAAGTCGCTTACAGATGTCCGTGGAGGGCAGTTGTCACTATCAAGTGAACTGCATGGTCGTTTGCCAATATGTCTAAAAAAAACGCTAAAAAACTATAGACTAGTACATAACTAGTGAACAGACCTCCTTATTATCGTCTTCATTTGTTTGCGGTTGCGGCATGATATGAGAGTACTTTTCCAGCGTGTTGCAGAACCACCACATGACGTCGTGCACGCATGTCGGTTGTGTCGATGAGCGAAGTAACCAGTTCAACGCCTACAAAAACAATAATTCGGTTATAGTAACTAAATATTTAGACACCTAAAATATATTGCGAGTCAGAATATCATAACATTGAAATAAACTTACCTCAAATCCATACTGCCTAACAGTATTTACACGGACGGCAGCGTCCATCTTCTGGCGATAGCCGTGCAAGTCTTTCCTGGAGAGCACGAAGGTCATGACTGGACTGCGCATGAGTGTGTCGATATCGAGTGTTGGGGGCTCGAAGGCAGAGAGAGTGCAGCCCTCGTTCGTCCATTCTCCGCAGGCAACTAGCTTTTGTAGAGCTGAGCTTGGTTGTGCAAGAAGTGATGACCCGGCGGCGCCTTTATTTTAAAGAACATTTTCATTATAATTTTGGCTAAGAATTTTTGAATGATTATTCGTGCAATTCACAAAATTAAGATTGACTTATTTCAAAATGATTTTTCCCATTTATAAACCCAATCTAGAACAACGTTCACTTGGCATACGAGGATCCAAATACCGATAGTTAACGTACCCATTTCATATCGTACCAATTAATATATGATAAAGGGAACCTTTACTGACTTGCGCTTTAGTATTTCTTGTAATTAATTTACCTGGCAACGAATCGATGGGGTCGGGCTCCCACTTGGCGAGCGGCAGCAGCGCGGCGGAGGCGAGGTCGCGTCCGCCAGCCTGCCCCATCGACACTGAGCGGTGCACGCGGGACGGACCCGCGCTCTCTTCACTCTGCAAAAACATTTATTATTTGTTAACAAATGCTAACAATATTAACATCAACGGAATACGGGGATTAAAATTTTGATTAAATAATACTACAAATATGTTAAATTAAATAAAAGGCATACACTAATTTATAAACAAATACGAGAAAAATCTATTTCTTTTACACACACGCACAGAGCATGTGATGTTTTAAAACCATCGAGTCTTAATTATTTCACAGTATAGCGTATTGACACATAACGATAACGGTCGCTAGAGGATCAGATGCACTCATGACATGAAGAAGACAGGAATACGTGTAAAAAAATTGTGTTGTCACTGAAAAAAGTAATAAAACGTTGTTATGTTTTCTACATTTATAATTGAATACATATCGTCGCTTAAGTTCTAACATGGCGGATCTCAAAATTAGCAACTTTTCAGGAGAGCAAATAAACTGTCTCAAGTAGTTATTTTTAATTATACAACGATCTAATAATATATTGCGTTTAAAATATTAGTATACTCATATTAAAATATCTTTTTTTTTTACGAAAATGTAACATGTTCTTATATTATTTTGAGATACCATTATTTCGTTAACTCAAAATGGGCATTTTTTGAGTTACGCGGTGTTAGAACCTAAGCGACGATATGCGTGATAAATGTGTACTGATAAGAAGATATGTGTAGGACGTGTAGGAGGATGATGTGCTAAGAGGAGCGTACTTACCGGCGGGTCTATGGGCGGCGGCGGGGGTCGCCCCAGCGAGTGGTAGCGCGCGGGCTCGGCGGGCGGCGCGGCGGCGCGCGGCGCGGCGCCCAGCGCGGCCAGCACCTGGAACGGCGGCGCGGGCTGCCACACGCTGCCCGGCGGCGTCGGCGGGCTGCGGCCGCCCACCTCGCTCCACGGGGACATGTGCAGCGACTCTGCACGATATGTCACCTTACTCAATATATACCCTATACACCACATTAGGTGTTGTGACCTCCCAGAACTCATCAAGGGTGCGTTCCATTAGGCGTTCACAAAGCGTACGCTCACGACCGCAGTTTTTTCCGTTCCATTAACTTGTGAGCTTTACTGACTCATTCTCTACTGGAACGACCACTGTAACCCACCTTGTTAGTTGGGTTAACGGGAGCGTCGCGTGGGCGTAAGTCATGACGTCATGAGTGACGTTTTTGCCGCGACCACAACGACCGCGGTCGTCTTGTGAAACGACGTTATGGGCGTTTGGGGCTTTGTGAGCGTCACCTGGAAAGCGCCCTAAGAGACTCCGCCGCTAGTATTTCTGAACACGCTATCAAAGTTTTCACAAAGTTCTGCACATATATCCCCGAGTTCCGAACGGAAACTATCGAAGCACGGTCGCTTCCCAGGCATGATTACTAGCCTGACGAGCGATCTCCCTTTGCTACAGTTTATTCCTCTTTCATTGCCCAGGTGATACATGGGTGATAAAAGTGGAATACAAGCACCACTACCACATCTATCCCTAGCGTGAAACGATTTTTGCGTTTCAGTGGAAGTGTGTGGTTGCCTGCTCACTGGAACCGGCTCACTCAAAAGTAGCAACGCGTCGGTAATTGAGCAAAACAATACCCATATTTTCTATCTCTTCTACTAAAAATATCATTTTCAGTTTAACCAGACGCGTATAATCACTAATATAATTTTATACAATTATCTTACATACCCGAATTATTGAGCGGAGCCAGGTCAAGCAGGAACAGTGCATTGTCGCGAATGACGATATGATCGATCTCAGCGTCCATGTTGTCGTCCCTGTCCGGACCCTCGATGATGGTCACAGTCTTGTGCTTGGCGGTGGACGTCGCCTTCAACGACCTCTCGCGGCATTTCTCGCAGTAGATGTACCACAATTGGTACGCTGACAACGTAGCTCGTATTTTCACACCGATTAAGTCTATAGAGATGATCGTGGAAAAGAAAATTAAATTAGCAGGCAAATAAAACGTACGCGTGAGGAAATAAACGTCGCTGTTTGATAGCGTAAATCAATTGAAAGTAAGCTTTTATAAGATATTTCTTCGAAAACATAATAATACAACGCTGCAATATAAATGTGAGAAAATTAACAATTTAATTAGCTTATTATGCTTTTGTTAATAATGTGTGTATGTGTAAATGTACATCAAAATAAATGCTATGAAAATGCATAAATCTTTTACAATGTAGATATAATGACATTCTTCTTTAGATGTATGATGGATGTCGTATTTATCCAGAAGTGCATTTTATATATCTTTATAAACAACATAAATGTCCTTGTATTAATTGTGAGTGATATTACTAGACTACTAATTAGAGAGTAGTAGAAACTTTTGGCAATGGGCCTTTTGATTAAGACTCAGGTAGGCCATGGTAAGCCATCGCCACAGATATTTCCATCTTAAAAGAGCAATGTTGATCGCTGCTGTTTTAAAGTAAACAACACTATTATAGAACAGAAATATTCCAACGTTCTTCGGGTTTAGCAACTCATTTTAGTACGTATTTCACGTAAACCAATTTTATTTTTTGGTGATCGCAGAGGCATTGTCGGCAGCGGTCTAATGGCCATAATGAATTATTATCAAGTGGATTCTATGCTTAGGAGTTGAGCAACTCATTTTAGCACGTTTTACCGAAGTTCCCGGATGGCAGTTGCTTTTTTGTCATCAGGTGGACTCTATGCAGTACTTACATTTAACATTTTGAAGTTTCACCATGCCAAAGTTGCTTGTGTATTGTGTAACTTCTGCTAGAACCCATGTTCTATTTGAAGTTGTTTACAGATGTCCATAGGCGGCAGTGACTACTTACCATCAGGTGGACTGTATGCACGTTTGCTAATTTAATCAGATAAAAAAACTATATCGTCGTATAGTATTTTTTTTATAATTTATAGGCAGACATTTGATCGCAACCTCACCTGATGGTAAGTGATGATGCGGTCGAAGATGTAGAACCTAGAAACAGCCTATTCACTCTGGCCTTGAAGAGGACCAAATTGCGTATTTCGGGAAATAAGCTCGCGGGCATTCTACTCCCTAGTATAGTCTCACCCTGCGCCAGCTGTCCGCAGGCGGCGGAGGGCGCGTCGCTGGGCGGGTCGGAGTCGCGGTAGGCGCCGGCGCGGTCGTAGCCGCGCGACGTGGCGGCGCGGCAGCCGGGGTGCGCCTGCTTCATGTGCCCCGCCAGCGGGGGCGCCACCGTCGCGCCGCCGCACAGCTCGCAACGCACTGCGCGAAACATTCACCACTTGGATATGAGTTGTCTAAAAGCAAAACCGCCTCTTTGCAGAAATAATTTTAGGCAAAGAAGCCGTTTTGCTTTTAAACAACTAATATGTAGCTTATACTGCTGTAGTAGTTAATGTTATTTGCCATAATTTTGCCATAAGGGCCTGAAAGGCGCCACGCAAGGTAGGCACTGGTACGTTCTACCAAGGATGGCAGTGTTTTCCTGTATGCACATTAAGGACACAAGGGGTTTTCACAAAATATATAACACTGACACAGATATGCATAGAATAAATTATGAAATCAATTTTATTTAACATAAACCTTACCTGAGTACGGAGTCTTTGCAGTTGGCCAAAATTTTGAATCCTTCTTCCTACGAACACCACTACTCGGCCTGACTTCCTCGTTTTCATTAGCTTCAACGTCCTTTCTATACCTATAAAATACGTATTAAAATTAGGTTTTTATTATAATTAACCCATAGTATGAGAGTTTGTACATTAAATATTCACACCTATAAGACAAAACTTAGCAAAATAAGACACATACAAAACATACTTATCAGTAGCAGGTGCCAGTTGATCGGAGTCGCAGAGAGCGTCCCACAGCGCGACGAGTGCGCGCAGTGCGGGCGGCAACACGTTAACTACCGATGACGAAGACGCTGAAGAAACTGCAACATTGTTATTTACTACAGATACATCATACATTCTTAACACTAGATTAATAAAATTCGTTAACTAAAGCGACCTTTTTTTATTCAAACTGGACATTGGTTTATATCAAGTAACATACTTGATTCCTGATGAAATCTATCGATATTTCAAAGAGAAAAATAGTCTGCGAAATTAGCTTGCATAACGATATCTCCCAACGATTTGTGGAAACAGATCAGTTTTGCAAATACGGTCAATTTTGGGTTCATACATTTTGTCGTGACGAAGAATCGAAAAAAGGAACGGATCGTGTGGTCACATTATTTCAAAAATGCAATAATACCTGGATCGGTATGTGAAGAGTGGGGCTCGTCCTCTTTGATGGCGGAGTCGACGTCTGCCTTGCGCGCCCGACTCGCGCTGGCCTCCGTGCCCGACCGCGTCAGCGACTCCAGCGTCGACGGGTTGATACGCAAATACGAACCTGGTTGACACAACTCATTGCATTACTAAATATTATTAAGAAGCCGCAAGTGGTCGCAATAAGTCCCCAAAACGAGTTCATATTAGACTGTAGTTTGTAGTGATTGTAGTTGACGATTATGACTAAGTTATAAATGATATGAAATGTATTTATTTTGGATTACATATATATATTTTTTTACACTACCACCGGATCGGTATACGACCTCAACTGAGAAGATCCGGCAAGAAACTCTTTTTTATTGCCATATTGTTTTTACATTGGTTACATTGGTTATACAGATAATATTCTATGGTTCACGATTTGATTCTCATAACCAAACAGAGTTCTTTAAATTAGAAAGTTTTTCGGACCATAGTTCGTGACTAAAGACAATATTTATGACAATGTGCTAGCATTACTCTAAAACATAGATCCAGCTAAATCGTATTAAAGTACTAGCTTATTTCCGCTACGCCCAATTTGATTATGTTTGCCATGTTAATGACTATGTATCAATGTAGTTATTTAATAACCCCATGTGTTAATTTTCAACGAAATACAATCCATAGTTTTGCATGAAAAAAATAACAAACTTTCACATTTGTAACACATATTAATAAGACGACCATAACTCACCAGCGTTGGACACCTCGACGGAGTGTCGCTGTGGGCGGTGCGGCGCGACGTCGTGCACGCCGCGCGTCACCACCGGCGCGCCGGACTTCGGCAGGTGAGGATGGAACTTCAGGAAAGCGGCGCATGCTATCGCGTCGGGGACAATGCCTAGGTAGAGATAAATTTAATACTTTATGTAAAAAAAATCATAGGATAATTACAACAAAAATACAGGCTACACAGTACACTACAGTAGATTATATAATCACTTTAATGTTTTTTTTAAATATATATATTTATATAGGTCTCCAAGATTTACCTTACCAGATTAATTACAATTATTTAACCCCCATCCCCCTTGTCTATAACTATTGTTGGCATAACTTCTATCTTAACTCCCTCCTCCCTCCCTCCCTCTCCTCAACCTTCCGCCCGTATGTCATTAAAAAATAGGCAAGGCAAATACCACCCGGCTCTCCTATAGTGCCCACGCAATAATTGAACGGCCTATACCGTTAATATAAAAGAAAACTTTATATCAACGAGTGAGCAAACAGACAAAAAACCCAGTCTCACCCTCATGGCGCAACATGGAGGCGAACACCGCGCGTAGACACTCCGCCTGCGCTGGCGAGAGCGCGAACTTGCGCGGCGCGGCGAGCGGCGCGCGCGCGGGCACCGGCGGCGGCGAGCTCGAGCGCCGGAAGCGCGCCCGGCTGCGCTCGCGCCCCGACCGCGACGCCTCCTTGCTGTCCTGCACGGTACACGACCACATCTTATTATAAAATAAAAATTAGAAATAATACTTTACTATCTCTATCAAAGCCTAAAACTTATTGAATTTAAAAACACCATATATACCCCTAGGTACACGAGCTTATCTTATTAATAATAATAAAAATAATACCTTGCTATCTCCAACAGAGCCTAAAGCTTATTGGATTAAAACACAACGTATATATACCCTTACAAAAAGCAGCAATATTAAATACTTGTCGAATTGTGATAAAGTACATGCAAATAGATGAAAATGAAATAGGTCCACATAAACTCACTCAAACCATACATACCAACTACCCCATATATACTCCCCCATAAATACTGCAATATTTACTTAATTTTACCCCTAAATATTGTAGATATTACCAGCTATAGCTGAGTAATAGCAAAAACTTGCAAATAAAAAAAATAATGATATATATTTTTTTAAGTAAAATCTTCTTTAACGTTACGCATTTTTGTTACATGTAATAAATATAATCATAATAATATATACAACATACTCCTTTTTATATAAGTTTCAGTATATGTATATCTACATTATTCTACATATATTAGAGAAAAGCTTTATTGTTATTTAAGTTTTCACTTCCGTGGATAGTCCGTATTGCCTTTAACAAGATTATCCCGGATACATCTTCAATCGCACCATACTCGTTCTGCATTGTTATATTTAAAACTACCTTCACATTATATTCTTTAAGTAAACTAATACTACCGTTTCATTGTTATCGTATCAGAACATTGTCATCGTTTGATAAGAAAATGTTTATCGACCAATATCTAGCCTGGTATCTAGACGTACCCTCGGGGGTCCAATGTGGAAGTGCGGTATGGGCAGGGTGTCGTCGGCGTCGGGCGAGGTCTGCGTGGCCTGCGCCAGCCGCCCGCCCAGCGACATCTCGCCGTCCAGCAACTCGCACTGGAACGATATCTGTCTCTTTGTGCACTCTTATAACGCCCTGCTACTATTTGTTACGAAAAAAATCCGCTTTTAATTTTAAGCAACTTAATTTATATTTGCATATTGTAAGCATACATTTACTGTCATTTATATAACAGTAAATACGGTAGAAATTAGTTATCACTGCTTTTCGGTGAAGGAAAACATCGTGAGGAAACCTACTCACCCGAGAGTTCTTAAAGAAAAAAAGTTCTCGGAAGTGTGTGAAGTCCACCAATTCGCACTTGGCCAGCGCGGTGGACTATGGCCTAACTCTCTCATTCTGAGAGAAGACCCGTGCCCAGCAGTGGGCCAATAATGGGTTGATAAGAGAGAAATACGATATACTAAAATTTTATACAATACAAGTATGTTCAATATATCTACGTGCATTTATTTACAACAGCCGTTGAATGACGCGATAGCATTTTATAGACCTGACTAAATTAGAATACATACTTCGGGCATGGAGCTGACGTCTCGCAGGTTGTCGCTGGAGCGGTAACGCACCGGCGACCACCAGTCGTCAGCGTTACCGTTGCTACGCCGTGGAAAACGTCTATAGAACAAAATAGATAAAAATATATTCAATCACAGATACACGTGGATAAAGATGACCTCGTTCACCTTCAGACATCAAAACACCCTAATTAGAAGCCCTTCTGTGTGGGTGACTAATTCATTGCTCCAAATATAACATTATCTGAAATAAAAAATACACGAGTAGGCATATCGAAAAATCCTAAGGATTCTTCAGTTGCTTGGCAGTCAAAACAAATTATCCTAATTTGCCATGAGTACAATAAGAAAAATATCTGATTCAACAGTAAACGTGGGTGCCGAAGAACGATTTTAGAGGTCGTCCTTCGACGTATAATTAGAGACATTTATTTGTTACTTAAAATCCAAATCACCAAAATAGAAAAGTACAAGGTTGAAAAACAAATTCATAGAAAATGTTATTCAAAGTTTTTGCTAAGGACAGGTTACACCAGGTACTAGACTAGCATACTCACCTAGGAGTGGGGACCGAAGTGGACTCGTAGCGAGCGAGGCGGCCGCGCTTGCTGGGCTCCATCCCAAACATGAATGGACTCGATGAGCTGCTATCACCCTGCTGCTAGAATAAATCATCGTTTTCGAAGAATAAAACTACGACCATCATCAGTTATCTTTCAACCTGAATGGTGTCATCTTCACGACATTACGTGGCACGTGACACGCGCTACAGCGCAATGCGTTCTCATTTACTTCTAAGACAGAAAGGAAAACCTATTTGTTTTTAATGAAGCGAAGAACGTAAAAAAGATAACAAATTATAAAGAGCTAAATTATGAGGAAAATGTACACTTAATACATACCTCTTCAGTGTCGTTTCGAATGGCGAATGGAAACCGTCTCTCATCAAGGCTTAAATCTGTAAAAAATATACCAATTAAGTGATTAAAATGATATTATGCCGATGTTACAGTATAATTGGTCAAAAAGTGTACTCAAGATAAAATAAGAAATATTTAATCAAACTTTATACAAAAATATGATCTTACCACCAGAGCCAAATGCTCCGTCGTCTTCATCATTAGTATTCCAAGAAGGCGGTTCCGTGCTCAGTGCATCACCAAAACCGCTGGTACCCTCGGTTTCCTCCTGTTAAAATAAATCTAGTCAAAACACTACGAAATGTTTCTTGTCTATTATTTCCACATAAACATTGTAAAAAAGCTTTCACATACTGTGGTTCCCATACCATAATCAACTTTAGGCAAAAACACATGTTATTGATTGACTTAAAATAGAGGGTAGTATAACTTTCCAATGAGCCGTTCAATGATTTCGTTAGTTTTTGTTCAATGATTTTTTTGTTAAACCATTATTTCATGTATCAATGTCATAGTAAATTACTCATATTTATGTAACAGGTTACGTACAGTGGGCGAGGGCTCAATGTTCTGTAGCAGAGTTCTGTCGTAGGGGCGATGGTACTGCATGCACCAGGCGATGGGCGCGCCGTTAGCGTAGGCCAGTATGGATTCCGCACTTAGCCGCACCCATGTACCATCTTTGTTCACCACCTGGAATTAATGAATATATGTAATGCGTTTAAAAAAAATACATGTTTTTAAATTGTAATACATTTTTAATGAAATTCAAGACCTAATTAGTGAAACATATGGGCCGTGTTTTTCTATTTAGAATTTTTAGAAATTAGCAACATTTTTCTAACTTAAATATTGTCCTAGTCTTGTTTCTTTGATTTAAATACAGCAGTTCTGGTTTGAAGCTAATTCTAACACACAAACTAAAAGACAGACAAAATAATAAAAAGTATAGAAAATAGTATTATTAATTATTCCCAGTCCTTCAAACATTTTGTACACAAATATGTACGCATGGCAGACGCATGGTACGCAGGACATTAATTTTTGTTGTATGTATTGATAATCAAGTCGATCGAAAATCGAAAGGTCAATAAAGTAGTAAAACAATAAATTATTATGAAAACAAAAATACAACAACAAAAACAATACAAACAATTGATAAGAAAAATAATAACCACATTAACATACGTCATGATCTATAATGCCGTTTGGCAAGCAAATGGACATAAACACATACACATGACACATAGGTGCGAAAAACATTACCCTCCTGCAGTCGGGTAACAACTACAAAGAGTGTAACGTACCTCCTCAACGAAGGCGATGTTAGCGCCGGGCGGCACGCGGCCGATCTCCTCGCTCTGCAGGCTGGGGCTCGCGCGGATGCGCAGGCCGGCCGAGTCCGGCGCCGCGAAGCTCTTCAGCTTGGTCGGCACCGCCGGCGCGACCATGCTCTGCGTGCGGCTCGCTTGCTCCTCCGACGGACTTTCCACTACGTCGATTGTTAGCTCCTGTCAACAATGTACGCGAGTTAAATACTATAATTAAAAAATAACAACCGGAATCAACTGGGAATGGTTTAATCCATCCATCCGGCCATGCTTAATTTATTAGATCGATATAAATCTACACGAGCCTAAATTGTTGTGGACGGAGCTATGTACGTTTCAATAGTATTTATAGAATTAAATGTTTTATATCATTTTAAAAATGGATTTCCGTTTTAAGATACATATGTAACACACGCCCTTCCATCCATCAGCCCTTTGAGGTCCTCTGCTGGACATAGGCCTCCCCTAAATGACACCACTCTAACCGGTCCTGTGCCTTCTGAATCCAACGGTTTCCTGCTGTCTTCTGCAGGTCATCGGTCCACCTGGTGGGGGGGCGACCTTGCTCCTTTTGCACAGCACACTTTATGTTACGCACGTACTTGCGATTAACTAATTGCACGAAGTAAATTAAAAAAACTTAAGTTTAAAAAATGTGTCAACATAAAAAAAAAATTTGACAAAATTTTGTGTTTTAAAATTGTACATATTATCTACCTGTTTTGAAGAGACATTATCTAACGAGCATCGGAATTCATAGGATCCCGGTGCCCGCGGCGTCCAAAAGGCGATATATGTGCCGTCCGGCTGCGGTTGCACGGAGATGCGCTCGGCGGGCACGCGCCCGCCGCTGGCCATCGCACTGGCCGTAACGCTCGCGCCGCCCCACACGCCGCTCGAAAAACGTAGTTCCTCGAATGAAAAGTTTTGGTAAGCCTGTGAAGATGAAAAATATTTTGCCACGGATACATCAAACTCTACTTTGCCAGCTAGCTATAACAAAATATACTTAAGCCATGCCGTCGGTCCCGCTACACAGAACGCTGTGTGCTGTAATTACAATATGGTGATGATATTAAACTAAAAAAAATAATTGTCGTTTAATTGCTTAATCACTATCGTAATCGTAATATACCACACGTAAAATAAATCGCGTAAAACCAGCATACGTTTCAGTTAAAAAATGTATAGAAAAGAGTGGTTCAAAACGCATTTTGCACTCATCCTCCGACGCACTGCAATCAATCGTCGCGCGAGCGTAACAAAATTCGATTACGATCGCACTAACGCATTTTCGCCAACCCTTCCCTATTTCTTTTAATCAAATTTTCGACCAAAACCCTATTTTATTAAAATTTTATTTTACCTAATCAATTTGAAAGTACTATTAGCCGTATACCTACGTATGTGCATTCTCTCAGAACTCAGAGAGGTTTAGATGACAGTGGATAGTGAGTTAGACAATGACCAAGTACGTATTTGAAGTCATTACAAAGCTTTTTTTTTTTAATTTTGACTTTAAGCATGTGGATGTCGTCGTGGTAATCGGGCAAATACTGCAAAGTATTGGGCCGAATAGCAAATTATGAAAATTCCGTGCACATAAATTCATTAGCCGTAACCGCAACTGTTGCATGGCTGTTACCAAAAAATAGAGTACCTACGTGGTTCGCGAGAATGCAACGAACGCTACACGAGCGATTCGCAGCGACTCGACGATCGTCGGTTTTGCCACGAATCAAAGAGCGCTCGCAGTACGCTCATGGACGTTAAAAAAGGATATTGTTGCAAGCTGTTGAGAACCAAACATTTATTATATTCGTCATGAGCGAATGGTCAGAGGATAAAGATCTTTTGCTGACTGACTTTTCTTGATTTCTTTTATGATGCAAAGCAAATCACTTCGTTCTCGATACATCTTACGAATCCACCATCTTCGTAGCCGTTTATGATCATGTATGCTGCACAAGCGAGAGACACTTCGTCTAACAACCTGGAGTTACTAAGCAATACTGCGGATAGATGTGGCATGTATTGTGGCCTTCTCGTACACACTAGAACCTAACGAGATTTTAGTGTGTACTGTATCTGATTAGTTACAGTTATAGCTCTCAAAACGAGTACGCTCGGTGCAACGGTTTGGGCGATGCCATGAGCCTAAACTGTAACCCGCGTACACACTAGAACCTCTGTACTGTCACCGCTTTATTGACCCCTTCTCCCCCCTCCCCTCCCCCCATTACATACATTAATTCATACATTAATGACGTAATTTATGTGTCAATTTTGTCAGGAATTAGTTTTATATTTTATGAATTACGTAGTTAATCAACGGACCTCTGGGCGCTACAGAAATCTAAAGTCAGGCAGTATTTTGATAACTTGATTTTAATGATGAAATCATTCACAGAGATATTTTCATCGTTGACGGACTGCACTTTGATGCGGTTTATTGCCATTTATAACAGCGTAGGTGTAACCGCAGTGGATTGCAACCAACCCTTTACGAATTACATGCTAAAATAGGTCGCGTTCAAATGAAAACGATAAAGACTACATACCTATATAGGTATATTACCACGTGCGAATAATATATCGGTGCTTCGCATGAATAACTGCACAATTCAAAATTCATCAATTTAAAGTTGAAAACTTAGTTTAATCTAAAAAAGGCTCAGAATTGAAGGCATCGTGGTTATTTGCATTTTATTCTACTTTTATTATTTTAACTTCATTACTTATTTATTTTTTACCTTTTTACGTTATTATTCATTTGAACTCTCATTCTTAAAGAAGACCCGTGCCCAACAGTGGGACCATAATGGGTTGTATTCATTTGAAGCAGCGATATATGTATGAATTATTTGTTTCGTTGTGTTTCGAAAACAGATAGGAAACTCAGTGTCGGTTATCTTTTTCATCAAACGAATCAATACTACAGATGGATTTTCTACAAATAATGGCTTGAAGTATTTTTAAGATTTATATGTGAAACTGTTGGTAAAGAATTTAATGTCTAAATTAAAATAATACAATATAAATGGCCTTGGTGTGCCTGTGTCACATTGCTCAAAAGTAATAGGCATATTTTACGTCTGGTAAGCAGCTTAATAGTGTCCCTATTAATTCTTGCCCTCCATAAAGATTTACAGAGAACACATATTCGTTGATAAGCTGGGCATGAGCGCCGACTGCATAGTTATCAGGACGTCCAAGCATATAAAAGTGGAACGATCATGTATCATATCATACATCTAGGATCTCGTTTGCATACATTTCCTCCTCCTCGATTCGTAATCCTCAATGCTGAGGGTCGTGGTCTCTATTTGTCACCTTTCTTTCGATAATGTTTTTCCATACATTTAACAGCTGTTAAATATCTTACTTATAACTTAAATCTGTAATTACTAGCATGGAATCGATTACAAATGCGTCCAAATTAAAATGTTAATGAAAAATAAGGCCCGGTCTTAGGTAGCTTTGCTAGTAACTCAGTTATTTGGGATCTGACCAACTCAGTGAAAATGGACTGACTCAGTCCCTGGGATACGCCTGATTGATTGGAAGTAGAATATCAAATATATTGCAACAAACGCTTTTTTGAAATTTTCTAAAAATCTGATGATCGACAGTGTTCTTTCCATACATCTACTCAAATACTTAGTGCCGTTTTTCTTTTGAATAAATATCCTACGCGCTTTTGCTAATTATTAATATTTCTGTTTATTTTAAGCAATACTTTAATTAATGTCTTTCCTCTTAACAGATGTTTTGATAAAAGAATATCACCATAAATCACCATGAAGTTATATTTTCTATACCTGAAAAACTGAAATATGTCTAGTCAGTGTTGATGTCTGTATTTTAGTAGCATAATGCAGATGCATATAAATGAGGTATTGTTCTGAAGCTTGCAAAACATAAAGCCTTACAGGTAGCTGTTAGACTTTGAAAGCCTGTCATGTTAACAAAACATTTTTTTATTTATTGCCTATCTCTTACACTCATACCTTTGTTTTCGGGTAGATAAAATGTATGTGCTTTAAATTAATAGAGTAAAATAAGGATGCTAAAATGTATTCTCCTTAATAATAGAGTAAACTATGTAATACTATTATAGTTTACTAGCTTATTCCCGCCAACCCACCCGCTTTGATCTTGTTTACCATGTAAATGGATATCCCATGTGGTAATCCAGGGCATAAACTATCTATGTTTTTTTTATCTGACTGAAGTAGCAAACGAGCATGTAGGCCATCTGATGGTGAGTGGTCACTGCCGCCCATGGACATTAGTATTTAACTTCATGTAGAACAAGGGTTCCATCTGAAGTCAATCAAAGATGCGTTGATACTCCCGAGGACTTAGATGGTCGCTTCATATAAAATTGTGCCGGCAACCACACCCTTTCCATCGAAACGCAAGAAATGCTTCACGCTAGAAATAGGTGTGGCGGTGGTACTTCCCCGGATTCCTTCAATCACACTGGTTCTACTGCCTTCCAAAATCTATGTGGCAAATTTCAGGAAAATGCGATCTGTATGTTTCGTGTGAACAACGAAACACACATACATCCTCACAAACATAATATTGAAATACCGAACATACCGAAGTCGCATTTTTTATGAATGTATAAAAAATGCAATAGTGACTGACTGATGTATCAACGTACAGGTAAGACCGATAGGACTAGAAACTTAAAATTTCACACGCATATTTATCTTATGACGTCCACTAAGGAAGGATTTTTAAAAATTCAACCCCTAAAGGGGTGAAATAGGAGACAAAAGTTAGTATCAAATACCTCCAAATTTGGATGCAAGATTAATGAAACTTCATATTTGGCTTTCTGTTTTGACATAATGGAAATTTTGGTTTCCCATTTTCGTAAACTTTACCCTTAAGAGCGTAAAATAGGGGATGAAAGATTATTAGGAAATCCGTCAAACTAATGCAAGTTAATCAATTAAATTTAGTCTTTGACTTTGTGGTTCAATATATTGGTGACCGTTGAAAAAGTTGTTAGAGTAACACGTGTATTATAGGCCTACTTTTAAATAAAACAGTATCTATAACTTAAAATTGACGAATTTTGAATTGTGCGTTTATTTATTCATGCAAAGCAGCGGTATTGCATATCTTAGATGTCCACAAAATTTAGATGCGCCTTTTATAGGGAGCAGAAATCGAGGCCACATTTAAGGCGAATTTCACGTACATTTCAACAGCTGGTGATTTTAAAAAAAAAAACTAATAATAAGTTGGATCCTGATTTCTTTAAATCTTAAAATGTTGCTTGGCTTAGTAACTTCATTTTAAAAATATTTTAATTTCAGCGGCTACAAAACAAACACAAAAGCCAGAAGTAAATAAAAAACGAAATATACATTACAATAAAACTTTACTTTGTATTTTTTTTAATTCGTTTGCCATTTATTAAGAAGACTTAGGCTGCAGAATGTTGGATATAATAACCTGAGTTATTATATCCAACATTCTGCAATCTGAAATCAGTGATCCAGCTTGTCCTACTTGACTGTACTTTACATATAAAATTAATAGAATTTAATCCTTAGATCGATATCTTAGCAGGTGCATTGCATCTACAATCCTAAAGCCTCCAAGTTACCAAATAATACGGTTCAAAGGAGCGACTTAATTGCGTTAACTACATACGCATGGTGTTACTGGAAACTGTTTGTATAGATCTGTCGCTTTCAGCGAAGCGTTATATTGGGTTTCATTTGTATTACGACAAGTAGTCATGCAATGCGATTGACAGAAGCTTATGGATTACGTAGATAGTAGTACGTAGATATGACAATATATATAACAAGCGATTTTTACTAACCTTCATCATGGTGATAGCCTTGAAGGTCATGGTCTCGCGTACAATAGGGTTGTAGGGCACGTCGGGCACGTTGCCGCGCCGGTCCGAGGTGGTCGCGCGGCTCTGTCGGTGGTCCTCTAGTCTTTGTACAACCACCTGACAATTTTAAATCAGTTGAAATACCGATTATAATACGTGAAGCAAAAATTTGTGACGGATTTTTAAGTAATATGCCGCGGACGGATTAGTATGAAATTTTGCACGGTTATAGTGGACGTAGAGAAGGAGTGCAGAATGTTAATATTTTTTTCAAATAATGCATTTTTCATACATAAAATCAACTAAAAACACATTACACACACTGCCTTGCATTTGTCACAAACACATATGTACTTAGTAAATGAAAATGAAAAGACACAACGTCAAGAATGTCAGATGACATTTGATTTTTAATTTAAATTACGGTCGAATTTCGGCCGATGCTACGGGTGACTAGTACCGATTATTTTTTTTAGGTAAAATGTGTCAGTTGTGCCGATCATCTAGAATTGACGTTGGAATATCTATGTTTTATTCTAATGTGGTTGCAAGTGAGACGAAGGCATACTAAACAGATTTGAAAGAATGTGGCTGGTGGTGCTCACTATTTTAACTAAAGAAGTAGCAATATGTAGATAAAATCTGTTTACCCACTTCGTATCACTACATAGTATAAAACAAAGACCGTTTCTCGCTGTCTATCCATATGTATGCTCAGATCGTTAAAACTACGCTATGATAGATAGATTTTTTTAATAGATAGAGTAATATATCGTAATAGCCCAATTATCAATTTAATTATTTTATTATTATTTTTATGTAACATACTTTTTCTGTGAAATTACTTCGGGCAACATGATCAAATATTAATTGACTTAGTAAGTAAGTATTTTCAAACGAGATATAGGTACCTAATTTTATCTGACAAAAATATTTTTTCGAACTTAATAAAACTTTCCTCTACTTCCATTCTAAATATAAGAGAGCGACTCATATTTTTTGATCTACAATCTTGAAACGAAAAGACAAGCTTTGGCTCGATGATATACTCGATTTTTTTAATATATTTGTCTAGTGTATAAACATTAAACGGCGTAATTTACTTTACAATTTTAAAAGCTGCTATCTATTATTATATATTAAATATCATTATACAAAATCAAGACATATAGTAGGTATGGCAACATTATTTTCACAGCACATCATGGGAGCAATATGCTGATTTGCAATAATAATAATAAGCCGAGAAAATTGGTCTACCTGATTACCTACATAACATTGTATCTACTATAAAACTTAGCTAATTAAGCACGGATATAATTATTGAAATAAATTTCTGACGTCTACTTAATGTACGGCGCTAAATGACAGATTTTAGATACTAAGTATCTTAGACACTATAGAAATAAATTATAATAAAATAATAGCAAAAGGACACGTTTAGTTTTTCCAAGTAAGCGAAGAAATTAAAATCAGCGCCAACGTCAGACGGAGGTTAGTTGAATAAAAGCACCAATAACATCGTGTGGAACTTCGACACGTCATAAACGTGATAGATTAATTTATGATATAATGAGTACAATGCTAAATACATTCGCACAATTTGAAGGCTATCATGCCGCATTCTTTCATATGATAATTACAATTCATTTTCAGGAAGTAATCGAGTAAACATCAATTATCTAACTATACCTCTTTTGAGAACAATCATAACAATATGGAAAAATGCTACACACACATACTAAATATCTAATTAATAATCACCTTGTTTAATATCGGTAGATACGTTATTAAGCAAACGACTCCTTTGGTAAGTCATTATATTCTTACCTCAATTTTGAGGGCAGGCGACGTGACAATTTCTCCATACTGATCCTTGACGATGACAGGTAGGGTGACCTTGGTGGCTGGTCGGACGGGCACCGTCGGAGGCCTCATCTCGCAGTTGGTGGGCACGACGCGCGGCAGCGGCGCCAGCCAGCACGCGAGCCGCCCGCCCGCCGTGCTCTCCGCGCCGGCCACGAAGTCCGACAGGAACTTCCGTTCAGTTGACGCGGATCTGGTGACAAAATCAACTTATTAGAAAAGATATGCGTTTATCTATATCTAACATAAAATACAAATTACTTTCGGTACTACTTGGTCATTTTACGAGGCTTTTAGTTCGATTAAGTAACGAAATTTTCCATTTAATGGTTTTCTGATTGTCTCCACAAAAATTTTAGTTAGGTATATAGGTGACCTGGCGATCTTCGTTCCGCCTAAAGGTCAAAAATCTAAAATTATCCATGTCCCTTCACTATATTATGCATGTATTATACATAAAAACCTTCTTCTTGAATCACCCTATCTATTAAATAAACTGCATTAAAATCCGTAGCGTAGTTTTAAAGATCTAAGTATACAGATACAAAGGGACAGACAGCGCGAAGAGACTTTGTTTTATACCATGTAGTGATAGTGAATCCTCGAATGCTTTAAACATGGCTACAGTATTGTTAAAAACTGTAGAAATTATATGTATAAGGCCATATTAGATTTTTTTTAAATACACAAATAACATATACCTTCTATAATTTAAAAAAGATCCAAAATGTCATTTTGCTATTACAATGTTGTAATCAACAACCATTAACGGTGAACGGAAACGGGTTTGTTTGTGACTGTATCAGTGCCTTATTATAACGAGCTTTCACTCGCGACTCCGCCCGCGCTTACCACCTGTTATACCTAACCAACTATACGCAGGAAAACTCAATAAAAACTTAATAATTTAGCTACAATAAAGTCATATTTTATTATACTTATAACGAAACAGTCTGAGTAGTAAATCATTTTTCCAATAAAAATACCTGTTAATGGTACCTAATTGGTTTTGAAAATTACAGTTTTATCTATACCTGTAGCTATATTACACAAGGTCCTCAAATTTATGAATGTGTAATAGATTATATTGCACAAAAGTAAAAGTATGGTTAATATATAAAATTATATTTTATAGGAACAAAAAGTTGTCAATTATTTGCGATATAATTTGTATAAGTAATGTATGAAGTATTCGGAGAAATGCAGCGTAAGTACCTAATGCTGTATCGACACGGGCCACAAGGGGAAAAGCGTGGAGAATTGCAGAATTTACTTTGATTGGGAATATATGAATACCAAGCACCGTCATTTTCTACTTTAATCCCACATCACACATCTTAATCTTAATAAAAATAAAGAAGTTGGCAACAGTTGATCCCATAGCAATTAAATTAAAGCTGGTAAAATAAGTAGTAGGTACCTATACAGAAATGCAGTAACCACACAACTTTCTCATAAGTAAATTAATTTTGCTCCGATGAGAAACAAAAAAAAAAGTGTAGGTATTTATCGAGACATTTAAATTAAATCTGTTAACATATAACAGTACCGCCGCATCGCAACGTTGGTATGGAATCCAGTAGTATTCGTCATTTATAAAGTAGATATCTTATGTTCTTAATCAGTAGTTAGCTAAACAGCACAAGACTTATTTTTTCATCGAATTGTCAATATCTAGACGCAATTTTTTCTATCCGAACTATAGGTACATACATGCATGACTTCAATAATTTGTTTATAAAGTTGCCGACTCGCGCGCTTACTGTAGGTATTACTTGTTTATCAAACAGTTACAGAATATATAAACTAAAGTTCAATTGTGCACGTTTTCATAGTTACATTTCAGTTTATAAATGTACGTATATATTGTTGCTCAATTCAAAATTATATAACCGATAACCGCAGTATTCAAAACTCATTAATTGTAGGTTACAGTTACCACCACCACCACATCAACCCATTATTGGCCCACTGCTGGGCACGGGTCTTCTCCCAGAATGAGAGAGTTTAGGCCATAGTCCACCGCGCTGGCCAAGTGCGAATTGGTGGACTTCACACACCTCCGAGAACTTTTTTTTTTAAGAACTCTCGGGTGTGTAGGTTTCCTCACGATGTTTTCCTTCACCGAAAAGCAGTGATAATTAATTTCTAATACGTACATAAATCATTGGTGCGTGCCTGGGTTTGAACCTCGGACCTCCCGATCGAGAGAGCAAGTTTCAACCATTAGGCTATCACTGCTCTTAGGTTACAGTTACAGCTTTATCGAAACAAAAAAATATTATAAAAACAAAAAACCAGACTGCTAAAATTGATATTTGCAGTCGGATATTCTTTAAATTATTTATTTGGTACATAACTTTCATTCTTTAATATCTTTATCGTTATCGTTATGATAATAAAAAAATCGTCTCTGTCCCCCCTTTTTCTCTAAGTGCTCACGCCATATTCAAAAATTATATACTTAGCCTATGTCCAGTGATATGCAAGACACTACATACAAAGTGTCAGAGTTACAAAATACATGATGCTTTTAAGTACCTACTGTAAATACTAGATACAAAATACTTTCATAAATACTGAATATCTGAAATAGTACCTATAGGTACGCATCTTTCGAATACCTTTTGAAGGTACGAAATACATTCTTAACAAAATATTTTATATTCAATTAAACTTCCTTTTTATACAACAGTGTCAGAAGTAGTATTACCCTCCATCTGACACTGTTGTTGTTTTGTCATAATCCTAGCCGTTTATTTGGGAAACATTTGCTTCACTGGGACAAACACAGACAGAACAATGTTATGTTTAAAAAAATAGAATGCTCTTTCTGTTTTTAGTTAAAATCTAGAAGCAAAACTTAGGATCCGTTTTTAAGACACTTGCCGCGGAAGGACTATGAAATTAAGCACGGTTATAGTTGATGTGGAGAAGGAATACCAAATGATAATATTTTTTTCCAATAATGCATAAAACATACACAAATCAACTAAAAACACATTACACACTACCGTGCATTTGTCACAGACACATAATACCTAAATGAAACAAAACACTCAATGTCTTACTACGATAACACATAACTTCAAAAATGTTGTCTTTGTCAAAATACCCGCTATTGCTTTTAAACGCAGCTTAGTTTACCCCTTTTTCCGTTTAACGTGTGTATTTAAAATAACTTGAAAATTAATACAATTTAATTATGTCATTCTGAACTTGTGTCATTCTGAAAACCAATTCATTCTAATGATACGTCATATGTAGCCGTCACGTCATTTGAGCTGTAGCGTCTGCCAACGAAATAGACATACATACAAACATACATAGGTACGTAAGCTCGAAAATATTTTATCCTCTTGACGTACTCAGATAAAAAGGCCTAAAATTAAAAACTTATGCTTTAAATACACCACGGTATTATTTAATTTTTACGTAAAAGGTTTTGAATGTGGTAGAACCAGTGTTGTTTGACCGGGGAAGTACCACCGCCACACCTATTTCTAGCGTAAAACAGTTCTTGCGTTTCGTTGGAAGGGTGTGGTTGCCGGCACACTTTTATATGAAGCGAGCATCTTAGTCCTCGGGAGTAGCAACGCATATGGAATTGACTTCAGATAGACTCCATGTACTTTCAGGGTTAAAGTTATTTACAGATGTCCATGGGCGGCAGCGACCACTTACCATCACGTGGACTGCATGCTCGTTTGCTAGTTCAATCATATAAAAAAATGGATAACGTGTAAACTTAACGTTTATGAGTTGTGTTATTTATCAATTCAAGCAACGATATAATCTTAATATTGTAACTTATTTTTGAAGCAGCATCATTCTTATAAAATTTCATGCTATATGAGCTCAAGCTTATTTACTTACGTTTAATACATTACACAGATATAAGTTATTTTAGACGTTATAAAGATTTCAATTATAAAAATAATGTTTGGTTTTCGAAATTTCTATTTATGAAATATGGCTATGGAAAAACCTAGGGCAAAAGTGCTTAAGATGACATAATTTTTGTTTCAACACAGATATCTAAAATAAATAAAGTCATTTTTGATAAAGGAAATAGTAATACGAGTAGTTTTACGATAATCAACAAAATGTACGATCTAAAAACCAATATTAATTGCACATAATATAACGTGTACTGTCATATGTAGGTACAGCGTAAGACGCTGACATGTCTTTAGTGTTTTTGCTCATAGGTATAATAATAGACCCTTAGACAAACTTCTGTTCCGGGAAATTTTTATAGTCCAGTTAATTTTTTTACGAACTCGATAATACCTCGCCGGTTTACCTTTAACGCTAATATTCAAAGAATAAAGCTGCTGTATCATCTTATCAAAGTATGTCATCTTGAATACTTTTCCCCTATCCATCCATCAGCCCTTTGATTTCCACTGCTGGACATAGGCCTCCCCTAAATGGCGCCACTACAACCGGTCCTGTACCCTCTGAATCCAACGGTTTCCCGCTGTCTTCTTCAGGTCATCGGTTTTTCACCTATGCCTATACACAATTACCTACTTTATCATTCACCATCATTTATCATTTGTTTAACTTGATTGCTAACTTTGCAAGTAAAAGCTAAGGCGTATTCTCATTGTGAGACATAATGACATGTGACATGATGACATGTTATGTAAACACATAACTGCTTGCATTGTTTGCTGCATCGATTCGTCGAAGCCCTCCGAACTTTACAAATTAAGATCTAATTGAATAGTGATTTCCGCTGCCTGCCGCTTCCGGCATCGGTCCGCCACTAGTTCAACGCTCTAACTGCAACTTCATTATTAATATTGTCTACAATAAAAATGCAATAACTTTTGAACATACTAAATTCAGTGATATATAGTTACTTATTTTAAAAGGAGTACTTCCTAACATATGTAGGTTAATACGTTTTTGCCGAATAGGTACTAAAACATATCAATTCAAAAAATATTAGTAGACTGACTGATTGCAATCGCTTATGTCTTAAGTACTTAGGTACTTAAAATGTCAGACCTTTTTTATCAATAGATATGAGAATAGATTTTAGACAGCGGACTTAACGATGTTAATCACTTTAACATGAAACAAAATACACTATGATAATAGTATAAAAGTCGGCAACAAAATGTCATGAACTACCTATAACTGCAGTAATCGCACAAAAGGAACTCATTGTTCATACCAAGAACAATTAACTAACAATTTCTATGGACTCCTTTCGTGAATGTCGGTTACATTTGAGGTATAGATAATATGTTGAGTATTAAATCACAGTCAAACAATACAGTCGCAGTTAATCTCTCAACTAATTAATTACATTACATACTAATTAACTAATTGCAAACAGATATTGGTGTAGACCGCCAATTTACATTTGGCCAGCGCGGTGGACTATGGCCTAAAACTCTCTCATTCCGAGAGAAGATCCGTGCCCAGCAGTGGGACAATAACGGGTTGACAATGATTGGTGTAGAATAACGGATGAATTACTTACTTTTAATGATGATTTATAAATACCAAAGGCTTTTTTTTTATTATCCACTGTCAAAGATGTATTCTTCTTCTCAAAATTGGGCAATACACTGTCATTCTACATCTACATCAATGTTGATTGGTAACGGATATCTAATACATAATAGTAAAGCAAATAAAACGTCAACAAATAGTTACGAGTTAAAATATTATACCACAACAATACCTATATAAGTCAGTGATAACTACTTAACCAAATACTCAACTTTCCTTTAAAACATAGATATAAACATACACGCTGCTAGCAATCACCCCATCATTCCACACTTACAAATAGGTTTATTTATCTGACTTATCGTTTGGTATACGCCACTGCCACGAATACAAAAATCAATAGATCAGGTGGCCGTCCTGAAATGTTCAAATATATCTTCATATTAACATTAAGATGAGTATCGTTGTAGTCGTCACCGTCGTGTTGATGGTAGGCGGTGGCGGCAGCAACCGTCAGCCCGCCCCGATATTTTTTTCTTGCACCTCCCCGCGCCCGTGCACTTAATACTCGTAATATAATAACTATCGACAATAATGCATCGTTTGTCGATATTTGTCAATAGGAAATCTATTTATATACGAATTATTTTTCTATTTATTTTCGAATCATTTCACATGTACTCTTTTACTCATAACTTAAAAACAAATATTTAAAAAAAACAATCTATTTTAATAAGGTACAAAATGATGTCATATGTTGACACTTCAATTAAAGTTAAAACACATATATCATTACTTTACAATATAGATGTAAGTAAGAAATAGAATAATATTAAAAGTAATATTATTAATAATCATTTAAGCATTCTCATTTATGAATTAGACGTATAGGAGTAACTTCTGGTCATTGAAAATATCTTTAATACGTAAACGATTAGCTTTGGTAATCTAACACGCTTTCAAACCCAAAACCTGTCTCTTATGTTTTTATAACCAATATTCATACAGTCATACGGGACTATAATTATTTTTTATCTTAAATAATTATAAATTATAAAACAATACTAAAAAGGTGAAATTGTATTTATAATACTCTCAATAACTTGAAATAAATAAAAAGTTTTTAAAACATATTATGTTTAAAAAAGATTCTTTAAAAATAGACATATTCACTAAAACAGGTATAAAAAAAACCGTTTTAGCACAATTCACTACACCAATGTGATAAAAATTTACACAAGTAGAATAATGATAATTGAATATTGGAGCAGTCGATATCGATAATTGGTGCGTATGTTAAGAGGCAGGGCCGGCATCACTAGGCGGCCGAGACGGGACAGGACGGCTACGGTGATCTACGGAGCCGGGTGCCCGCTCTCGCCACTCAGTTGGCGTTTGACGGTCGGTGCGCGCGGTTGATCGCGCTCGAGCGCACCACCATGAAGTTCCATACTATAGTTTGTTTGCTTGTGCTGTGTGTGATCGGTTGCCGGGCCCGCTCCGAGCAGGAAGACTACATATGCAGCTTCGAAGGCTGCAGCTGTGCTTCTGAGGCTCATCCCTCCTGGGTGACGGTGAACTGTACCGTGCCACTCGGACAGGTAGGTACCCGCTCCACGAATTGCTCGCAGACAAAGTGTTCGGCTCCGCTATTCGGGCCACTGAGGTTGGCCACTATGAGTCAAAATCGGTTCATGCTTTGAAAGTCTGTACTGTATTTTTAGAACAAAAAGATATTACAGTGTGTGTGGTTAGCGGGCACTCTACTCAGATAAGTCAATAATAACATTCGAGGGTCAACTTGTGACTCGAAAAGGAGTAGGTACCAAGCATAGAGTTTCCGGTCAGATTGCTATCGTACCTGCCAGTTGTTCTAAACTTTATTCCGTAGTCCACACACACATCTTGAATGACTAATTATTATTGTCTCTGACTCTATGTATAGTATTTACATTTCGAGAATCAATTATTCTACTATTTCTAGAGATGTTAATAGAATATAGTTCAATAAATTATAATTTTGTCTTTCATACCATAAGATACATTTGAATGATAACAATAGTACAAAAAGTAGAAAATATAAGTTATAAAAATCAAATTAAAATAAAGCAATATCTTGTTAATTATTTGTTTAAAATATTTGATCAAGACATACATTTATTAAATAGTATCTATCATAGATATATTTATTATAGTACTGCATAATATATTTATTAAATATAAGTCAGTTTTAAGTAAGTACACGATACAAAAAGCCCAATAATTTTCTGTAAGTTCATTCTAATTCGATTTAATGTGATTTAATAATACAACATATATTTATATTTATTCAATAAATTCAATATGAAAACCTTGATCAAAAATATATATAAAAGTATAGCAGAAATTTTGTCGTTAGCTACATTTACAGTTTGACAGATCAAAAAAGAAAATATATTTATTTTCTGACAAAGTGCAGATTATGACAATCCATCAATTAAATAAGCTATTTGTTTATAAATCTGATAACTGTCGTAATATTCGTTTAAAACTCATACGTACAATGTATGTTTAAGGAAATGTTTAAACAAAATACTAAGTAAAAACCTTAACATGTTCCTAATTCGTTATGTAATATCTAAACTAACAGATATTCAATCAGATACCTGCGTAATATAAAATAGAGTATCGTAGTTAATTGCCAAGTAAAAAGTTTAATCAACCATACTTTACGGTAAAAATGTATAATTATATCTCTTAATCCCAATTGCATATTTACAATGAAAAAAAAAGTTATCCCACCTGCGTTTGACCCCTATCTACCTAACCATGTGCTCTTGTATACAGACGAGAGCAAAGTTTGTTGCCGGCTCCGCGACATATTTGCGAACGAGAGCAACAAGTGGCCCTCCGCCCGTATACATTGTAGACGCACACAAGCGCCTCACCTAATTACTAAACGTACATTATACGCGGTGACGACGTATAATAAGCATATGCATAAATATATATTTTTTAAATAGGTTAACTTCTTTACGCAAATTCAAATTCATTGACTTCAAATTAATTCACATCTTCTATCGTTGCATTGTTGCGTTGTTAATTTAGTAATTGTAAGGACGATCCTTACAATTACTAAATTAAGTACAAATTTTAAAAGCTTTAGAACCTTAATTATTGCTTCACAAATGTAATGTAAAATAACAACATTAAAAAATAAATGGATATTTAAGAAGCAGTTTTGCGACGATTAAAATCTCAGGTGAATCACAAAACTTAAAAAATAAACATAAACTGCATAAACTTAACACGCTTTCACTTTAGGAAATAACTGATATTAATTTCAATGATAAGCATCTTATTTCTATGCAAAAAACCCTTGCAAACTCAAGTCAAGTCTAAACACCAATAATCTCTTCCAAACACCAAAAACCAAAAGGTCCTTTATAAAACCTCAAATAGAACAGTAAAATATTACGTTAACCGTAAACACATTGATACCCCTGAAGGCTAAATAGCAACCTCTCACGCGAAGGTACTTGCGGTCGCCGAAATAAAGAAAACAACAGCATCATCACTAGCATAACTCAAAAGTTTGTGTTTACACATAAGCCGACAATTTCAAGACATAACACATTCTAGCACGATCAATAATAATAAAGCGTAGGCTAAAGATAATTTTATAGATATGTCACAAAAATAAATCTGCAAAAACTAGCTGCGTGCATTAAATCCGTTATGATAACATAAACCTATTTTTGTGAAGATTATACCAAATACCTGTGACTTAGTAGAATTAACAAGTTATTAATGTTAATTATCAATCAAATTAATAAACATACTGTCAGTTTTCTGATTGGATTAATAAAAAACAATTCTTTGTCCCGAATGGTTTTCGACGGCCTACTTCCGTCCCATTCATAAATTACTTGTTAGAACAGAACAACGCACTGTGCGTTAGAGCCGGGCGAGTGTGAATACGGGACAGGTTATTTGTGGCGACGCCAGCGCACTCGCAAATTTGACTAGTTCATACGTAAACACGTTGCGTTGTAGAATTAGCTTCAGATGGAATCTGAACAACGCCGACGTTAACTCTGAGATGGAATAATGACTGCTGAGTCGCGACATATTGTCTTAATTAACCGACTTACCCAATGATTGCAAATCGGATTTTTATAGGAATATATTTATCGCGTGGGATCATTAAATAGTTACAGGGACAGTAAAATACCGTGTTCAACAATGAATAAACCGTAACCTATTACGAATAATATGCAACATAAACACATACGGAAACGCCGTGTCACTTCTAGATCTATTTATTGACACGGTTCGTTATTGCCAAGACTGAGTTCATAACACGCGTTGGTCACTGAGAAAACTTATAAATATAAGTCAACGACCGTTTTGTCTGTTAGTTTCCAGACAAGAATTGAAAAGCTCCAGCAGCTAAAGCGTAAAGCCGCGAACTTTCGTTTTTAGTTAACATCACATACAGAGTTCTATCCACAAGTTATACCTAGTTTTGTATCACTCTGTGGAAATACTTGGTGTTGCATCACAGGACTGCGATTTTATACTCAAATGTTCCCGAACATATACTTTATAGAATTAAGCTCGCTATCTTGCATATTACGGGACATACAAGTATTAAAACAAAATCGTGATATTCCACTCGTAAACAATGAAGATGTATTTTATATTCAAAGGCACGGTATGAATAATTTGTATAATAGTCAACACTGATTAACTAAATGTCGCAGTAAAAATATGCTTATAGACAAAGAATAGATGATTTGTCAACTCGCCTGCATCGAGGACAGTTAACCTTAAGAAAAACAACAATTCAGTACCTACTTGTGCCCAGCCATGTTAAATGACGCATTCACACGCATATGATCCAAAATACATCCGTCCCGTTTACTCTTAACCTCGTTGTCCGAAGCAAATGTGATGCATTTACGGACTATAATGATATGAATTAGGCGAGTTAAATATCAGTTTCAGTTCAAATTAAAACGTTATTTAAACTGGAACATAATTTTGTTTAGTACATAAGTAAACTGCATAGATTTTGGTAGAGAGCCTGCACAAAACTTGTGACTAGCTAGCTAGTGTCGACGCACATAAAACCGGAAACTAATTAATGTCGTCATATGTCCCTGGTGGAATCATTGTCTAGTCTTGGAATTGAAATACATTATGCGTATTATATTAAAAAAGGTTGTATGAAATTCCAATAGTCGCAACGTACTTAGCAATATAGATCAATACGGAAACGTATTATATATTTAGATAATTAAAATAAGATTGTAAGAGTTCAATCGCACGAAGCGCAACAATAGTACGCAAATACAAAAAAAAAAAAAATAAGTATTGACGGTATACAAAAACTTGTAGCGCGCCTGCACCTGTTACTAAGTAAAAGGGATCTGCGGGAAGAAGAGTGGGGCAGGGGACAATCTACTTGAGAACTTCTTTTTTGTTAGTACATTGCCCATTATACTTAGGTGTAATACTAGTTTCTCATAATAGAGAATAAGCATAGTAGCTATTCAATTAAACAAATTATATTAGTTATTGTAGTAGAATTATTATAATATTACATTTAATAAGTCACACGCCGCACATCGACAGCGCATGTTGAGAGAGAGCAGCGATCCGGGAGCAACGAACAAACCATAAAAAAACGTAATGAGAGATCGCTTCCTGCGATGAGCGTGCCCTCTACCACGTTCGCTCTCGATATAAACATCTCGCCAGTGACACAATCACGAAAACTACATACCAGAAGGACATCATAAGGATGCGGTAATTGCTTAACACATTTTTTAAAAGATAAATTAATCAAGACAAGTTTTATACGCAACGCGGGAGTAAAATAAGAAGTGTAAGAACAAAGATTATCACTAAAGCTAAAACTATTATGTGACCATAATTTTAATTAACGAATAAACCTGTGTTTTATTTGCTCTCATTGTAGAATCTTAAAAGTACCTACATCCAACTAAGATTTTTTTTAAATGAAGCATTCAGCCATTTCTGACTTAAAAGCAAAGTCACAATTTACGTTCCATAAAATAATAAAACATTTTGAGTATATGTGCAGATTATACCAATGTCTTAATTACGACTTCTACGTAAAGACAATTCTAAAGAATCAATATCCTATTTTAAAAAGAATTCGTGATTTCGTGGCACACAAAATGTTCTTGGAAAAGTTCAACATAAAACGTCTCGATAGTAAGTTGCTCATTCTGTCAACGAGCCGTAGGTGATGTGTTGACCATCGTGAAAGTAGAAATCATACTTCGCGTATAGGATCATGAATAATATTATTATGCACATATTACAGCTTTGTCACTTGAAAACTAACTCTTGTATCGCAGATTAAATATTATAGATATAATATGTGCATAACGGAAAACGGATGATACCGTTGATCGTGAATGTGGTTTTAAAAGCATCCAGTGTAATGAAATGTAGTATACTACATACTACATTTCATTACAGAAAGATGCAAAACCAACAAATACTTGAACACGACAATTATGATCTGTTGAACGTACTCGTATTATAGCTAGAGGTACACACGGCACACACGTTATTTACGAAATGAAACTAGCGCAGCGCGTCTTGTCGCGAGTACATTGCTTGTATCACACAATATTAATTGTTATCACTGCGAAGTACAAATAATACCTAATACGTATCGATGGGTTGTATTGTTCTCTACATTCTACAATCAATCTAAGTACTCAAAGCTTTTGCTTTCCAAATAATGGCTTGCGTACAACAATATGTAAAGGAGACTCATGGTGTTGTTCTACACGACAATAATGAATTATCTATAATGTGATTTTAAATTATATAAGCTATTACGGCTTATAACTTTAATCAAAATTTGAATACCAATATCGTTTCGTTTTAATTCCTTTTTTATTTTTGACCGACCGCTTGCTTGTGTACTTGGTTAATCTTGGAAACGGGCAAACCGGTATTGACGTTGTTTTCACTCAAAGGTGATTAGAAGTCCTGTTTATGAATTAAAATTGCTGAGTTAATCGCGGCTGTGTACGGGGTCACATCTTTGAGTGAAGACTCGTTAGATCAGGTGATGTACGCGTGAAAATTAATTTGGAAGCGTGATTAAATACCTAGAAAAGATACGATACAACTAAGACTTAGAAATGGCAGATCGTGATTTATTTATTATCTGCTTCCCGATCGTAACATTACACTAATTTTAATGCAACACAACCGATAAAAATTGTATGTATAATTAAGATCTTCATTTTTAAAGTTAAATCTTAATATAACATTTATCTTAATAGAACATACAACTCATTTCAATCAGTTTTAATTTCGCCAACGGCATGTAGAAACAACGATAATCCAAGTAGATATTATAATTTCTATATCAAGATAACTGTTGCTCAAAGGACACATGTTGTTGACCGGAGATGTGACTACGTCATGCGTGTGTTCTTGGTTTCAAGTACCTACGAACCAGTTGGAACTCCGCAGCTACTCGCCTCTTCTTCATCATTTCACGTAACAAATATAACTGTTTCATGCAGACTATTTTAAATTAATATATTTAGCTTAATTTAGATAGTATAAATTTTAAAATCCATAAAATTAATATATATCAACACATTAGATATTGGTGGCATTGTATTTCGTATCCTAGCAATGATATTAAATGCATAATCATCAGAACTATATATTCTATGCTAGATTTCAGAACAAGATGTCGTTGACGATTAGGGTCAATTGAAAATCAGAGTCAATTCTTGGGTGTCTGGCCGTATAGCTCGTTTACACTTGAACTCTTTGTGGACCGTGTTTGTTTCAATGCGATACCCCGGTTTGTACACTATGAACTCTCCTGTAAGGATTTAAAACGCATATTCCAAAATATACTTCCTCGAAGCAAAATGGAAGAAAATACGATGCAATAATTTAAATTGCACTTATGCTGATGCACTTAACACAATATTTCCGATGCGTTTATAAATATTATTCACTACAAAGTAGGTCAATGTCAAAGTAAAAACTTCTAGTATACGCGATGTCCTTTTCTTAAAAACCAGCCAATTTAAGATGAAGTAAATAAGCGTCCATTGCTTTTAAATATCTGCTTCTAGAGACACAGATAGGTAGGTACCCATTTTTTAAAATCTGCATATACCTATTACGCACCTCACTTAATTTTCTTTTTGATATAGTGTTTACATCATTATATTGTCGATGAATGTAGTATTCAGAAAAATTACTATAAGGTCTTGCCTACATATTTTGTTTCAAAAATCAGAATAGTAAGGTAGCCATCTGGTCTTTTATATCATCATAGGAAGAAAATAATGGATATGATACTTCGTAATCAAATCTAAAATCGTATCGAATCCAAACTATACGACACAAATGGTGATCCCACCCATCCATTGTTTGAATTGACTTATGTCCTATCAAGACTACGTAAATCTCCGGGCATTGTATTAGCTAATTCTCCTATACATAACATGATCTACATGCTGATATATTATATATTAAGTGCCTTTTAATTAAAATTTATATCATAGTACGCTGAGATTTATAAAAATGAAATCAAAAAATCAAATATACATAACGTATCACCTTGAAATATCATATAGAGTACAATTAAAGACTGTGATTTGAATATGTCATTACGTCGTAAGAATATCATAGGCATTTATGATAAACCCGCGATAAAAAGTATTATAATTAAATATGGTTTAAACAATAATTGGATATAACACAAATCTTTAATTCAACGATTGAAAATAACGGGAATTTCTGTAGGTATATCGCAGTCGTCTGTTGAAACACCGTAAATGGCAAACGTAATTCAACATGTAGTTGCAAAACAAAACTGCTCCAACTTGATTCTGACTCAGAACGTACGCAACTGGGGACTTGCAAACTTTTTTGCTCACCTGTTCAAAAAATCATTCAAGTTTATTAAAAAAAATCGTTTTAGCTTCGACATACTCGAAGGCAGAACAAAATAAATCTTATATTACAACTAGGGTGTTACACCTCTTCAATTTCTGCAATATAGAAACAATACTTGCCTCATTGTCAATAACGCAAAAGTTATTGTAGGCGATATTGTTCAATAAGGAACATTACATGAATCATTTCCATTAGACCATTAATAAAATAAGATTTTTGAAAATTATGTAACACTAAAACGCAACCGGAGTGTACACCTGACCTGGTGGACTAATGAGCTGAAGAAGACGAAGATTCAGATGGCTCAGGACCGGTCGAAGTGACACAGATTAGGGAAGGCCTATGACCAGCATTGGACTTTCAAAAGCTGATAGCCAACGGGTTCTACCATTTATATACCTAAACTATTTCCTTTTATCAGCAGTTATTACGGTGTAACAAAAATTTAAACATAATGGAGAGGCGCACTGACATAAAAATATTTTATTCTATTTATCTGTGATACAATCTTACTACTTTTCATAAAATAGTTAAACAGGTAGCGATTGTGTCACAATGGTAGTTCTAAATATTATAAACGTGTAATAGTCATGCCGTAGAACAAAACGCTTTATTAACTATCACAATGAGTCATAGTAACGCTATCTGTGGCAATGCGTATGAATGCGAGCGGGACGATAATAAGCGTGTATAAGAAGCCAACGTTATCGTAAGAAACAAAACTGGACAGATAACATCGCTTTAGACGAGTAAATCGGCTCTCCTCCTATCAAACATTTTTTCATTCCTTGATTGTTACTATGTTTGTACTATATTATTACTTTATCTTGAAATTTTTATAAATCAGTTCTACATTTTTTTTCTGTCTTCATCGTTATGTTCCTTCGTATATTCCTATACATATAAAGTGCTAACTTTACACTAATGTTTAAACTGTTATTCATTATCAAATCTCTGCAAGATCAATATCTGAAAGCATTCGCAAAGTAGTGGCTTGAGCACCTTTTGTATTTTTAAATGTTGCTTTTTTATTTTAGTGTGCTTAATAATATATATTATCTTTATTGTTCCTTGGCAATAGGTTGAAAATAGGTTCGTAATTCAATCAATCACCCATATCCGTTTTAGCAGTAGTAGTCAGTGACCACAGATCCATAAAAATGTTTATGCCTGTTACAATTAACAAATGTCTGTTAGTTTCTATAACACTGGCCAATAATACTCCAGAGTTCTATGAATAATAATCTATTTACTCATAAACAAAATACAGTGACAACAAGCATTAAGTCCGCGCCTAATGACTAATGTTAAATATCCTTCAATATTGTAAACATCTGGCGCGTGCACTTGAACAATACAACATGACTACATTGAAAATGTTATACATGTGACGTGAAAATGGGTCAATTATACACCAATTAACATGTCGACTTTCTTACAGCGTTTACATATACGAGCCCGCGACCTGCCGCAAGCTACAAGCGACCTGATCGTCACCGGTGGTGAAGCCTTGCTTTTAAGTGGCAATTCATTAAGTGGACTCAGCGACGTGAGGCAAATTTTCTTCCACCGCAATAAAGAAATAACTATTAAGAAATCAACCGCCGTGGCGCTGAACATCGTCAGCTTGTACATCGAAATTGACCAGTGTGAAGTTCTCAAAATAGAAGAGCAGGCCTTTAGCAACATAAAAGGTAAGAAGTTTTCTATTACTTTATTACTCATGATGTAATTATATATTATATTATTTTTATTGTTTTTTATATTTAGTACTTAATATCATTTAGTACTTACAATAAATATTGACCTTTTCAAAATTTTCTAATATAAGGATTTGAATTTGCTTTACTCAAGAACCATTGCTGGCGCTGCCAGGCGATTTATTTTAAGAGATGTTTGTTTGATTTGCATGCGAATTAATTCATATCAGTCCATAGAATAGTATGGTCCACTGCTTTAAGTTGTTAAAAAGTAATAGTACTAATAAGAAAATCCATTTGCCTTTTAATCCACATTAGTATTCCCTGTGTTTTCGTCATTAGACGATCTGGGGCGTTAGGCAGTCTATAAGCGTAATAAGATAACAATCAGAATACTTCCTTACTGAAACACTAAGGCGTGACATGCGTACATTACATGTTTCGGCGATCGATTGATTTTCTAAACAATGGCCGATTGCGAATTTTAATATAAAGCGAACGATTTATTGTTTTTTTTTAGTTAATTATATTCAATAATGGCAATAATAACACTTTATCCATCACACAGTAATTTGTACATGATATTACTCTGCAGTTCAACATATCAATAGTGGATTTTTTAACAATGGGGGTCATTAAGTCTAGTTCAATCATTTGCAGAGCACAATAATCATGGTGAACAACTGACAGAGCAAACTAAAGAGTCGTTGCCTCCTTTCCAACTGGACAGGCTATGCATAACATGTTATTCACAAATAGGTATATGAGGCAATTACTTTCAAATTTAAATTATGCAACATGAAAGTTTTATGTAAGTATCTTGGTGAAATGAGCACTGCCAAAACATATTCACTACAGACAGATTATATTTTTAAATTTTTACCCTGAACTTACCAGCAAAGTAAAATAATATTAATTGTTGGTATTCGTTTTTATAATATTGTAGCAATAGAATATTAAGACTAAAACATATTAGATGATATTATTGTTATTTAATTAATCTTTAAACTAGATCGAGTAAACATAATACAGAGTTCTTATAAATTAATTTTGACTAGTTCAGTTGTTACTAGTCGGTAACGGGCACATGTGCATGGAGCTGTGCAGTGACGCACATGACATCTCAGACAAAACACATATGAGTTAATACTATGTACCTGCAGCAATAATGTGTCGAATCACAAAAATATATGTCTGCGGAAGCTTACACGAATATGGATCATAAGTCTATATCCGCGAATCTTCATTTCTCGGGTGAAATTGTTTGATTCTATTGAAACCGGGTATAGGTACCAAATTACACTTAACGTTTAAAAACGGCCATCTTTCGAGAAATGTTCATTTTCTAAGCATTTTCCTAAAACGAGACCTATTGAAAGTCTGATGAGTAAACAGAGAACTTAGATCTACCGAAAAATCTCCGGGTTTTCTTGGTAGAAGTCAATTTAGCAAGAATCACACTGTAAACCGTTTTCACTAGGAGCGACGTTGACGTTACGCATCAGTTCTGCGACATGTCACGACTTGCACGGTGCGAGTATTTTTATTTTACACAAGCTTTTATTGGAAAGGAATGCAAAAATCAAAATGATCGTATTAAAGCTTAGTTTTAAATTTATTTAATTATTTTATGTTATTTTTTTGTTGTTGTTTAGTATAAAATATTGGCATTGGTTACCTTTATGTGCTTGATATATAAACTTTATAAAATGTTATCTATAAACAGTTTAAAGTAATTGAGTAACCGTAGTAATAAATATTTTACAATAATATATTTAGGATGAATTCTTCGCAAGGGTTAAATACCACCTGTTTCTACTAGTAACATGATTTATATTGTAGACAAACAACGCAAAGAAAGAAAAATACATGTTTATAATTGTTACATGTGTTTTAAAAAACTCACAAAAAATTAATAAAGATATCTTCCAGAAAGTATACGGATACAGATTATTTTCGCCAGCGGATCCGCGGAAATGGATTTTCGATTGTCACGTGGCCAGCCCACAGACATTGACTATACATAACTACATTTTTCCCTATTATATTAACTAATGTATTAGCTGGCTCTACACTACCCAAAACTAACAGGGCGTGTGTGAAGGTGGTTTATTAACGTTACCAAACTGACGCATTCCCCGATCAGTGTTAGCATTCAGTGCCGCGAAGAAAGCTTCGTTCGTGGCACGTGAATGTGGATGAATCCACACTGGCAGCATCTCCGCTGTTGCGTGCAAGACGCAGTTACAAGCGTAAGAGCTAGTATGTTTAATAAAAAGAAGCTTTACCTGGAATAACGATCGTGAAGTATCACTGCTTAAATGTTATAAAGCCTAGCCAGTGACTTTTCAGTCAAACACAAAAGTAAAAGTAATGACATATACCAGCACTAGCTCTTACCCGCGGCTTCGCCGACACGGCCGGAGGGATTTAACATTAGCATTTGATAGCACGATTCGGAAAATGCTAATGAATTTTACTAACGCCATCTCTTAACAACATCTGGAACTACTAAATATGTATCGACTAACAAAACATCGATATGCTCAAGAGAATGAGGGGGCGCGGTAAAAAGTAGCCTACGTCACTCTCCGTCCTCCTATCTCCCAGTATATAAACCATATCATATAGTAGCTATGTGGTGACGTGAAAGAGGAACAAACAAACACACTTTCACATTATAATATTAGTATGGACAATCCAGCACACTGATTTCTGATTATCTGAGTCCGCGGCAGTAGCAACGCATTCGTAATTAACTTCAGATAGAACCCCTGTTCTATTTGAAGTTTCTTACAAATGTCGCAGGGCGGCAGTTACCACTTACCATCAGGTGGACTGCATGCTCGTTTGATACTACAATCAGAAAAAAATAAAATGGGACTGTGCCACACAACAATTTTATTATACTCTAAGCTTTATCTTTATTAATTTTATACATATACCTACACATACATTATTTATGTGTAATTATAACTTTGTGTAGTCCTCTTGCTCGAAATGGAGTCGGTCCCTTCAAATGAGGAAAGGAAGTATTGATAATATTCACGATTATTAGCTGGCTATAATATAAAGATAAAATAAATGTACCTTTTATTTACTACGCCATACTTTTTTAATCATATGTATAGCACATATGATTTAAAAAAACAGTTAATTTTTATTAATGTATTTATTTTTTTGCTATTCAGATCGTTCCTACAGGTTGTTAGTTCAATTTAAAATTCGATTAGTAGAACAAATGAACATAAAAATGTACATAATACTGAGAAATATTTGACCACAAATAAAATCGTGGATATCTTTACATAGTATAAAACAAAGTTGTTTCCCGCTGTCTGTACATATGTATGCTTAAATCTATAAAACTACGCAACGCATTTAATGCAGTTTTTTTTAAATAGATAGAGTGATTCAAGAGGAAGGTTTTTTTTAGTAATTGCATAACAGTGGAGGAACACTGATAAGTTTAGATTTTTTACTTTAAGGCGGAACAAAGTTCACCGAGTCAGCTAGTATCTAAATAAATAATTTCACCACGCATGCTAATGAATGCTCTTTAAAAATCTCACCGAAACGATTTGACGTGTGTACGTAAAACCTGTTTCCAATAAACATAGTCCTCACTTAAATCCAACAAAGCTCCGTCATAGTTATATGATAAAATGTCAATGAGTAATTCGAGACTCAATAAAACTAAATGGAAAAAATACTATATTAAGTTGTTTTTTAATAAAGTAACCATAACTGTTCAAAATAATCTCCGTAAATTGGTTTCAAAAACATTAGTGGCTAATCATTTCCGAATCGATTTTGATGAGGAACTATCTTCAATTCCAGTAGGTGACTGACTGTTAGCGAGCCGGCAGTCCCGCGGACCGCCATCTAAAAATACGTTTCCCCGATTTGGTATTCATGTTTTACAGAATAATGACTCATGAGAGTGAAGTGTGATACAAACGGAGACTATTTATAAAATAATTTTAGTGTTATAAATGATTGCTGGTTTATTCCAATCCGTCATTCTTCTTTTCATTAGCGATAGGTCAATTAATTATTAACATTTTTTTTGCAGGACCACTATCAGTTGAAATAAGAAATTGTAACACGGTCATCATTGAAGGGAAGGCATTATCATGGCTCCTGATGATAAATATCACAAATGTTGGAAAGCTGCAGCTAAGTGACGGAAGTTTTACTTTGGACTCCAAGGCTGGAAACGTAGGTGAACATGGACCAGGGATGTCGGTCAGTATGTTATTTTGTTTAATGTGTAACCTTGTGTGTGTTTGTGTGCACTTTGTAAATAGCGTTCTGCGAATCTTTTAACAGGTGCAATGCGCGATTTGTAACAAAAGCTTGCGAATGATATCTAGGTCTTGCATTATTAAAGTACGATATAGCGGCATTTATGATTATAACGCGATATTATTGAACTGTTCTTGTTTTTTTTTATATATTTTATTTTATATTTAAATGTTTCAGATCAACGTGAACAATGCGGTTGTCCCTGAACTTCCTGCCCACACCTTTGGTTCTTCTGCCGCTTCCATCGTTATGCAAGCTGTGAGCATTGATACTATTCGACAAGGAGCATTCTCGGCGGTTACCTACAATACGGTCATGGCTCTTAATTGTTCAATACAATACATCGAAGCAGAAGCATTCGCTCAGAAGTCACTGATAAATAGCTTGTCAATATATGGATGCAGAATTCATGAACTTGCTGCGGAAGCTATGCGTTCTGCTGTTGCAAAAATTAATATAACAGGGTCTAGGTACGTATGTGTATAATATTTGCATGCACTTTACACATAATCACGTAGGAAAGACCTCTCTTCATAATTCTAACTTAACACTTCTTTAATTATTTCAGATTTGACGTCATACAGCGAGGTGCAATCAATGCTACCGTAGTTGCGGTTACCATCGTAGACAGTGAATTTCATGTATTTATGGAGTATGGTTTTGTTTTGTCTTCATGGAATCAAATCTATATGCGCGGCAACAAATTTGATGTACTCCCTAGAAACGCAATTTCAGCTCCAGGTGGAACATTTAATGATTTAGTATTTTCTGAAAACGAAATTGAAACTGTATATCCTGGTAGTTTAGGTTTCATAGGACCTGCTTATGCTAAATATCCTTTCAACGTATTGTACAAGTTTAACTACTATGGACACTCATGTCATTGCAATATAACATCCTGGATCGCAAAAGCACTAAATGTTCCTTCTGCGGAACCGTTTGCTGATCAGAGTTTTTGTACTGTAGATTATTTCTTTGCTATTTGTTTTAATGTACCAGAAAAAAATGTACGATTTGAAACATTCACAAAGAAGGTATGTTCTAGTGAACCTACAATACAATGTGAGGAGATACTGAGCAAAAAGGCTGGTGCGATAATACCCAAAGTGGAAAATCCCAGATTTCCACATCAAAAACCTGAACATCAAGTAGTAGGCTTGAACAACCGTGATAAAAAAGTAATTGGAATTGTAATAGTCACCGCTGTTGGGTGTGTCATTATAGTATTAATCATTAGTTTAATTAGATGGATGAGACGTAGAGGTTATTGTTTGAAACTGAAAAATGCAATAATCTCTTCTAATGCATCTTGTGGTGCATTGTGTAATAAGATGAATATATGTGGACGAAGTACAATGGACAATACAAGATCAATGTCACAACTTTCTGTAGTGGAATATTCAGAACATCAACGTCTAAATGAACCACGAACACAAGATGTGCTTCCAGAATCAACTCCGACAGATAATCAGTTAGATAATACTGATATTGTAGGTATGGCAGATAAGATAACACAAACGTTGCCTGAAGAATTAACACGCGAGTTATTAGAAAATTTGAAAGTGAAGCTCGAGGACCCAGAAAATTACATGGAAGCGCGAGAGTTGATTGAACATCTGTATGATCTCATTAAGTTTCAAGATAATTGCAATACTAAAATGGAAATCGAGAACGCTGTGGAAAACATTTATGAGCTGCCCTTCCATAATACTGCACCTAGAATTGGAAAAAATAAAAAACAAATGAAGAGTGTTGGCACTAAGACACCATCTCTCGAAAATTTACTACCATTGTCACCTTACCAACGACGCACAGCATTAGCTCATGAGTATTTCGAGCCCAAAGATTTTGCTGTCCATCTTTATGCTGAAATAATTAATTATGACAAAGAGAGGAAACCAATGCTCGGTGCTATTCCCGACGTTGTAGCTGAACAAGGTATGCCTCGAGGACCGTACTTACGAGCGGTACGTGAAAAATTGGGCACAAGCACCAACAATAGTCCAACTGGAAATATGTTTAACCGACCTCTGCCTCAGAAACCAACTTCCATGGAATCTGGCGAAAGCTCCTCGGTCCGGGTTGATTAAGCTCGGACTATACTTTTAACTTGCATCCACGATGGCGTAAACTACCGCGTTATTCTCCATCTTGAATGGAAGTCAATGGTAAAGAATTCCTGAGGTCACTCGACATACCTTACGACTTAAGGCGCTCCCACTGGCGAACTGCTCACGCGGAATTGTCGCTTAAATGTTTCTTTTGCTGTGATATTAATTTTGTTTATTTTATTTTTAACTTAGATATTAAAATATGAGTGATTATGTCATGCCAGACATTATGTTTATTTGTATATAATTTTAAGTCTGATAATTTAATGATAAGTTCCACGAAAGTTTATGTGCCACTTAATTTAGGTTATTATTTAAATGATATTTAAAACACTTAGCCTTTGTTTGCACAACATGATTCTAATATTATATCTGTATTGTTGTAGAGCTTATCGTTAATATTAAAGTAAATCAAATGTATGATATACCAAATAATAGTTACCTTTCTATTGTAAAACAAAAGACATCGATATGATTATCGTTGCATTAAGTATAGTAGCGGTACCTTTGGCTTTAAATTGCATCACAGTGTTCTATTATGTAATATGTATTTTATTTTCAAACTTACGTCCAAAGGTTAGTGATGATTTCGGAGCCTATTTATTTTTATCGGTTGTATTTCTAGATCTGCTATTATAGCTGACACATAACCAAATCATTTTTATTCAATATTATTATTGTATTATGCTCAATGATTTAAGTAAATGCCAAGTGAAAATAGTTAATGATTCAGGTACATACAATGTAGTGTAGGGGTAGATGAAAATGTATGTCTTCTAGTTGTTTATTAATATTCCATGTCAAGATACTAAATATAAGAAGTTTAACTTAATATCCGTAATGTAACGAATGTTCAGACGCAACGGCGATCGAAAGGAAATTGAAAAAGTTTTGCAACGAGAATGATAGTAAGGAGCTGCGTCTGGACCAAACTATTTCGAATAATTTGATAATATTAAAATACAATTCAATGTTATCTTATATGTAATCAAAGAGATAAAATATATAAGGCTATAGTTGAATGTCGTTTTATGTAATCGATTTGTAGTGTAATTCTATTCAAATATGTGAGATACGATAGAAACATGAAATTATCGTGTTTTATTAACGTTATAAATAAATGTTGAAGCAGCTAATTCGTTTTATTTATTAGTTTTAATCGTTTTATTTATGATATTAAAACAAATAATTTGATAAATCTGTATTTATAACATGTTTAAATTTAAAACAAAACCGTAATTTTATAAAGGGATAAGTATTCAGACAAATAAGACGTTCTTATATTTTGGTTATAGTTTGATAAAAATTAAATTGCAGATGTAACTTATAGTAGGGAGCCCAGGATGCAAAATTGCAGTGACTAAAACGAAAAAAGTTTATGTTATGTTTTTCATTTTAGTGTGGAGGAAAGCGTGCACAAATTTTCAAAAATAAAAAAAAAACAGTCACATAGAAATACTTGAACGTGTCAGATGTTCATAATGTATACGAGCTATGTCTTTCTAATAACCGAGCGATATTAATCTGACGCGTAACTAGTGGAGGATGACCATAAGGGGTAGAAAAAAAGAAAAATTGAGTTTTTTTTGGCGTATCAGATTTTCGGAGGGAATGTTCAGTAAACTCAAAAAAATGTCCTATTCAAATTAATGACGATTTGGACGGGATCAAAAATCATGACAATTTTTTGAAAATGCAAAAAAAAAATATGAGGTCTTGAAATATTCGAGAGTGTTATTATTTAAACCGACGGTTCAACTTGATGTCCTAATCTTGTAAAAATAATGTGGAGGAATATTGTTAATCTGACAATTGAAAAATATTATGTTTGTCCAACGGTCTGCGTTGTGGAAGTGCTCGAAATAGATTACTCGGGACTTTCTGCAGCAAGTTCTGGTGCATCATTACATTCCTGCGGACTTTCTGGTGTAATTTCATTTTGCCTTTGAAAATCAGATGGTACTTTTATAGCAGTTTGTAATACTGGACATGATAGCCATCGTTTAAGATTTTTCATTGGATATTTCGACAGTACCAAAAACGTTGGTAGATTTCCTTCTAACTGGTTTCGCTTTACGATATTCCAAAACAGTTATTAATTTTATTAGGTGTAGGTATTTTTTATTTTTAATTTTTCATGTTTCTTTACCACAAAATACACATTCACGCTTCCATAACACATTATTGTATACAAACTTATTGCCTTAAATTCACAAAATTGTTTTAAGACACATCAAATAAATAATAACGTTGTACACCTACAAGAACACGTTGTTATTGTGATCAGCTGAGATGTCATAATGGCGGCAGATGGCAATGTGCGGATGGTGCGAGAGAGTAAAAAAATAGAGAAAGAGTGAGAATGAAAGAGAGACGCGGAGTGGGAAATATACAGTTCTCAGCGCCTGTACGCTCCACACATTCATGTTTGCCCCATGAAAATCGTCAATTACATTTTTTCCATAATCCTTACAAGATTTCCTTCAAAAAGTTTAATTGCGCTCGAGTATTACGACACAAGCACCAACAGATGGAAGAAGCCCAAGTATTATTTTATAGTAGGTATATCAAGTTAATAAACCTATACATTTATTCAGATTAAAATAATCTTCATTTAATGTATTAAACGCTAAGTAATCATTATTGTGAAATATAGACCGGACCACTAAAACTTAAATAAGCAGTCGGTATTTTTTTTTATAAATAATTCAATTAAAAATATTCGGAGTAGAAAGATAACACAGAAAAGAGTAGAAATTAATTCATCAGATTCTTAGATCTCTCTCGTAAACTGAAACTGAAGTTTTTTCTTTTCTTATTGTAAATAGAGAGCAAATTGGACAGATGTTTCTAGGGTAACGTAGATTTCAATATATGTTTCAGAACCCATGTAAAATATGCACCATTTTTCCTGGATTTCCCGTACTGTCAGAGTCAGTCACTAAAATGAAATTAAGTAGCAAAAACCTGTACTACCACCTACATGAAAACCAAACATAAGTTTTTTTCTATTTGCTAACACATCACAAGAATTTTTTAGCGATGGGAAAATGGGATGGAAATTAGAAAGGAACAAAACAATTTGTTACCTACAGAGAAATAAAATAATAATAATAGGTCTCCACCTTTACACATGAAGTATACAAACTTCAGACGTCTATTTATATATGTATAATGTATACAGCGCTGGTGCCGAGCCGAGTCGTACCGTTGCGGTGAAAAGCTCAATGGTAAACCACATTTAACTACTGTTACATTTAATTGGGTTTTTGTACGTCCTTGACCAAATAAATATTTTGGAGTCTCATTCAGTCTGCTCATGAGGCTGAAATCCGTGAATTGCGAGATCTCTGCTCAGGCAGCAGTGTAACCCATCGTGTTTGGGCTTCAGATCGATATGAACAAACATTATATTGTGATAAAATGTATGGTCAAGTAGTACTAGTATAGTGATTATCCGCACTGATTGACAACTGATTAACACGTGTGGAATAATTATGTTTCACAATTAAATTATACACAAATTATCAGTTGTCTCGCATAATTTTACCTGGAGATTTGTTAAAAGGTGTTGGATAGCATTTTGCCTCTACAATAACCAGGCGCTCAGAATAGAGTAGGTACTAAGACGGCAAAAACTCCATAGATTATAAAATCCGTCAAGTACCTTTTACAAAATAATCAACATTTATTTGTGTTTATAGTTTTATACTGGTGTGCACATGTTACACTTTCACATTAACATTACCCTGAGGTATACATACATTTATGCAGATACATTTGTATCTACAATAGACAGAAGAATATCAATGTAATCATCCCATATTATTTAGCATTATTATTTAGCCAAACTTACCATTAAATACTATAGAAGTATACTAACGACAAGTGCAATGCATATAAACTAAGTTCGGGGAACTAACTCACACAGGTCTAGGTGTGCACGTACTTTCGATTACACTAAAGCAATTAAAGCAACACTCAGCATTTCATCGCATTCTGTAGAGCAGGGGCTGTGATACAGAGTCCGTTAAATAAACACATCTCACATCTTACGTAAACTTATCGGCAGCATTCAAACAAATTTACTCTAAAGGAAGCCTGGACAACGTCTCTATTATGGTCTGTAAACTAATGCCCGCATGAATTTCAGCCATTCCATCGGTATGTAGGAAGATACACCAACCTGCATTTTTATTTACGGCAAGGAATGTTCTTGTACTTGTTCGAAACCAATGAAAGTGCCTCGTGCCGTTATTTTCTTGTTGAGCAACTGATGAATTTGAAATTGTTATATCATGTATTAGTTCAAGAAGATGTTTGTTTATTATATAAGCCGGTTTTGCTTACTTGCTTTATTTTTAATAGGGATAATGTATCCATTACAGGAGATGCAAACGTAATGTTTCATACAAAGCAAATGTAGATAAACAATGTCGTAAGATAGTGTAGGTACCTATAATTTAGCTGACATACAAAATACAGATTTCAAAGTCTTAATCTCATCTGCTTTGTTTTTGCTTATCTATTGCGACTGGCCTAATGCTTTTTACATTTTGTTTGTTTAAAAGGAAACTTATAAGACCATAAAGTTTCAAAATTTTATTTTATTTAGGTATTTGTATAGATTAAAGTGTTAGAAAGCTCCCAGTTTTAAAAACTGTCCCAGTTTTTAATATCTAAAGTATTCATTCTGCTTCAGATATTGTATGGAAATAAATGAAAGTGTTACCACGAAGCATATAACGATTAGGTATTTTTGTAACTCCAAGTTCTACTATGTCACAGTATCATTTCGTTTATGGCATTAACGTATTTTTTATTAAAAACGACCACAACCACAAACACTTGATTTTTGTTGTTTACACATACTACGTTAGAAGTTCCGAGGCAATACTTTTCAAACAACCGAATAAGTCAAAACATAAGCCTATTGTTTCACCGTAATCCAGTAACATAATGAATCTGTCCATTGTATATTAAATACATGGGTTATTAAAACCATTTTAAAAAATATAGTTTACAAATATTTAATAACCACATGATCGCAAAATAACTGCTGTAGAACCTACGTGTATGAATCGTAGCTACTTATTATATCCAAAATTGACCATCAAATTGATTGGTTAAATCAGTTTAGGTATAGATATAGAAAATTCCTAAGTTAAATTAATATGCCCCTATTTTTTAAAAAAATCCTGTAAGAAAAATAGTAAGTTATTGTTCTTGGAAAATTTCCCTTATCAATATACATTTAACGGGTCCGATTCTTGAATTTCATGATATAACTATTCTTTAAATATTTTAGTCATATTGTGGTGTCATTAAACATATTATAGAAATATTGCCGCAAAGGCAATCACATTAGAGTCAGAGAACACTAAGTTGCGTACTTCAGTATAAAATTGTGAAGGTCGTACCGACAACGCTGGCGCACCTCGCGGTGCCGCCGCGAGGCGCTGTGTGCGCTGCTCGCTAGTGCTCGGTTGTGTTAGTGACTGTTCTCTGCTCACGCTCAGTCGCATGCGCGGGAACCGACTCGCCACATGCATTGTTTTCGCTGACCTCACTGTACTCAACTTATAAATCTCGCGATACGCCGGTTTATGCGATATACACTACGATTAATATTAAAAATATATAGTTTCTCACCGAGCATCAACGACGCATTTCGCATGCCACTGTTCTACTTGTTGCCCTGACTTTGTTTTAGTGCTATATATTTTCTTGTTATTTACCTTACGGATCCGTTCGCTCGGGAGGTCGGTATTAATATTTCCTATTTTATGATATAACCTAATACTAAACGTCAGTGTAGCGCCGAACGACTTGGCATGAGATCAAACTTTGCTGCAGAGCACGCGCCACTGGAAAATATTACAGATTATTAAGCGCAGGTAGGTAAAGATAGATATTATTTAGTGTTAATCTCAGCAAAAAAAATACTCCAAGCTTTTCCCAGTTAAACTTCTGTATACAGTAAATATTTATTACAATAATGTACACCCATTTACTTTCTACATATCAGTAACATTTTAAGAGGTTAACAGGCGTATGAACAACTAACCACAATATGTAAACAAGACGGAATAATGGTATATCACGTCGTGATATTTAATATTAGAAAATGTCTTCATGTTCAGCTAAATAAAGTAACATAAATTCTTAGTTTTAATCTCGAAAGTTGTAATAAATATGTATGTACTACCAAAGAGCTTTCTGACAATGTAAACGTTTTAAAAAATTGTTGAATAATCTGATGTACGATTAATATTTAAGTATCTATCATGAATTTAGTTTAAGTTATAAGTAAAATAGGTAGAAACATGGTGTCAATATTTAAAAATAATTACATATTTTAAAATAAAATCATATTCATCTGCGTATACTTTTATATAAAGAAGACAAGTCACCTGTATTATTTATACTTATTAAATAAAATAAGAAAAATAATCACCCGAAAGTATATGACCGGAACAATGTATCTACAACGTGTATTTATTCATATTTATTTATTTACATCAAATATTTACTTATTTTACGGTTTATACATCTTTATATTACGGATAGACAATAATGCTCTTTTAATTATTTCCCTAACACAGTGAATATTGCGCAAAGGTAGAAAGGTACTAATAGTATGGAGTTAAAAAAATACATATAATATATTATTAAGTTCATTCAAGTTTTTAATAATTATATTTCGCAATATTTGCTTAACCAGAACAGTCCATGTTGTGACATCTGGCTTCTATCTGATTAGGGAGCACGAAACTCATTTTTTAAATCAAACCGCGATCGTTTTGACAACTTCATTTAATACATGCCAGCCAACACGGCAGACGCGGTTACGTCTATGTTTGCACATCTTCAATACTAATTTCCAGTCTATAAAGCTTACAATGGCTCGAACTCAACGTATATGGTAAGGCATGGTTGCGGTTACTAGTTGTCACTATGAGCATGGGTCCCATAAGTGCTGTTACAGTGCAAACAGAGACTCGATCTTACGACAATTCGAGACGACTCCCCCGTACCCTTCGAGCTTGTCCTCAGTTTTAGGAACTGACGTTCAGTGTAAACATACCAATAAGAAACAAAGTAAATAAATGATTTCTATTGAGTCGCTCTTGGCGCTTCATTATTGTTTATTAAATATGATGATTTATCGATTGAAATGACTGACTCTTAGTTATATGTTGCCTTAGGCAACAGAATGTAAATATATTTAAATGATAAAAATTGTATTTATAGTAAAAGTTAATTTGTTCTATAAAGTAATATTTGATTTTTGGACGTGACTCCTCTGAGTAAAGATGTCATTGAGATCATGAGCATGTTGCCGGGAAGCTATGAGTTAAAGGTTAATTCGATAATCACAACTGGGACTCATCGTTGAGGTCGAGCGGTCAGATGCGTAACAAAACAACCACACACTAACACGTTAAGTGAATAACAGCACTACGGAAAACCTATACAGAAAAGGTTAAGAAATAAGTCTGGATGGATGACGATGACTCTAAATAATCAGTATAGTATTACCTTATTACCCATACAAATAATTATATTGATAGGTATAATATAAATCACTTTAAATTAAAATGAATGAAATGCTCGATGTACTAACGATGTAGGTATATAACAATTAGTCGCCATGGTAGTCAACGTAGTTTTTATGTACTAAAATAATATTCCACAATCCATAAAGAGCCATGTAAGACTCTTTGTGGATTGTTATCTTTCGAATATGATATTAAAAACAATAAAAAGTACCCTAGTAGGAAAATATTCAAAATATTGGTAAAGCAAATAAATGCTAAGAGGAAGTAACGCGATCATGGCAAAGACATGGCGAAAGAGATATACCCTGAGAATGTGATATCACGTAGAGGTGACTAAACCTGATCCTCTGGCAGTCCGTTCTAACATTTTTTCTTACATAGATATTTAAAAAAAAAAAAAAATGCAATAAAGCACACCATCAGTTAGGTAATGAGATCGACAAACGTTTCAGCCCAATATTCCGAAACTAAGAGTCAGCTATGTAGTATGTATCCACCCTGTACCTATATAGGTAGATAACAACCAAATAATCGTGTAACAACAAAATATTTTTATCTGTCTCAGGACATTAGGTATTTTAGAAAGAAACAATGAGGTCACAGCGATATAAAGTAACTGTTATTTAAATTCTTACGTGCAATAAAAGTCAAGAGCGGACTTCAAGATATGTTGTACTTTCGGCAACACATACATTCACCTCAGCGGACGTACGAACATTACGTGCGCGATGATGTGATGTGCGGGAAGCCGACAAACTCTGAGAAGTTCGTATGTGCACACAGAATATCATGTCACATGACTATGACGGTATAACCGAGAACATTTTCAAAATACTCAAGCAAATTTACGCAAGTGCATCGTTGTGCGGTAAAATCAATAAAATTCATATAAAATTCTGCACCAATTTCGCGACCACATTTCATTTGTTGCGCTACTTTACTGGAAATGTAACAAACGTAATAAGTAACAATATCGCTACCAGGTCAAATATTTACTATTGTAAACATTGCTGTATTTTATGAAGTAGGTAGGTACATAATTGAAAATTGTACAACCAATACGTTGAGAGACCTATTCTCCAGCAAGTAGGTATTGTTTTAAATGAACAATGCTGAAATAAGATCTGTTTAAGAATAAAATAATTGGCTCAACACTAGGTAGCGGCACCGGCAACAGTTCGTGCTTTCGTGTGCACGTTCCGCGTTAATTCTATTCCAATAGCTTATCGGACGGAGCCGAGCGTATTGTGCTCTAGATTTGCAATATCAATGCATGCATACATTCCGAATACCCAATGTATTACTTACCAGCTACATAGTTTTATTTACTTTCATGAAGAGGAAAAGATGGTTCGAATGTCTTTCAACCAATTCCAAGAATAAAGGATCTATTTACTATTAATAGCTTAGATTATAATATAATGAGACAATACATGTCGAAGATTAAATATTTCCAATTAATATAATTCGGCCTACCACTCAATTACACTCCGTACAAAATATTAATGAAGAAAACTTAAATATTGAATTGCAATCTTCTTTAGGAGATCGCGACCAAGTATGCTCTGGATAGTCTTCAAATAAAAAAAGAAACAAATTTATAGCCGCAAATAACACGCATCTTTAAAAATCATTAACGAAGCGAAGTTCCTTCTTTATCCGTTTAAATATCTTTGAAGGAATGGAAATAGAGCTTTATGCAATAGCCAATACTTGTTTCAAGTTGTTCAGCTTAGTCCAAGCAGTCGCAACTGATATACATAATAGTAAGTACCTTCCATGCGGGTTATGAGCGCTCTTATCAAAAATCAACTCAAGAATTCAAAGGCTCTACATTGTACCTACTATTATACCATTAGCTTTATATTACTTAAGATGGCGGCAACGCTACTCGAATATGTAAATTGAAGGTCATTTTTATTATGCCCGGACTAACATACGTATTTATAATATAATGTGTCATAGACTATCAACTCGTCACATCATTGTAGGACGTCTCTATCATATAAACAACAAACATATATCTACGTCTTCACCCATTTCATCATTTTTATATTTTATAATATCGGTTACGTTCAAATACATAGTGACAAATTGGCCACCTGTATTAATATTATATTAACGATATTGGTATAAACAGAAATCGAATAGATCATATTTAAAGTAAACTCTTTAGTGGTGCACAATTTTGCTAACCCAAATTATGACTTAAAACAAAGATGTAACAAATTTCCTTAAAACCTGTATTCGCGACCTTGATTATCATGACACACACGAGAATCTTATGAGACTTGAATAACCTTAGAAAATGATAAAACCATTCTGAGGCATAATCTCTATGTAGTCCAACGGACTACAATAATTGATAAATCAAATAAAGTGTTGAAAATATAAAAAAACGAGTGCTTAATAATATTAATAAAAAGGAAACTACAAATACCCATTACTATACGACAGATACACACTGTCACAAAAACTGTTAAAATCATAATAAAGGGTGCAACAAACGTGGTTTTGGTACTCTTTGTAACATAAATAATGTAGTCACAAATATGAAGGGATATAAAAATATCCCAATTTTTCGGTAATTTTCAACAAGCTGTAACTCCTAGTAAAATGATCGCACAGCAAAAAAAAACAAATTGTACCTCCAAGTGTCTACTTTTCAGATTTGACCATAAAAAAATATCATGCTTGGGTGTAGAGAAATTCCTAAGAAAACTACCAAAACAAAAATTTTCTAAATTTTTCTGCCTAAAAAGGTCGACGAGCTTCAAAAAATTTTTTTTCATCGGTTCTTCTTTAAGCTTTGTTAGGAAATCTAATGCGCTTTAATTACTAATCACAGTCACTTATTGACTAATGTTGAGTCTTCCAAATCTATGAACTAAATAAGTCTAACATAACAAACGATTAGATATTGTTACAAGTCTCATCTATCATTGAGTAAATTGCGTTTTCGATTCGGCTTCAACAGCCTTATCCATCCAAAATAAACCTATTTCACACAGATGACGTACTACACTTTGTAAAGTATGACATAATGTATACAATCATGTTTAAAATTATCAGCCGCATCGATTCCCACTGACTAAACATCGATTAAAGAATCTACAAAAGTTTAACACAAAGTGACTTAAATTAATCACATATGTTTTTACAATACATTTTTATCTTGATGCATTGAAACTTATCACTCAAATAATACAATGTGACCTTTAAATCAATTCGTTCTGTGCTACTTTATTTATATTAAATGTTTTTATTTGAACCGATGCACATTTCCGTAAATGTCACCGAAATTACAAAGTTCAATGTTAGATGTTATTTATTTTTATTCTAGAAAGAGTGTTATTTACGTTGCGCAACAAAATCTATTTATATTAACACCAACAAAGTATTTTTAATGTTGTTACTTTTTAAAGGCTGTTTGTCATTTTAGATATTGAATTAATGTAAGTAATAACAAGGTAAGTTCTATTAAATATCTAATAAGAATCGTATCAGGGACCGCCTTTAGGGTTCCATTTATCTGTTGCTTAGATTCATGGAACCCATGAAACTCACGAAGTATTGTAATTTGTAAATGCCAGGTAAAAGACAGACCGGGAGACCACCGATTTTAAATCCTTCCTCCCAAAATCTTAACTAAAGTCCAACTCCCGCAATTAAATAACACTTTTCTACCAAAGAACTTCATTGCTCTTGGAACATAGCAACTTTACAATGAAAAGGCAAAGCATACAAATAAGTATATCATAACAATACTGAATTCGAAAATAAAATAAATATTTGTTCATTTTATAGCTTTATCTTGTTATCAGTCGTTTGTGAACGGAAATTCTCTGCAGGATTTCAGGTTCACCTCATTCAATACTGTTATTCACTCGCGATGTATGAATCATTTCAACAAATTTTACAATAAATGCAGCCCTTCCTCGTAACGTTAATTTGTCATAACCTAGTTATCAACGACTAAGTTTATTATAATAATAATTATGATATACTTTGCTGTACCCAGAAAAGAAAAAAAAATACAAAATAACATTTACTGTTTTAAAATACATTTTTTTTAATATCTTTTTCCTCACAAATCACACACATTACAAAATGTACCTAAACAAATAACATATTGCGTTAACGTAACGTTGCCTTCTTAAATAATACTTTTGATTAATAGAAGAGAGCACATGTCTTAAAAATCTTATAACGCTTAGAAATGTAGCATATGATCTGTACTACTAGTGTTTTCCTGAAAATCGCACTAGAGCAATGTATTTCCTATTTTTTAGATCTGTAAACAGTAGCCTGTAACTTACGTGGTATAAAAGTGGTAGGTAAAAGAAGCCTATAGGTACTAAGCATATAATAAGTAACCTGTAATTTTATCTTTTTAAAAGATATTTCCGTGGAATTCCCGTCGATATCGATAAAGTCGTTTCCAAAGTTAGCCCGTACAGACAGACAAAAATAAAAAAGGGATTTTATGGTTTGGTTTTGTGCAAATAAATATGGTAGCGTATGAAAAGACAGTTATTTTGAATTCGCAGACAATCATTTGTGTCTTCTACTGATTGCCTAATTTTTTAAAGAATACTTAAATCATTCAGTCTTGCTCGTAAAAATGAATAAGTCACACATGTATATCGTAAATGAACAGGCGATAAAAATAATTCATAATGCAAGTTTCACGTCTGCTGCGATCTCTCGCAGCGAAAACATAAATCGCAATAGCATCTTTAAAACTCAAAAATAGCTGAGTCGTAATTAGCATGTCCAGCAGACGCGTCAAGAATATGCAAACTTCTCTTATTGATACACATTCTTGTTCATAAATATCGCCGTAATCTAAAAGGGTGCGGTCGGAGGTGAAGGTATGTGAGCTAGCCGTTGCACCATTGCAAGTATTACAACGTACTACCTAGCCATTCATTTTCAGCAATAAACCTTTACAGATCGAACGTTTAAGATGAACAATTATCTGATTGGTTAATGATACGTATTATTACAAAATGAAACTAAGGTGATGCGTTCATGGGCAAATTTCCAAAAGCCGTATTGGTAGCTAGGTAGAGTTCGTATGAATCACCGAGCTTCTTCGGGTCTGGATGTGATGCATGACGCACTAATTCATGACGGTCGGCAGAATCATTTTATTACTCGATTCTACATAACAGACCCTGATAGAATTGTTAACTGTTATTATCACAACATAAATATTATGTAATATTTAAAAAATAACAAAGTTATTTATTATAGATGATTATAAATGTTTGATACCGTTCTTATCGATACCACTACATAAACATTTCCACTAATCTATTAACCTTAAGTAAAGAATTTTGAACAATCAGCATCTATTTAGAGAGGCCGACGAGAAATTCAAATTCCATGTCTGCGTAAGAGAAGCCAATTAATTAAAAACAAAAATAGAGGTCATCAACGCAGCCAGTATCTATCTGGCAGGCCGCGCTATCTACACCGATAGCCTTGCTAAAATCACACGCGCGCGTTTCTTCGGCGCGGTACGTAAGCCGACCAGCACCTATGCTATCTGATAACGCGCCTCGATAACGGACTATACAGAGCTGACTCACATTGATAAATGCCTGCCTCGTGAGCACCAGGCTATATCGGTATATCGTTATTCGAAAAAATATTGCACGTTATAATTATGTTATAATTACAATGATTTCGTGTCGGCTATAAATAGTCAGATAGTCAGTGCTAAATAAAGTTTTGCTATTAAATAATTTGATATTAATCCGATATCAACAGCAAAGATCAATCCTGCTTTATCTGGTAAGAGCTACCTAACCATGTTTTCTACATAATCAAAAGTCCCGTAGATCTTAACCTATAGCTACACTGTAATGTACTATACATTACAGTTATAGCCATACTACATAGTATTTAACCACCAAATTAGAAATACTTTTTTAATGACCTTGTTTTCGTTTTAATTACGTTTTGTGATTTTTCGTACTACATCTAAACTATTGAAATAGACAGATTTTGATGGACTTAGCAGAATTACGAGTATACATACATACCGCCTTTGTACAATTCACACTATTTCATTTAACTTTTCCCGAGCTGAAAAAGCCGTAAATGTGTAATTAGTATTAATTAGCCAAGCGATATTATTAAATATAGATGTGCCTTATTCATAAATATGTAGTTTAAGTCTCCAAATTTATACAAGTCAATACTTAGGTATTTTAATGATTATTACAGGCGGACGAACCGTATGAGATGGTGACGTGAATTCTAAACAACAGCATAGCATGCGTTGGACAACGTGGTGGCATATACTGGTGGTGCTGCAAGCGCGCTCCTTGGCGCAAGGAATCACGCCTACGATCTGCGAGGATGAGGCGTGCCGCTGTGATTCCTTCACCCGAGTCATTTGTAGTTGCACACGAGATTTTGAGGTACGTTCTTGATTTATTAACCGTAATAACTACCGAGTTATGTGTCAAGTTGGGATTAACGATACTGATAGAATATTAGACATTTCTTACACCTATTAGCAATGATTGCGTTAAATTGTTTCGAAGCTTATTACATTTAGCAATAAAACACTACCAGACACTTATTTAAATCAGAACGAGTTAGCCTACAGCTATACAGGTCTCAACGAATTTGTAACGGACTTCGAATACCATCATATCTATCGTGATTGGGTTTTTTTTTTGTATTATATGTTAACGTTACCTACTCTTAGGAGAATAAAATGTCTGTTTTATAAGTACTTTATTAATGATATATAGACATGACGCAACATGAGAGTAAGCTATCGAATATTAATAAAACACGATTATAGACCTTGCAGACTAATAAAAATGATCAATAAGTTATGAAGATACAAAGCATTTTAATACCGCTTTTTATGTGTAGAAATTGCTATCAATTTCTACACATAACATTTAACGAATCCCTTCAGTTTTCCCTACGGAAAACTGAAGGGATTCGTTTACATTCAATTAGCTAAAACTTTAGTCTTCACCAATGCTTGGTAATAAAATATATGTATGTATTGATATACCTTGGTTTCTGCCTGGAATAAGCGCCTGGCTCATAGTCTAAGTTTACAAAGCATAGTTTATAAAAGAGACATACTAGATCATCTACGTAAAAGGAACCTTTATATCATAAGTATTATAACATTATTTACAATACAATCGCATGATATCATCCTATAAGATAGTCGCCAGCGGTCGTTTACTCTGCGGCAAATTCAAATTGATGGAGACTAGTTTTGAACGATAATGGCTTTTGAATACCGGCTACACAACAGTATCGTACTTAAACAAACTACATATTATACCATACGTAAAAAATACTTGAATATTTCACTAAGACTCCACTATGTGTATGTGTTTCACTAACACTCTTCACTATATCCTTACGTATTGTACTTTAAATTATATTTTTAACATACAAGTATGAAATGTGTGTATTTTATTGAATAAAACTTGGTTTCAGGAGGTGACATTAAGGCCTGATGGAGCATACAGAATTCCTTCGACCGCTACGGCCATCATCGTAGAAGGATGTGCTCGTGTGCACTTCCTTCAAGACTCTGTGAGAAGTCTCATTCACTTGCGGGTCATAGAAATTAGGAATGTGAGCCATGTAGTCATCAACGAAAGAGCGTTGGCGTGGTCACCTTTTCCTCGCGACAGCGACACGAATCCCGGAATAAGAATTACAATTAATAACAGTACGATAAACGAAATCTCCTCACACGCGATTCAAGGACGTGTTAACGATATAGTTATCAGCAACAGCAGGATAAATACACTTAAACCGTTTGCCTTCTCGAGTCTTACCGGCGTAAAGAACGTAGAACTTACAAACAATGTATTCGATAACATAGAAATACAAGCCTTCAAGAAGTTTACGACCTTAAATTTCTTGTTGCGAGGCGGCGTCATGAAAACGTTGCCGAGCAGGTTTTTGTCGGATGTAGAAGTGACTAATCTGTTTCGAATGGAGGGAGTCACCGTTAAATATTTGTCTAGTTTGACATTTCTCGTCAGTTCACCAAAGAGAGTTTTAATAGAAAATAATAATATAGACACTTTAGAGGGCGACGGGTTCCATATTATAACTAGGGGCCCAATAACCTTTAGGAATAACACAGTGACTTCAGTGAGTAAAGGAGCTTTTTTCGGTTTGTCGGTAGAAATGGAAGTGATTTCAACGATGGGAAGGCAAGAGCTCCTCATAGATAACAATACAGTCACTTACTTTACGCCTTCGTCCCTAATGTATAATCGAACATCGGTTACTTTACGCGTCGACGGATTAAACCTTAATGTGACCTGCACTTGCGAGCTGGCCGAGGAATGGCGGGAAGTACTGAGCCAACAAGGTGGGATCATTACATGCTGGTATGCTCTGGAAGAGCATTACATATCCCTGCCGACATTTGTCGACCACAGATGTGGTTCATTTAAGCAAAACTTTTGGATTTTCGTGGTAGTGGGCATTCTCATAGTGATAATTGGTGCCGCGATTGCAATATACTTCATAGTGAAGCGAGAAAATGAAAAAAAGAAGAAGTTGCAAATAGTGCTACCAGACGGAAAAACTTACAGGGAGACGGAGTTCCACATAGTGGTAGAAAGAGCGGAACTTCTCACCACAGACTTATGAGCGAAGACTGTGCTAAAATATTGTATTGATCTCTTCCAACGTTCTCACCAATGACAAAATGATAGACGCAAAGACGTCCTCGTATGCTACTTATTCGACGAATGATACTTGTCAAACATTCCACGAGTGGCGTTAATTTAATAGTTTAGTGCTCTACCTCATATTGTCAGTCGCAATTGTGCCAACATTAGTTATGAATTTATCAGTATTATGCCGGTTGACAAACCGCTGCATTAAATTATTGTGTATAATTTTATAAAATAAATACAAGTACAAATAACTGTACCTACCTGTGTTCATTTCCTTCGAATTAAATATAAGCTAACGTATGTACGTAAATATTAAGTTCTTATTACCCTTCAAGATCAATATTTTTTTAAGCTGAAAAATTTCCTGATTTACTAAAATTTTAGAAACTTATTATGTATTTGACTTATGACTTTCTTAGCGTTCTATTAAAATCTATAATCTGTATTGGTTGGTAATTGTTAATCCATATTTAATTTCTACCTTTTAATAGGTCTATCTTCTTTTATGCAGCAAAATTACCTAGCTTATACTATTTTATTATGTAATTTATGCACATAATGTATTCTCAGCACAAGCTAACGCGAAATGTATGTATATATTTATTAATGTTATGAGCTAAAAACTTAATAATAATCCTAATATCTAATCAGCGTCATGTAATCAATCATTATTAGCATTAGCGACTCCATGATATCACCTTCTGAGCATTATATTGTGTAGCGAATTAAATCCTATTATCCTCCGCTGGAGAGTAATGCCACATTAACACCGGTAGAGCTGGGCATCGTGTTCTGTACTTTGTCTATAGCTAGTCTCTTGCAGAGCGATTGTGTTTTTTTAATTAAAAATGTAAAATCACCCGAACAACAATATAATTCTACCGCTAAGTTGGTTAACTTTAAATGGCTAGTTTATTTCATATGCTTAATAATTTCAAATTCTTTAAAATCCAAATCAAAGGATTGATTATTGGATAAACATTGTATAATCTGTCTGCCTTGCGAATATCATATAGCTTCATACAAATTCAGCTTTATATATTTTAAATACCACACTGACTCTAGAAACTTTAACTTTAATCAACAATACCTGCTAACAAGCACGAAAACTTACGACGCAAACTACTTTTTAAGTATGTGAATTAAAAGCACTCATCAGACATCTAAGTGAAGAATGTATTCAATGTACATTTTTTAGCCTATTTCCCATCACTAGTCTTAAAGGAATGCATAAGGAGCTTAGAATTTGTGACGTTTGCATGTTTTAATTCGAAGAATAAAATGTTTTACGAGTCGGTATTTAGCTGGATGTTGACATGTCACTAACCCATGTGCCCGTGCCAGTACATATCGGGTTACGGAACAACGCTTGCAATTAGTAAGTCGCTGCATACACGTCTATTGAATGCTACTGAAACACAATTTGCACCGCTGGATACGTGACAATTGGCATTCAGATCTTGACCTATTGTTTGAGGGGATTGAATTATCTTCAAATAACATTATTAAGGAGTATGAATGTAGGCGTACGTGTATATAATCGTGTCAAAATCATATTAATGCATAATTTGGATGCATAACAGTTATGGTGAAATGTCACTTCGTGACAGATTTGCATGCCTAACGCAATAGTTACAACAACTGCTTATTGTTTGGAACTTGTAGTTCGTTCCATGCACCTATAAACCTGTAAAATTTTTCATACTACAATTACATACCCATATTTGTTTTTTCTTTTTCAATTTCGCTGCCCCAGAAAATTAAGCATATCTCATGATCGCCCATCACTTAGATTATTAAATATTACTTACCAAAGCTGTTGGGTGAATCGACAGGTAGAGAAAACCATTAGGAACTGAAGTAAGGACTTTACAAAATAACCTTAAGTACCTATATACTATGCTATAAAATGTAAGAACAAATTGGGTGCAAAAAGAGCTCTCCTTCAAGGCCGGCGATGCATTGGCGACTCCTCTGGTGTTGCAAATGTCCATAGGCGACGGTAACCACTTTCCATCAGGTGGCCCGTCTGCCTTATCGTTAAGTACAAATATAAAAAAAAATATCCATTATATAATCTATAAGGAAACAACATATACCTAATAGTTTAAGTTGGTGGACTGATGCTCCAATACAGTTTAGCAGGAGGTAGAATCAAGCAGTGCGACCAGGGATCTCCCTGTATGATGTATCTACATCCGCAACACTTATTTCTTGTAAATCAGTACTTACGTTTCGGTGGAACGGTTTGATTGCCGGCTTCCATTTACATGAGGCGACCGTCTTAATTCTAGGAAGTAGCAAAGCATCTGTGATTGACTTCAGGTGGATCCCCTGTTCTATATGAAGTTGCTCGCACACGTCCATGGGTGGCAGTATCAGGTGGAATGCATTCTTGTATGCTGCTTCAATCAGATAAAAGAAAACTTGTCAAAATCAACAAGATATGGCATAAACTAATTTAAGCTATGTTAATCTATTAAAATATTTCTTATCACTACATAGTATAAAACAAAGTCGCATCCCGCTGTCTTTTCCTATATATGCTTAGATCTTCAAAACTATACTACGGATATTAATGCAGTTTTTTAATAGATAGAGTGATAGATGAGTGCAAGAGGAATATTTTTATTTTTAATACATGTATAATATACAGGGGAGCCTTTCATAATTTTAGATTTATGACTTTATATGCAACGAAGTTCGCCGGGTCTGCTTCTAATAGATAATTTGCTCATATTTACAATGTAAAGAACCTCATAGTTTCCGAAACAAAATTATAACGACACCGTATATATTATAATTATTTGCTTATACTATATATAAACATAGTGCATACATATTCGGGATTAGTAGTATTTTTTGATTTAAGCTTCATAAAATAAAATACTAATCAAAAACATGTTTAGTTATAAGTAATTAAATTTAATTAATATTGCCGCAAATAGGTAAAATTCGCAAGAAGTATTAATTTGATCAACGGTAAATATTCAATTAGAAGCCTATTAAGTGTATTGATAATAAATTCTCATTCGATATGGTTGTTATTACGCTAAAGCTTTAAATTTCTGACGATTCTGACTATAAACTATCTTTAATTATGCAGTCGGGTAAAATCTTGTATATAATAGGAAGACATATTTATCATTGTATAAGGAATTATTTTTACAGCAATAGAAATATTTTTTACGCTCCTGTAAAATTCTTTTTGAAATGACCTTTTGTACGTAGCGAACACTGATATAATAATTAAGTAAAAAGAAAATTTATACACAGATACATTACATTACTGTTCAAGAAAATTATAAATAGAGTTCCTACCTCTGATTGACAATACATTTTCCTGATCGTTTATCCAACATCTTGTTTATAGCTTGTTATTTCCGGAGTCTGTCATTATTCGACACAAATTGAAACCGTGAGATATTAGTTCTTAAAACGGAACAACGAAGTTTGGCATATATATAGAACACCAATAGTCGATGGATCGATATTGCATTGACGTCCGAAACCGAAATAGTTTCTGTGTCAATTATGAAATTACTCATATATTCACGATCAATGGTTTATTTTCATAGCCAGTTAGGGTAGTAATATTTTTTCTATGAATACTTCTAAATAATGTGAAGTACAATAATTGCAAATTGGTGGAAAGGAAACACCGTTTATAATGAAGATACACACCTGCACTGGCCATTGTAGATTCCGTCTTACGTGGCTGTAATAATTATTTTCCTAAACAATACTTTGCATTAGGATTTCTTTTATTGTTGTGTATAAATGAACATACGTAACGAAAAGTATCTATACACGCAAATACACGTACACGTAGACATCTAAACGCTTTATTGGGCCGGGAATCGCAATCTTATTAATTTTATTAATCGATGATAAGTAGGCAGCACTTTTTAGTAGAGCCTTGCAAAATTCGTTTTCGTACCACTAAAATAAACTAAATAAGAAGAAAATACAGATATTAATAGGAGACAAGCCTACATTTACCCTATTTTTTTTACAAAATCTCGTATTTTACTTGTGATACATATCATTAAGAAAAAGCAATATTAGTTAGGGAATAAAAAGCTCAACATACTTCTAGAAGAAATATAGTTGCGGGAACAACGGAAAACTAGTTGCTTATAATAGCGCCACCATTGCTTGTGTCAAATTAAAAGTGTCAGATAACATGTCACAGATGATGGATAGTAGGCATTATGCACATATACAGATAACGGTCTACGCGTCGTTCGGAAGCGCTTTCGTTGCTGGCTGAAGCCTCAGGACATTAATTAGAGGAGCATGCTAAACGTAGATAGCTGTTTAAAGTTAGTTCTGTTGTAATGTAATAAATATGATCATCGTCTTCTAAGTAATTTGCTCCAGTAATACGATATACACTACTAAACCCTTGTTTGTTAAAAACATATGTTTTAATTGTCAATATAGAGAGTTACCTAACTACCTTGAACTTCAACTGTGCCTATTCGCCTTTTACCGCGCTATGATCATAGTGTTCTGTACTGTGCCTGCTGTTCGTAATTAATTGTGTACTTTACAACAAGCGTAAGGACAATATTAAGAAAAACATTCAATCTTACTAGAATAATGAGTTGTAATAAATATGTTTCAATTAAATATAGGTAATACTCTATAAAATAAATTATAGAATATAGGTAACTGCATGTAACTGTACAGTTTTGAAATTTCACATAGATGTGAACACATAAAGAACAACGTGGCTCCCACAAAAAAAAAAATAAGGAGGCAAAAATCCGATAATTAACGTTTAAACTTAAATTATTATTGACATAAAGTTACTTCTGGATATGAACCTACTATAAAGAAAGTGATTGCAAAATTTATCAAAATTCCTGTTACTCCTTGTTTCTTCATAAGATTGAAATTGTAAAAAAGTATGTAGTCGACCTGATAATAAGAGGTTTATATGTAACCAACTCCATATACAACAAAGGTTCCAGCTTAAGTTAATGACAGCAGCGTTGCCACTCGTAAGAACTAAGTCGGTCGCCTCACCTGTTAATAAGCCGTAACACCTTTCCACCGATACGCAAGAACTGCCCCGCGCCACAAATTACTAGATAGGGTCTATCACCATGCTGTGTGTCATACTGGGTTGATATACTGGTGCTACCCAGTGCTATACTGGGTTTACCACCATAATGGGCCACCACCACGATTCTATCACCATACTAGATGAACCATCATACTATGTATGCCACCATACTGTATATCAGTGCATTAGTCCTACCACTATACAGGGTCTACCACCACGCTAAGTCAACCACCACGCTGAGTCTACCATCAAGTTGAGTCTACCACCACGCTGAGTCTACTACCACGCCGGATCTACCTCCAAACTGGGTAAGCCGGTACTGATTCTACCACCATACTGGCTCTACCACCGTACACAGTCCACCAGCACATATCGCACCGGGTCTACCTCCAAACTGGGTAAGCCAGTACTGGTTCTACCACCACACCGGCTCCTCCGCAACAACTCACCGCATGAGCGGCAGCCCGTCCAGCACGTGGTGCACGCTGGGCGGCGAGGACAGCTCCAGCCCGCGCGCCAGCAGCAGCGCGTCGCTCTCCTCGCTCTCCGTCTCGCCGCCGCCGACGCCCGCCGCCGTCATTTGCAGATCCATTATGGTCGCTGGTTAAAACCACTTTTTTTATTAGTTATTTATTTATTTGACTGAAGTAGCAAACAAAACAAGCATGCAGTCCACCTGATGGTTAGTGCTCACTGCCGCCCATGGACCTCTGTAATCAACTACATACAGAACATGGGTTCCATCTGAAGTCAATCACAGATGCGTTGCTACACCCGAGGACTATGATGGTCGCCTCATGCGAAAGAGTGCGGCAACCACACCCTTCTATCGAAACGCAAGAAATGCTTCACGCTAGAAATATGTGTGGCGGTGGTACTTCCCCGGTCGAACAACACTGGTTCTACCACCTTGATGTTAGTTTTGTATCTTTTATATTGACAACCCGCGTGGCGCAGCGGTTACCATACCGGTCTGACACGAAGTGGGTCCGGGTTTCGATTCCCGGCCAGACTGGGTGTTTGTGTTTTAGTCTTGTGTGTGTCATAGTACCCACAACACAGGAAAAAATCCTAGTGTGGGACTATGAGTGCAGAAAGCGTTTAAGTTCTTTATATCGCTACTAATATTACGACACTTTTGTCTGTAATGTAGTATTTAGACATTCACTGAGTACAGATAATATGTATATACAAAACCCGGACTAGCACACAAAGGGTTCCGTTATCTACCAAAATTACATTTGTTATATACAGCCCTTTAAATATTTATTTTATTGTTTGTAGTATTTCCTATTATTGTGGCAATAAAAAAATCACAGATGATGTATCTGCGAAAATTTCAAGTGCTTAGCTATCACGGATCATTAGATACAGCCTGGTGACAAAAAATGGGCAGACGGACAGCGGAGCCTTAGTAGTAAGATCACGAATTTACCTTTTGGTTACGGAACCTTAATAATATACACTGTTGTATTTGGTACGCGCCGTAAATACTCTTCCGTTCTCTATACGACGACAAATCGATATTTTAGCGTGTATCAAAAATATAACCCGGCCATTGCGCAATGTTTGTAATCGCATCCATATTCCACTGGGTCTTCACATACTTGTGTTTAGCCAAAAAGCTAGCATCTGATTATTCTGAATATTGCATAATGATATTTAACTTTAATTTATGATAATAGATGACAACTTAACAAAGTAATAAATTATTTATTGCCTTTCACTATGAAATAGCTACTATGCACTATAAATAATTATATATTTTTATAATAATTTTAAGCTTAGGATGTCATTCCCGTAATCGCTACACGCTTGTCATCCGGAGCATCGTGACGGAAGCGAAAAACAATTCGTTGTCATAAGTGATGCGTGATTCAGTTCATTCAGCGCACAATAGAGCCCTTGCCACCTGCATCTGAACATGCCGGTCACGATCTTGAAATATTAACACATAACTGTACATCACCTGCCTTGATGTGTAATCTTACAACGCATTAAATGAGGCTTAGAGGACATCGCGTAGTGAGATCGTAAGGAACCGATCTCAGTTTAGGCAAATTGACCTAAATACTTGGAACTACTAATAACGTAGTATGTATATCTAGCGAACTAAAAGTTTTAATAATATTGGACAAATATAAATAATGCGCCCCCTTTATAGCTTCATGGTTAATGAATCTCCCCAAAAAAGTACACATAATTTTGGTTATTTCCACAAAATGCAGTCTCGATATAGACACCTCACATGGACTATAAAATGCGAGATTGAGTCGAATAATTATTTCTGTTTTATTAAAGAAGGACTATTTTAATATCATGTAATACGTATAAAAACTTATTTTGTTATGTATGTGGTAATTAAATTGACTAGCGAGTAGCGAATTATTATTTTTTACGTATGTTAATAAATTATGTGTTTTTTCAACGTAAATAACGCACAAGGTCTATGAGTGAGGACAACTTTGGCATAAAAATGCAAATGTGTAACACTAGAATGATAATTAGACTGAAATACCTTATAGATGAAGATAAGTTTTAATTCCTATAATTAGGAACTACTGTATTATTTTAAGTTAATAGCAATTGCATGAGAAATTATTTATGTGTTAAAAATAAGTAAATACAAGATATAACATACATACAACACATTACAAGTATAACTGTTATGGTAGATCCATGAGAAACATTTTTCGCGAAAATAGTGTTATCGAGTTATTTAAAACACTTCTGGTGTTCATCAGTTTAATGTCTTATACGTAAGTCCCGCTCATGCACGGGATATACATGCTAAACTATTAATTTGCCTCTTAAGATTTTTTCCTGAATATTATCTATTTTAGGAAATCGGAAAATGTGCTCCTTGCATTTGCGAAACCACTACCAACTTTATCCTATGGTGTATTATGGGGCCATTCAAGTATTAAGTAAGTACTATAGGGGCGGGAGATCTTTACCTTGTTTATTTAAATGATATGGGACGGCGGTTAGATGATGATTACATCAGCAATATTTTACACATACGGCGACCCACACATTGTCTGGTATAATTTGTACATTACAATGTTTACGTAAGCACTGGGGAAAAGTTTTTTTTATTATAGTACATAAACTCCACAAACAGATCATCCGTACCTTTATTCACAATAGTTCTTTTTTTAACTTAGTCTGTCTTTTCTAATTCCACGTTAGGCCATCGCTGTCACCATCACACTGTCGTGTGCGGTGGTGGCAACATTGGCTATTAAGGAAATCTTACATATAGGTAGCTTATTATATAGGACCATTTTTTTAGTATGTATAATTTGGTGGAATGTATAAGTGTTATGATTGGGGAACTTTGCTTACTTTTGCTAAGGGGATGGGGGTAAACAGTATCTCTAGATTTCTAACATAAGGTGACACTTACAAAACTGCAGCGGCGGTATCTCGACGTCGGGCGCGAGCAGGCGGGACGCGCACGCCGCGCCCGCGTACACCAGCTCCATCTCCAGGGCCGTCAGCCCCTGCTTCTGCGACGTGAACGCCGCGTCCTCGTAGCCCACGCACAGGCAGCGGAAACCGAAGCGGCTCTCCTCGCTGCACATACATCAAATGTCTTTATTTGCATAGGCCTACGGAGGCACTTACAATTGTCAGTTAAAAATAATATTTTTTTTCACTACCACCGGATCGGAACACGACCTCAACTGCCCAGGCAGCGGAAACCGAAGCGGCTTTCCACGCTGGACATAAATGAAATTTCTTAATTTGCATAGGCCTACGGAGGCACTTACAAATTGTCAGTTAAAAATATATATTTTTTTACACTACCACCGGATCGGAACACGACCTCAACTGCACAGGCAGCGGAAACCGGAGCGGCTTTCTTCGCTGCACATGAATTAAATGATTTTTTTTTTATCTGACTGAAGTAGCAAACGAGCATGCAGTCCACTTGATGGTAAGTGCTCACTGCCGCCCTGCGACATCTGTAAGCAGTTCTATCTGAAGTCAACCACAGATGCATTGCTAATCCCGAGGACTATGATGGTCGCCTCATGTGAAAGTGTGCCGGCAACCACACCCTTCCATCGAAACGCAAGAACTGCTTCACGCTGGAAATAGGTGTGGCGGTAGTACTTCCCCAGTCAAACTATGCTGGTGGCAAGGTTGCAGGACCTTAAAATGTCTTTATTTTGCATAGGCCTACGGAGGCACTTACACCGGATCGGAACGCGGCCTCAACTGAGAAAATTCGGCAAGAAGCTCAGTAGTTTTGTCTTTTTTCTTTGTATATATATTTTTTTGCCATCTTGTTTTTACATTGATATTAAAGTTAACTTCCATATCTTGCCTTATATTTGGCTGAACAAGAAGCATATTTGATAGAATAGGATACTTTCTCATTTAATTAATTACGGTATCGTATTGTTCAGTCGGTTATAAATCAGTTATCTTCACTCACCACAGACAAAGAACACATTATTTTTTTTAGTTTTTTTTTGTATATTTTTTATATTGAAGTAGCAAACGAGCATGCAGTACCCTTGATGGTAAGTGGTCAGTGCCGCCCATGGATCTATAAGCAACTTCGTCACCTCTACAATGTGGAGTCAATCACAGTCACAGAAGCTTGCAACTCCCGAGAACTAAGATAGTCGCTTCATATAAAAATGAAGCGGCAATCACATTATTCTACGGAAACGCAAGAATTACTTCACGCTATAAATAGGTGCGGTGGTGGTACCTCATCGAACGGACTATCGTTCTACCACCTTGTTTTGGCTTAAGTCAGCTAGAAATTTCTAGTTTCTAAATCAAAGTTAATATTAGTAATAACAATAAGAGGCAAATAGTTTAAATAACTTTGTTTTAAGACAAAAAAAAACATTACTTAGTACGTATCATACTGGTAAATTGGCAATAAACTTACTTGTTGGGTTTGTTATATTCGTTTAAATAGTCTGAAGCAGTTTCCAGCGAGAAAATGACCTCATTGCCAGGAACCAGTAACGCTTGCTTGGGCCAGGCATCATGGCTAAGGAAAACATACACATTCATTAAATAACAATTCATTTGTACTGTAATAACACAACACATATACACAATAATTTAGTATGTAAACGTTGTAATATTAAAATGTAATATGTATATTAAATTTCGTTGATCTAAACATATCTTGTCTCGGTGGATGAGCGGGTTACCCATAACACTAGAACTAGGTCTAGAAACAAAATGGTCTAGAACCTAGTACCGGGCCCTTTCAACTTTTATATGTGAATGTGTTTATATATCAATAGTTTAATATTATTATTATATTTAGTTTTTTATTCATAATCGTTTTAGTTGTTTAGGCACTCACACGTTAGACAGCCTGGGCGTGACGCTGACATAGGTGCAGTTATAGTGCGTGCACGGCGCATCCGAGTTGGCGTCTTCTAGCTCCTCAGCCTCGCCGGTTTCCGACGTCAGTTGCACCAAACGCTACATGAAACGCATTAAAAGTAGTTAGTTCTCAAAAATGCTTCATTCAACTTAACATCCAATACACCGTAAAAGCCGGGCATTCTTTTCATCTTTACACTTGCCCGCATGCATTCCGACACTGAATTATTTTTTTAGCAATTCGACATAAATAATTTCAGGTGGATCGCAAAAGCGACAGCAGCATACTATATAAACGACAAATTATTTATGCTTTTCATTTCAATAACATTGTTCGCCTTCAGTCGTACTTGGTACTTACCGGCTTAGTTAAAGTTAATACGAGGTTTGTGGGGGTAAAAAGGAGATCACATATTACTTTGTTGTAATATTTATTACGTTATTTATCTACGATGTAAGCATGAATGAAGGTGAACGACGGCAGGGGTACACAGCGGGGGTGTTCTTTCTACACAATACACATAGATATAACATTTAAACGTATTAATTAGTTTACCTTTCTTCTATCGTTTAGCTTGAAATTTAAATTTGGTAATGAATGAATGTTGAATGAGTGATTTCTACCTTGTATACCTTTCGGAAGGGTGGGTCTGCGATGCGGATCTCGTTAGTGCAGTGACACTTGTGCTTGGGTGCACCGGCTACCGCGTATATCGTGAGGCTGTCTTCTTGCTGAGCAGTGAGGCTCCGCGGATCCATCTCCAAGACAATCCACGATACTTGAGGTGGAAATAGTACCCTAAAAGAAATATATTACATTTTTAAACTGAAACCGTATTGATTAATAAACTTTTACTAAATTTTCGAAAATTATTAACTATGAAGTAAGTTATCACTATTAAATGCGTAACATGGGTAGAATTAAACGACGAACAACTGTTTCATCTTTATTTATATTTTGCTCATATTCTCATATAAGTGTCTTCTTTGATAATAAATGTCTATATAACCTATCATTACATATTGTTTTGTTAATGTCTATTAAACTGATTAATAGACATTAACAAAACAATATGTAATGATAGGTTAGACTTCATTGTATTGTTAGTTGCTAATTGAATTTTCTTTTTTGATTTAGCATACAATTAGATTTAAATTACTAAAGTAGATTAAAACCCTTAAAGACTACAAATATACATTAGTATACAGCTAACCTCATGTTAGAGACGATGGCTTGTTTGTAAGGATGTTCGCTCTCGACCCAAGTGTAGTAGTGCGAGGTCGTATTAGTGCTGACGTCCTCGACGGGCGGCACCAGTAGATTCATCGCGGCCACGTGTGGCAGCAACTGGTGGATCATTTCTAGCATCTGGACCGCGCTCTGTTCATATATCAACTAATAAGTTTCAGAACAAGAAATAGTTATTTACGCTCATGAGTGTTATTTATAGACGGCATAGCATAATTAATTTTATAATAGGTGATAGTTATTTACAATCGTGGATGTGATGTTGATTTTATTATATTCATTTTATTCAATATATGGATTTTGGTCAATAAAGTACTCTATGCTTCCGTTGCTTATTTTTGTAAATTAATAAACGATATAAGTAGATCAACAAAAAGGACTTAGTCTGCTACAAAAAGGACGAGATTGCAATTCTGCCGCTTAGGCAATCGATCGACTGGATTTCATTTCTTTCGTTTTGGATTTCAAATAAGAATGTATCCATGTCACTTTTAGGTTTGTTTGCATAATAAGACTATTGATGCAGTGGACCTGGTCTCCTACTGTTTTTAACTTTTTATTGGGACCAGCCTTCACAAATACTCTGCTTGTTATAAATGCACCTAAGTTTTGTAATCATTTATGTAATTGTGGTGAAAATAAACGATTGTATTATTATTTAGCAGAAGATCATCAATCAATCGTCATCGATAAATGACGCTGCAAAACGTTTATCATTGGCATGACAACTAACCAATGGGTCGTCGAGTTCGTCGAGATTAGCGAGCGTGTAGGGCAGCAGGGTGTTGATGACGGGCGACTGCTGCAGCACGGCGGCGTTGCGGCGCAGGTCCTCCGCGGTCAGCTCGTTGCGCAGCGAGCTGAACAGTTCCGCGCCGCGCTCCATTATGCTGCTGGCCACGCGCAGCGCGATCCCGCGGTAGATGGAGTACAGCCGGTCCCCGCTCTCGCTGCCCGTCAGCGATTTCGACGATCTGAGGGATGATACGATTTACTCATATTTTTTCACTTTTGGTAAATTTAGACCTAGAATTCAATCAAATCCCATGTCCGACGTAACCAGGATTTTAAACTACAGTGATAGACTAGCAAACTTTAATATGACATCTTTAGAGAACCGTACACGAATTCTAGACCAATTGTTCCTATATAAAATTGTAAATGGAGTGTTCGACTGCCCACAAATATTGAAAGAAATAACTTTTAATATGCCTTATAAAAGACCCCGACCAGGTAAATACAAGCCGTTTTACCTGAGACGGGCTTACTCTAAACTTGGTCGAAATTCACCCCTTAACAGATTGTGCGAGCAGTACAATACTCTTATTACCTCAAATCATATAATAGATATATTTGGAGATACTTTGACACAATTTAAAAAATATTTGACGAAACAGAAGTGGACTATTTAACAATTATATTAATGAATTGTAGTTATACCATAATAATATATTTAGTTAATTAATTTAGGACATTTAATGACATTGTAACATTCAAAGAACTAAGGTGTAAGAGAATAATTATAGTAAAAAAAAAAAAATGATATTTTAATTTATAATAATAATAATAATAATGTAATACCTATGTGATGATGTTAAACGATTTTTTGTGAAAATAAATATGTAAGCTGTGTTCACCTGTAATTGCAAGAACACGATTGAACAATATTTAGTGTACTGTAAATTAAGCAATGATGGTGTATCTTGTGTTGGTGAACCTTATATAAATAAATAAATAAATAAATAAATAAATGAGGTCCATCCATAGTACTGTGCCGAACTAAAGTTTTCCTTAATATTTATCTCTCATATTATTTTTACTGGTAATGAACATTTAACAAATTATTTTTTTAAGTCATATCAACTTCTACTGACAAACAGCATACCGACAGAATCACCAACAATATTTAGTAAGATAAAACAGATAAATAACAAATATACCTCTCCAAAACCAAGTACATTTTTCAGGGCTAAACGTAGGATTGAAAAGTCACTTTTTAAAAAAGGAATTATTTAATTCACTTAAAAGAAATAAAAAATATATTAAAGGGATCCGTGGACAGCCGTTCGCGAGGAAAGTCACTATGAGATTTAGTGGTAGATTAGCTACATGCAAAATTTATTGGTAAATTGTAGAATGGGTGTATAAGGACTTTTTATAGAGAGATAGATTTTAACTCAGGTTAAGGAAATAGAAGGGGAAAGGCTAGGTCGAAAGAAAGGCATACATTGGCCAAACATAACAGTATGCACCAATTATAAAAAAATATATAAAGTATAGAACAGACCCTTGATAAATAAGGCATGGTATCTGTCCGCGCGCCAGCGAGGTGCCGTTGAAGCTTAGCGAGCAAGAAGTAAAGTTGAAGGTAGTGCCGTCCGGCCCGTTCACGGAGGGCAGGCCGCAATCGCCGCTCGCCGTGCGCGCGCCCTGGTTGCACAGCCGAAGCGCGTAACGCAATTCTTCCTGTGATTGAAAAGTAGATTTAATATAACTAAACGTAATTTCTGAATAATTGCTTGACTACCAGACCATTAATCCCAACACCCTAATAAACAGGTATAATTCAACCTAGACTATCAAATAACATACACAATATAGGTAGAATAATAATAGTTGAGTGCAATAAAAATAAAATAAATAGGTATTACTTGTATGCCCCTACACTGATAAAAATGATATATTCAGTGCCAGTAAGACAATAATAATAAGTTGACTTGGTTCAAAATACATAAATCAAAAATATAATATCTATCAACTACACAAATACATAATTATAATAAATGTCTAACGAAAACTTACTTTTAAGGGGATGGGTCGCTCGAACTTGACTTGAACCATATCATGTTGTAAATCAGTTCCGTTGAAGCTTCCGTGTACAGTTTCTACGCTCACCCAGCAGTGGGATGGGTTGGTCTCATCGCTGGGAACCTTCAACTAAAAAGGGCACAATATTAAATTAAGCTAGTATTTAACTACCCCATACATATATTATTTATAAGCAACCTTAGTCATGTAACGTAAAATGTCTGTGATTCTAATCGAAACCTAATAATTTTCCGCGTTACCACGATTCATGAAACTGAGTAGTAATATTGGCACTAAACATTTTAAAACAGGGTATTATGGATATATCCACGGCGTATAAAAAATCATATACCGTCAATGAAGACAATACGCAACTTAAATTGAAATGGCGTGTAAATGAAAATTATGTCAGATAATTAGGTTTGGATATATTTTATCAGTTAGCTTGTATTTTCCGAACATACTTGGTAAAGAACGAAATGATTATGTCACCACATTCAAATGAAGAAATGAAATGTCTTTATTTAGCAAAGGCCTACGGGGGCACTTACAAATTGTCAGTTACATATTTTTTTTTATAATACCACCGGATCGGAAGTATCGATGAGAAAGCGAATAGACAACTAATAAACGTGTATTGCAAATTTTGGCTCTGTCGGTTAAAGATAACTGAATAAAAATTCAGTTGCAAGATTCCCAAAAAAAATGGCAATTTAAATAAAAGTTTGTTATAAAAGTTGCGTATTATCTCCCCACGCTAGGCAATATTAGTGTTCCATCGTCGTTTGATAACATTTCTTACTCGTACGTCGTGCAATAGCTCCATGGTGTAGTCGTAGCTCCCGGAGCCGCCGTATATGCACGCGCCGACGAGCGCGATGCCCGTGCGGTCGACGGAGAAGCAGATGGCGTCGGGCGTGCCGTTGCCGGTGTTCCACACGCGGCTCTGGTTCACGCGCATGAACCGCGACGGTGTTATCAGGTATCGCACCGTATTGGATCCCATGTCCTCCTGACAAACGAACGGTTGTTATTATCAGGTATGTCAGTATATAGGGCAGGAATATCAGATTTTATCAGATGGTAGAACCAATGTAGTTCGACTGTGGATATTCCATTGCCACACTTCCTTGTAGCGTTTCAGCGTAAGGGTGTGGTTGCCAGATAACTTTTGTATGAGGCGATCATGTTAGTCTTCGGGAGTAGCAACGCATCTGTGATTGTAAATAAATAGCTTTTTGGGAGACTGGTTATTCGGATGGTTTAGTAGCTCCTAGACTAATAGCTCCTTTGACAAATACGGCAAATGTAGTAGATAAATGTGTCTGCCGTTAGATATTATTTGCTTACTTCTTCAATACATACAAATTTACATACAGTTAGCATGCATTAACACAAAAATGACAAAAGTTGTACCTCATTTTTAAATAATTTATTGCAAAACAATAAAACACCGATTTGAACACTGAACAACTAAACTACATGTAATATCGAAAAGGAAATCAAGTTGCAATTGTATTTATTATTCATTACTCATATTCGTCCCCTGTAATATTAGATTTGAATAGCACTACTTCCCTTATCATAGATGTCGTAGTAAATGATTAAGGGATCATACGGACGCCGTGACAAAACCCCTCCCTTCGAAGGGTACTTTAAAAAGGTAGAAGGATGAATGTACTCACATTCGACGCATTATAAGTGAGGTCTCCCACCAACCGCGCGGTGAACTTGCAGCAGTACTCCGCGAGGCGGTCGCGCTGCTTGATCTCGCCGTGGTCGTGCGGCTGGCCGCACTGCCGCGTCATCATCTGCTGCTTGATGGGGTTCAGCACCACGTCCAACAGGCGCGGCACCACGTCCAGCAGGTGCCACTCCTCGTGGCTCGAGCGCGCCTCGCCGCCCTCTTGTGGCTGTAAGCGTACGTAATTTCTCACGTATTGCGCTTTTTAAAACATACAAGTAAATACTCTTCTAAATAGTTATTTCACCAGGGGGTACAATCATTTCAGTCCGACCGGGTTTGTATTTCTAGCGTAAGGATGTGGTTACTGTGTCTCTTTTATTTGAGACGACGTCTTCGGGAGGTGCAACGCATGTGTGATGCACTTCAGGTAGGATCCCTGTTCTACATGAAGTTGCTTCCAGATATCCATTGGTGGCAGCGATCGCTTACAATCAGATAGTTAAATCAGATAAAAAAAATACCTTATTGTTGTCTCTGTTGGTCCGAGGTGGAATCGGTGGAGGCTTTTGGCTGTGCGATGACCGAGGAACAGTCGCCGATTTAGATGGAATATCCTTCATAGCCTGAATAGAAAACTATGTTATTTTACATGGACTTTGGGCCAATAATACTGTTTGAAAAATATTTGTAATCCTTACCCGGCTCTCAGGTCTCTGTCTGTCGTTAGGCAAATAATTCTGTGTGACCGGCACGATGTACTGCAACACCTCGCACAGACTGCGCGAATCACACATTGCCGCGCAAGTCGACGTTAAAGCCCGGATTTGAGAAGGCGGAACGACTCCATCCTGAAAAATTTAAAATACTTTAAGGATTGCATTTTTCTACAGCCTTACAATATCTTATGATAATATGAATGGACTTATATAATATATAATATTATAATAATATAATAATTAATATATTATAATACTTATATAATATTACTTATACTTAATATTTCTCATTTTAATTATAGAATCTTAATATCGTTTCATACCTTAACATGGTAAAGCAAGGAGCAAAGATAATTCCATTTCAACGCTGGATTCGGGAAGAATGCATGGAAGCAGGAAACCACTGTCTCGTGTGCTTCGTTCAGAATGGAATTTGTCATTTCAAGAGCGAACTGCACGTAGCAAATCCTGTGACTCTTTAGTCTCCCCGGCTTGCGCGTCAGCATGGAGCACGTCGGTGTAGGGTCGGCCATAATGCCCTGGATGAAATTGCGCGCCTCGCCTATTATATCCAGGAACGGCATGTAGTCGTGTGAGTTGCGCCTACGATTATTCTTAGGATATATCTCGTTTGTATAAGACTTTACTAGTCGGATGCAAGCTCTGATCACATACACCAATCTCTTCTGATGCTTCATGGTCGTCAGTTTATGGTAGTTAATCGGAATCTGCCCGTTAGTGTCGAGCACGATTTCTTTAAATATATTCCAGCTCCAGTGCAAAAGGTTGATGAGAGATCTGAAGCAGTGCACTGTGACCTTTCTAGACAGATTCTTGGAGAGGACGATGATCGGCTCTCCAAAGTCCAAGTTTCTTATGGGCACTGATTGGTCAGAGCTGATAACATTGTAGAGTAAGCAAGGTATTTGACCCGCGTTTACATCAGTGCCGTTGTTTGATTTCTTAGAAGTTTTGAAGTGAAAGCCCACTTCATCATTTATCACCATGGCTTGTCCAGATGAACCACAGTCAGAGGAGGGGCCGTTGATACAGGCCCAAGCAACATACCAACGGCTAGCCTGTTACAAATATAATTATTTCTAAATTACATTGTCTCATTTGGATTGCAAAAACAAATTGTTAATTCTATTAAAAATATTTAATTGCATTTTCAATTCAAAATATACTTACCGCAAGTGGAATTGGGTTTTCAAATAGTATAGGAAATCTATCACGAGGTGGGCATTCGTAGTTTATTTCGTCAGTTTCTGCGAGCAGGTCTCCATCGCTTTCCTGGTCCCCACCCTCAGGACCAATGTCGAATAGCTTTATTCTTGCCGCATAGTCACCTCGACCACCAAATAGGCCAAAACCGCCTTAAATAACGAAAATAATTTTAATAGGACACAAAATGAAACCAGTTAATAAAAACGATTTAAAATGATTAATGACACATTTTATACACTTACCGAGCAATATATCATTGTCACACATGAAGCGTATAGCTTCAACCGAATGTCCTGAATAGCCCCATCCGCCTCCGTGGCTTTCAAATCGATTTACGGTAAGATAATCCTCCATAGCGGGAAGTATTGGCGAGGACGAATTTTCACGCTTGCATTCAACAGTCGCCAATCTGTAAACGAATAAAATATGAAAGTATTCAATGATTCTTTCCATAGTAAAACAGTTCATTAGATAAAAGCAGACAATAGTAATGTACTTACTTAGCATCATGTGCGTAAGTGAGAGAATCCAAGCATCCCAGCAGATGTAACGCTGCGTGCATTCTAGTAACGTTGCAGCCGTGCGCGGAAGGAATAGCCAGCTCTTGGTTCAGTATGGACATGTTCGACAGTGCCATGTTCTCTGTGTGCTTTTGATCACTGTTGCACACAAACTCGAAATTCTCTAAATTCTTAAAATCCTCCAGCCTCCTCATGGTTCCGTAGTTTGGATAATCAAAATCAGTTTCGGGCGCGTACGAGTCGGGATCGTTAAAGCAACATCTCTGCAGTTTATGCGAATCGAATGCGAGAATGTTATAGCATTTCATCAGACGCATGCCTGGCTGGTAGCACCACAGAGCATCATATAAAGGATCGAGACATGCCAATGTATTTACAAAATCTACTTGCTCGGGTCCAGTCCAAGAATTACAGGAGCCATCGATCTTGTTTATTGTTATACATTTGAAAGTATGTTCAGGGCGATTAGGCAGTATAACTGTAAAGAGAAAACTCATGAATTGACAAGACAAAGAGTATAAATCAATAAAAAAATAAAATATTAACAATAAACTTACTGATAGTATTGCTGTTCGCGGTGATAGTGGCGCTAAAGATGGTATCGGTCTTGATGAGCGTCTGCGAGACCTGCACGAAGGTCTGGTCGCCCGAGGCGGTGATCCAGACGGCCTTGTTGGCGTATCGCGGGCCGATGCGCGGCACGCGGCCCGGCGTCGCGAACCAGATGGGCCCGCGGTCCGTGCGCGGCTCGTCGATGCGAGGACGGCCGAGGGCACCCTTCTGAAAGTTCATTTTAAAATAAGTCTTGCGCAAATAATTATAATTTATATTTAAGAACAGTCTCGGTTATCACTGGTGCCGTAACAGATATTATACTTGTGACAATTTGGCTGGCTCCATCATTAAGAATTTATTAACATCGTGTCATTTCCGAGTATAGGTGGTTGTCAACAATTAGAACACGTTGTTTATGCCGACTTTATTGAGCATTTTGGAGGTATCTATAAATTCGGATAGTTTGAATGTCACCAACTATTTGATGCTAACTGGACAATGGCTAAACATGCACTAACATCTGGTTTAAAATAGAAAATCATTATTTTCATAAGTATGTTAGTGCAATATACCCCTATTTATTATATGCGCATTATACACCTACCTTGTCTTTTATTCACAGATGAAATCATTACTATATTTAGGTAGTTTGAAATAAATATGTATATGTGATATCGAACCTGGAACGCGCCGAACGTGTAGACCTCTCCCTCGCGCGTGAGCACGGCGGTGTGGTTGCTGCCCGCGGTGACGGAGATGACGCGCGGCACGCGCACGCGCACCAGCCGGTGGTGCACGGACACGTCGCCGGCTCCCAGCGCGCCGTACTGGTTCGAGCCAAATGTCAGCACTTCGCCTTAATGGACAGTTTTAACAGTCTGTTAGTCACGACGAATATCTTTTTGAATTCATTTTGTAGTCTATAGTGCTTGGACAAAGATTATTATAGCTGAGATATTAAATATAAAAATATGCTCATGAAAGAAAAAATATTTTACTGAATACTGATAGTAAAGGCATATTTAATCTACATGTTCATCTGTGTCCAAATAAAAAAAAAACATCTATTTATTATCTGAAAATGATAACTTTCAGCTGGAAAACTGAATGAATAAAGATGCCTATATCTCATTAAATTTTACATAACTCTGATAATACATACGATAAAATAATATTAAAGAATGATTAAACAATCACATAAAGAAATACGACATAATATGATGAGCATACTTGTTAAAACAAACCAAGCGATATGATTTATGTTATTTCTTACCGCCCTCTACGAGCAGCACAGTATGGTGCAAGCCGCAAGCGACAGATACGACGCGGTGTCCGCCTGGAATCGCGATACGCGCGGGCGGCAAACAGCTCAACTTGATGCTAGATTCCTTGTCAGAATCCGATCCGGACGAGTGGCCTTCGTATTGACAGCTTGCTCCATCTGTAAATGACAGGTTAATGTGTTAACCTATTAGGGTATATTTAATTGCCAAGAAAAATCAAAACCATCTTTTAAACATTCTGAATAGATCCAAAAACTTTCCTTAATGCCTGTCAACACGCGCATACACAGTCATGTAATATCAAAGAATCCACATCAAGTGGGTGGCAAGTGATAAGGATAGAAGTAACAGTTATCATAACACCTGGTACAACACATACACGGACATAGGATAATTATAATATACTTATTTAAAATTTATAGAATGGTTACAAGGACACTATATTTACACTATAAATCTATCTAAACAGACAATTTGCTATTAGCATCATTCTCAATTTCGAATGAATTCTCTACTGTTTGTAGCGAATTTTTGTGTCCTTATTTTTATATTATGACATTCATATAGAACAGGGGTTCTAATCTAAAGTCAGTTACAAACGTTGCTACTCCCGAGGACTAGATGGTCGCCTCTTATAATAGTGAGCCGTATGAAATCACACTTGTTACTATTTCAAAGTGGATTAAACTAGAGACGTGTGTGATCGGATGAAGATAGTCACCTGCGTCGCTAACAGCGTCGGAGCGGCCGTTGGCCTCGTCGTCGGAGTCGGCGCGCTCGGGCGGCGGCGGCGCGTACAGCTCCGCGCAGCGCCGGCACACGCCGCACACCGTGCACCCCATGTCGCCCTCGCCGCAACCGCATCGCCTGGACATTTTATATATCGCATTAATATCACCACACCGTCTGAGCATCATCCATACTAATATTATAAATGTGAAAGTGTGTCTGTTTATGCCCCATTCAGGTCGCCACATAGCTATTATATGATATGGTTTATATGCCGAGAGATAGGAGAGAAGAGGAAGAAGTTACGTAAGCTACTTTTAACCGTCGACATGAGAATGTCGATGTTTTGTTAGTTGCTAAATGTTTAGTAGTTCCAGACATTGTTAATAGATGGTATTAGTAAAATTTGCAAGTTCTGATTCACGCTATCAAATGCTAATGTTAATTCTCTTTGACTGTGCGGGCGAAGCCGCGGGTAAGAGCGGGTTTCGATAATATTGTAAATGCGAGTTTGTGAGGATGTATTTATGACGTTGATTCTTCGCTATTGTACCTATGACAGCTATATCAACAGGCACTAATCTCACAAGTGTATTTAACCTACCTTAATGAGTTTTTTGTATATTCTTATTAATATTATAAATGCGAAAGTTCGTGAGACTGTATAATTATGTATTTGTTACACTTTTACGAAAAACTACTGGTCAGACTTTGCTTGAATTTGGCAGCAAATACTTTACGACCCAGATTAACTCAGAGGATACTCAACAAAGTGACAGACGTAACTCATATATAGTTGGAGTGACAAACTTACATGAGGTCTACTGATGGCAAGTGTTCTTTGCAGTTCATTAACTTAACTATTTTTTCCTTTTTTACTTTTTTACTACTAAGCAATTTTTCCTTTTTTTATCTGATTGAAGTAGCAAACGAGCATACACTCCACCTGAAGGTAAGTGGTCACTGCTGCCCATGGACATCGGTAAGCAACTTCAAATAGAACATGGGTTCTATGTGAAGTTAATCACAGATGCGTTGTTACCCCTGAGGACTACGATAGTCGCCTCATATAAAAATGTCACAACCACATCTTTCCCTCGAAACGCAAGAAATGCTTTACGTTGGAAATAGGTGCGGCGGTCGTACTTCCCCGGTCGAACTACGCTTATCCTACCACCTGATAAATATGGAACATTTTACTTCCCCAAAACTAACATGGTCGCCTCATATGAAAGTGATAATAACGCAGTAAACATATTCCGCGTCCTAACAGTAAAATAATCCATATTTTACTGGGATCCACCATTAATTGGCCCCTAGTGATTGCCCACACGTGATCGTTAATTTAGAATACACATAACTAATTTTACTTACTCTCCGGGTATTCTGTCGGCTTGGCGTACGCAGTGACAGGCGTTGAAAAAGCCGGTGCACTCTTTACATATAGTACAAACACGGCAAAAATCCAAAAACCAGGTATGCACAGCGCAAAGTTGAACATCATCTCGATACATTCGCGGACGCTTGCTAGGTGGATACGGTCCTGCAACACATAAATCATTAGTATGTCGAATATTAGTAAAAAAACGGACCAATACAAAATAACTGTAAAAAAACATGAACCTTATCGAAATGATATCGTGAACGCCAGCAATATGAAAATAGAGTTAAAAAGCAGACTAGATTGCATTATAAGTAAATACTGGGTCGTAGTCAAAACTATTTTGAATTTGAAAATAAAGTACGACTTACGCTCTTTTGAGTATCCAAATTCTCGACCACACTGTCCTTTATTGTTGATGCCAAATGTATAAACTTGGCCAAAGTTTGTCAAGGCAACAGCATGTGCTTTGCCCAGAGCAATCTGTAATATTGTGTATGGTTTCGATAACAAAATGATAATAAAAACTGAAATAAAAATTCTCATTCTAAATGTCGTCAAAAAAAGAGAGTGTATTTCAGCTCCGACGCACGACTGGAGTTTACTCGCATTTAAAATAGATGGCGCCATACTCCCACACTAAAGATATAAATTATACCAATACATGGTTCATTTTGAAAAATTATATCTAATAGACATATAATTAAACTCAATGGCGATATACTTAATAAAAAAACGTAACGAGGTCATTCATCACTTCCTTTTACTCCCCACATTTTTCTCATACCGGGCCCTTATTATATGCATATCGATTCTTAAGGAGTAAACTCCAAAAAAATCCAAAAAAAAAAATTAAATACATTATTGATAAAGAGTAAGCATGGTTAATGCCTGATAATATTATGCCAAAATAACTGAGTCTATCTTAAAACAAAGGAAAAAGCCACCCTTGGTAAAATAGTTTTAACATAGGGATCTGTAACATAGGGAAATTCATAAGACTTTTCCATTCAGTTTTTTTTTGTGCAATTAACACATTATTCAAATTTGTATGTCATTTTTTTTCACGTATTTTGTCTTTTAATTCCTTAAGCATAAGTTTGAATATATACGCCTATAACCTTGACAAACAAACTTACTTGTATAACTCTCTCGTGTCGAAGGCCTGTAACGAGCCCATTGGAATCACAGTGTTGGGTATCTTTGCCAAACATAAGAAGGAGTCCTTGTCGCGTCACGAGCGCTGTGGACCCGTAGTTGCATGCAGCGTAGACTATGTAGTGTCCTTCAGCCTAGTTTCAAATGATGATACAAAATTTAATTATAGTAACAAACAATGTTTGATGAAATATTAGAATAAAAAACTGCCCCCAATCCTTTTATTTTAGTATATAATGTGAAAACGAAAAACCAAAAAATACCAGAGTAAAAATTATACCGATAAGACTATTACAGTTCAAATAACATATAACTCTAGAAGCTAAATCTGTCTGATAGGTTAAATATTTGTTTATAGAATTCTTTCCCATATGGAACGTTAAAAACAAAAAGAAAAAATACCAAATTCGATTTAACTATATACCTTAAGTATTTTTCGTGGCCTGGTTGGTTTCGGTGAGCGCCTGTGTTTATTAGTGTCGCCGTCCTCGCCGCGGCGGGCGACGCCCGTAAATAAGGCGGTTCCATTGTCAAGCACTAATATCGCGTGCACGCCTTCGTGACCCACAGCGACCTAGAAAGTCAATTCAATTTGTTATAAGTAAAAAAATGTAATTTAATTAATACCAGTTGGCATTAGAATTGATTACATAAAATTATTCAAAAATCGAAATCATAAAAATAAACAGACTGTTTTCCTTGTAATGTAGGTAACTAAAGTAACATTAATAGCCACTTTGAAATAGGTTTTCACAATTGACGCTAATTTTCTTCCAGTTTGAGCAACCGCAACCAAGTTAAAAGATTATTTTAAGCTACGCATTTGTATGGTTTCCTACCTGAATTACTCTACACTTTTTAGGGTTGGCTGGGTCATGCCTATTGAAAAGAGTTTCTTTCATCAGAGTCCATCGACCTGTATGCGAAGCAGTCATTTTGTATCCAAGGCTAGTCCCTTTGCCAGTGTAATATACCTAAAAATATTAATAAATACAATTTTATACTAGTATTATTTATCTTGCATAGATTTAATACATTGGTTAATTTTGAAGCTTACTTTGCCAGATCTAGTAGTTAAAAGACCAAAGTCTTGACCAGCCGAGATACCCAAAAGTGGATCATCATCAGTGTCATCAAATTGCATTGCTATGGGCGCATCCAAATCCATTGCTCTTCTTGATAACCCGTCTTCAAAAGGAGCTTTACCCAAAGCTAAGGTGCGCCGCCTTAATAAATGAACATTCAATTCTTTACGCGAATTCACTGTATGTATACCATTCTCAGGTCGTTCATTAGGCGTATCGACGTCATACATTTTTATAGTTAAAATATCCTGCGAAAAACAAATGTTTATACATGACTGACTCGCAACTACTACAGGAAACAGAATTCATTTTTGGACAATTGGAAGATAAGATTACTTGGAAATAAAAATGGTTTATACATCAGATGAAATAATAAACATAAGCTAACTGGATCCTTAATATATGTTGAGGTCAGATCAAATGAGGCAAAGATATATACATTTTATTATATTATTATATATAAATTAATGTACAGTGTTGTTTAAGATAACATTTTGAATTGATTTCTTACAATGTTTGTTAGCAGAACCAATCCAAGTCTCTTGCCATCTGTGAATACAGCAGATTTTTGATCTGAACCAGATTGTGATCCAGGTTCCAACCGTACCATCATCCTCACTTCAAATGTCTCCTTGTCTACTTCATAAACTTCTGGTTTCTTTCTCCCAATTCTCACATACAATTTGTTCTGAAAACATTTATCCGAGATTACAGACTGGTAGTTAATGACAATCCAAGGCAAAGAACCGTTACTTTAACTGTTATGTTAACATGAATTTACCTTGCAATAACCTAGCCATCCATGACGGTCACTAGCAAAAAAATCAGGTTTATACAAGTAGACATGTTGTTTAATAGAGCTTCCATATCCGGATCCAATTTTGAGCAAGCCTCTGGATGTGTACACATATAAGAAGCACCCATCTGAGACAAGTGAGCGTACAACAAGATCTGTAGAGCCAGCTGTTACTTGTGGGGGAAGATCCACAGGGAAACTTGTGGCTAAGGACTGATGGGGGACACCATAATGCAACCACTGGTTGCGAGAAGGAGGTCCAAGTATAACCGATTGCACACTACGTTGTAGTGTTGTCAAATTGTAGGGTATCTGAAATACACATTAGAAATAATAATGCAAGTATACAAATTAAACTACTAGAGTAGAGTGAGTGTACAGAATAGTTTCTGCAATTAATTATAAAATGGTGATTTATACTTTTGCAACTGTAAATCTTAATTAAATTAGGAAAAACAATAACTATACTCAACCTTAACACTCTGTTCAGAAAAAGCCGGAACAGCCATGATGAGGGAGGCAACAGAGCTTAGTATAAGTTCAGCTTCTCCTCTCGCCACTGATAAAGCCATGAGGCAGGAGCTACTAATTGCTGTGAGGGTGGACGGCAATTCCATTCTTCCACTTGGACCATTTCCACTGGCAATCTCAACAAGCATAGATTGAAGACTTGATATTATCTATATTAAGAACAATAGAGAAAAGGTAAGTTACTAAAATGGTAGTGCATAGCTGCAATATAAAACAATGTAAAGATGTGCTATGATATGCTAAAATATTCTTAGTTGTAGTAATTTGTTTGGTAGTAATGCTGCAATAGTATATAATGCAAGTGACTCTTGATATGTGACTTTAATTACCCTATCGCTGTTGACAGTGAAAACAATTTTTTGTAAACTGTACAAAATAATTTCAGAAACACATTTAATTAGATTATTACAAGCCCATATCAATTTACATTGAAAAATATCTAGGAGGGATCAAACAAATAAAAAATACACACATAAATACTTATTACCTCTGGTGGCTCTTGGGCCAACTCCTCTGGAGGGTGACCCTGAAGGACATCTAGTAGTGCTCGGAGAGCATGTTCACAAAAGTGGGAGTCTGTAAATCTGGACTGAGAGATAAGTGTGAAGACTGCACGTAAGCCAATGCCTGTAATCTGAAATAACAAATATTGAATAATTACCTATTAAATACAAACAGTTTATGGACATTCTTTATTCTTCTTATTTCAGTATTTTAAACAATATTCAATTTTAATACTGCATATTTATACAGGTGGTAGAACCAGTGTAATTGGACCGAGGAAGTGCCACCGCCACACTTATTTCTAGCATGAAGCATTTCTTGAGTTGCAATGGAAGTGTGGTTGCTGGCACAATTTCACATGAGGCGACCATCATAGTTCTCAGGAATAGCAACGCATCTGTAATTGACTTCAGATGGAACCCATGTTCTGTATGAAGTTGAATACAGACGTCCATGGGTGGCAGTGACCACTTACCATCAGGTGGACTGCATTGCTATTTCAGTTAGATAAAAAAGAAGAAAAAATAATAATACATATTAATTTACCTTTGGCACTTTGTGGCTTTGTACTTGCGGGGAATAATCATCATTATCACTATCATCTGAATAGTCATTATTGTATCCGCTTACATATCGCCACCGAGTCAAAATAGCCTTGCGCACTGTAGCGTAAACAGCAAACTGGGATGGATTGGCTAAAAGCTTAGGTGCATAGCACACAGCTAGAACATTGATTGACTTGAGTCTCCTTAACTTCTCTTTCCTACCCAACTTCCGTGGTGGTCTCTTGTCCGATTTTCTAAAACAGAAATGAACAATACAGTTTTAAATAAAACCAGAATGTTAATCTGCACTATTTTCTATGTTATTGCATTTATTTCCAGTTGTACTGTTAAAAAAAGTGTTATTGAGAGTTTTTTTGTTCTTGATTATCAATTTGTTTAAAGTTAATACAGTATATAACACATAAAAGTTAATATAGTATATTTTTTGTAGTTTAATAGAAAATAAGAATTACAAATGGACTACACACCTCAGACTGCTCCAGCACAGTGCACGGAAGTACTTCCGGTAGTTTTCTGGATCCATACATTTTAAATCTGGCATTAGAGGTCGCATGGCCATTTTGAATTCTTACTATTCCTGTAAAGCCAGCATTTATTGTCGGTTGTGAAATGCATATATTAATTTATACAAGATATTTAAGTAAATGGATAATATTAATCGCACGCTAAGCATTTGCAGCGCCGCACGAGGTCGCAAAGCAAAAGCAAAGTCGCAGTTCAGTAGGTAGAATATATAATAAATCCTAAATTAAGTTTAATACTTAGAAAACTGTATATTTTTTATCAATACTGTATTTAGTATTTCGTCGGTAAGTATTCACTTAGATTAACAAATTCGAATGAGTACTCAATATTAAAAAAATATTATCGCAACGCATCAGCATTTCATATTATTGCAAGATTTTTTGCTTTATTATTTTTTCATTAACTTTAAGTAATGTCGTGCATATTGTAATTTAGAATTAACTATATGAAAAGGAAGAATAAGTTTACGATAGCATACTATATAGTAATAAAACTGTACACTTTATAATACCTGCATCGCCAACAGCATGTTGAACAATTTTCACATAGGAATTTTATTTGAATGGAAATGAATTCAAATCTGTTGAACCACCTTAGCTAGAATATTGTCAGAAAAGAAAATCAATAATCGGGCAAAAGCAGTGCTGGGCTACTAATGTAAAAACCGGTAAAATACATAAATATTACGTAAAATGAAATGTAATTTAAACAGTAAAGTAAATGTGATTATTCTATTTGCTATATATATTGCTTTATTAAAAATCACTACACTTGAGAAAACTATGTCTATGACAGTTCATTTTACAATGATAATAAGTAAGTCGTCAAAATATTGATTTGAGTGAAACTAAAAAAAAACCTATGTAATACGAATCGTAACATTTTCGTGCGTTTAATAGCTACCATACAGTTACCACTGCAAGTCAACAATTCTATACATGAGGCTATTTAGGCTTGTTTAAACTAGGCAATTTATTGTAAAGATGGTTCTAAAGTGAAAGCAACGAAACTGGTTTTCTTCTACTGCAAAGTAATGTTTTTTTAAAACAGTTTCATTTTCAACAGAACGACTATACTAAACAAATTATCGATGCCTATTTTTTACGTTGTATAAAGTTAACATTATTTTGCCATGCTTTTACATTGAAATAATTAAATGAAGTTGCCTTCATATTTTATCAAATCAGTTTTAAATATTTACGTTGATGAATCCTCAGCTTTATATAGTTTTATCGTTTTATTGTTCTTTTTAAAATAGTGAAAACATTTAACACTGCTGTTTTTTCGGACCAACATTCTCGTAATACACTAATTGACTACAGGTCATACGTACTACTAATTACAAATAATAATAAGAATTTAATTTAACATAAACATATAATATTTTTTTATGACTGCCATTAAATTTACACAACACAATACATAGTATTTTTAACTTTATAGCTAGAGAGCAGAATTTCTATATCATCAGCACGGGTGGCAGTAGTTATTACTAGCCATAATTGTACCCTAAGAAATATTATCGACATCGTCTGTCACCATGGTGGTGGTGTGTTTTCAACTGACCGCGGTTTGAAAATGTTAAAAAAGATGAGCTATATTATGCGCATGCACATGTCTGCCTCTTTGACTGATCGATGTACAGCGATCTATCGACGAAGAAAATCGGAGAGACAGACGTTTAAGCCAGATCCAGACCTTTTGATTTGGGAAATTTCAGCTCCCGATGTAAAATAGTTACCGTTACTTCAGCGAATAACAATAAAGAAAATAATAAAAATTGAATTTATAACGAATCACAATAATCGCATCCAAAACCTGCTTTCCCTAGATTCCGTGGTATTTAAACAATTGTACAGCTAAAAATCTGTGAGCAAAGCATCTGCCAAATGTTTTTTTGGATCCAGTTACATTGAATTGAATGAGTGCTAAGAGAACCGTGTACAAATGACTTAATAGAGCTTTTATTCTAACAATTCTATAACTCCGTCGTTTGGTAATGCAATGCCCTGAATGTCTGCCTCTTTGATTTTCTTCATTCCCAGGATGATTGCGACCACAAACCGCAGAGTCAGATTTGTGTAAATGAATTAATACCCCCATTTATATAAGCACCTTCAATCTGCTGTGACACGAACGCATCAACATAGAGCCATAATTGTCTATAACAAATAAATTTGTACTGATTTATATTGCAATCTACCTCGTTATGAAACTTGTGCAAATTTTATACCGAAATGCTCGCTAGCTCCCTAAATATTAGATTGCACAATAAATGTCTGTTTACTCAAAATGTAAACAAAATGCACATTGTAGAGCGCAGCTCATTTCAATTGCAACTAAATAAATCACGTAAAGCTAAAATAAGCGAAATTTGTTTTTTTTTTATCTATTTATAAATAGAGATATGTACAATATCCTCCTATTCGTTCTTTCCATACAGTAGATAATTTACTTTAACAATGCATAAGCTCGTAAAGGAGTTAAACACATCCTACAGCAAAACATTCAAATTTGAATGTTTAATCGTCGACTATACAACTAAAAACAGTTTACATAATCTGTTTTTCTAGGAAACAGTTTATGAGAGGTATAAATTAAAAAGCAAGATGTCAATCTTGCTTAATAAATTTATTTTTTAATTAACATGCAACTTATCTGTAGGCAGTATGACAAAATAATAACATAAATTTCGTGGATATCGATAATGCACTAACTCGAACATCAAAATTCGAAAATGGGCATTTGTTTACATTTATTCTTGCTAAGCAACGTAGTATTTACTGTGAATATAAAAAAAAATGTTCTCTTACATCTTTTGACAATTTTAAAAGCTTAGTAGTGAACTGCGTCATACTATATTAGTCATTTACAAAATTAATTAAAGTAGTGCTTTATTAGTAATTTACAAAATAAATTAAAATAAAATTAGTAGTTCCTAACAAAGAGCATACGACGGAAATAACTTTGAAAATGTCATTCTAAACGTCACATTACATTTACTTTTAACCGTTAGGGGCTTTTACCGGTTATTTGAATAGACACATCCCTGGCGCGCCATTGTGGTGGTTGGTTGGTGTTCCTCAGTGTGTCATTATGACCAGCTTGTGTGTTTTTATTAAGTTTTTAGGGCACAAATGAATATATTTTTTACGAATGTTTTTGTGGAAATTACAACAGTGACAATAATGCGTGCCGAACCTTTTATACCTGATTAATTGGCAAGTTTGAGTCACCACGGTAAGTTTAAATTGATGGCTGTCTGAGGTTATTTGTTGTGACATGTAGTTATATATCTGAAATAATTTGTCATCGGTGATTGTTAAAAATTATCTTCACTGGTTTATGAAACGTTGAATGTATTTTGCATATTATATTTCATTTACAACGTGCGGGGTTTGTCGGTTTGCCCGTATTACTGCACTGCATACACCCCAATATTCCCTACTTGGCGTTGGTCTTCGTCTTACGCTTTATAAAGAAATGGTCAAGAAACGACCCATTGAGCGTGAACGAAAAAGAATGTAACTTTTAATTAATCGTTATTTACAAAGTTTAGATGATATTTTCATCCAAATGTTATTTTTGGTCAATTTAATTGATATGATAAGTTGGCTTTGTTATGCTGTTATTGCTGTCTGCAAATTCAAATTCATCGTTACTACAGCATGTCATAAAGATGTTTTATTTACATCTTTAGTATGATATTGCTTCTAAAAAAGTGTTTTTTTAATGTTATAGTACTGAAATAACATGTAAGAAAATAAACCATGTAATGTGTTCAGTAATAGATAAAATATGTCATAAATAATATAATTTATTTGCTATATTCATTCTATTCTAATTATAATCTCAAATGGAACATATATATGTTTACTATATTATTCCACCAGCATAGATAATTTGAATGCAACATCTAGACTTATGCATTAAATAAATTTAAATTATATAAGCTCACATACTTTAAAAGCAATTAAAACATTAACTGCTGTGCTAGACAAGACAACTTCTTTGGTTTCTTGACCTTTCTGAATGACTAGCCAATTAAATTTATGCATTAGAAATTACAAAAAATGTTTATTCTCAGTGTATTTCATATTCCTATCAATACTATCTACATTTTGTGTGTATTTAAATATAAAAATCAAGATATATTTTATATATTATTAATGTGTTATGTAAAAAACTATTGAATACAGTTTCAATTCTGGGTATTGGTCAAAGTTTCACCAATGTACCTTACAAGACTATCGGTCGTTTGTTGACCATGACTCATTTGTAATAGCACTCTTGCTTTTGTTTTGTATCGACTATACAATATGTAATAGTTATATGTTGGAAAGATGACTGCTTTTTTTAGTATGTCAGTTATAATTTACTTTCAATTCAGTAGATTAATCATTGTGAAGAAGTTTACAAGAATTTGAAAAGAATTTTTATAATAAATCATATTGAACATGGCAAGGTTATATGTAGGTACTCCAATTATAACAGTGTCATATGCCTATGAATGTTGTGTCATAATACTTATAGTAACATAACACTTTATCTTCAATCAACAGGCTGTTTTAATTATCATTGGACACTACCAGTCTTATTCATAGTATATTTCTGTATGTTGATAAGGAGTTGGACAGAACATTTTAATATACACAGCAATTATATCCTACAATAATAATAATAAGTAAATATTTGTTCTGGTATATCCCAGACTTCTGGGATGTGGGAATGAAACCTTCATTTAAAAAATAATTCTTAATATTGGGTTTACACCAAAGAATAAATATCAAGGAATATAAAAATCACATACTACCAATTTGGAGGCTTGTTTAATACTAATCCAATATTTTATAATGTCAACATGGTAGCACCATCCAATGGGCTTATACAGCTGAGCTTACAAGTTACATTGGAAAGCTCTGGATTGTTGCCGCGTGTAGCCTTGTTAAGGTAATACATATATACTTTTACATTTATACTTAATCTAATGCCAGAGTCTGAGGGGCATCTGCTCTAACCTTAAAATTGAAATAATTAAGAAAATTTAATTTATTATAACTTCAAAATGTTTTTTCAATAATAAACATAATGGCAGTTTTAACTACATTACATAAATCCAAAACATTAAATATAAACTTCAAATTACTAAACCTAAAATTATGTATTCTAAATCTTTGTTGAATCTAAAGTCCCTATATTTATTCACATTTCTTTTACTTCACAATGCTTTTATGGAAAGGCTATACATCGCAATTTCACTACAGATTCTTTTGATTTGAGTGGCAGCAGTTTTCATTTACATGGTACTTTCTATTGTATGGAGTAAAGAATTTTTAAGAAATAGTTTCCTCAATCTTTAGTAAACCTTCCTTTGACATAATGACTATACTTCCCAAGTTAGAAATCAAAATTAAGTTATACATTTATTCTGAAGGTATCATAAATTAATGTAATTTGAATTGCTAATGCTATCTCAATTTGTCTTACTCTCATCAACCCATTATTGGCCCACTGCTGGGCACGGGTCTTCTCTCAGATGGATGGATGGATGGACAGGTAATCCAGTGGGATATATTATTGTTGAGTTACACAATTGTTTTGTTAAGTACTTAAATCCTCCAGAAGCAGTTCAATCCTTGTTTATTTTAGGCGATTATAAAGATTTACAGTACTCTGATTCTTTTCAGTTACATTTATAAAACTCTCAAACATTTTTGGAGACTGTTTTCGATTTTTTCGCAGTAATTATTTGATCGGAAATAAGTTATCGTAAATTATTTTGTCACTGTGATCTAAGTTACGCGTTATGAACTTTATAACAGAACCCACTGGATTTGTAAATTATGTTTTAGAACGTTTCCGCGGGACGAGTTTTCGGTATTTTTCTGTACTTACTAACATTTTATGTATTTTCATATCCGTAAATTTTCGAGAAAATGATGCATTCTAATTAATCAATCTACACAATTCGTTTATGGTTAGTGGATAAGTAACAAGTTTAAATACGCGTTTGACTTCGTCGGAAGTATTCCAGGGTTTCCTTTAGGGTTTTGCAGATGAAGGCCCAGCCAAGGCATTGCTATTCTTAGGACACACGAAGAAGGCGTTTGCAATTTTTCATATCACAAATTCTTTTACCTGTTGGTATACGCAAAACATTTATTTTAATTAGACCTACAACTTCCGCCTTTACATGTGTTGGTTAGTCTTTACTTTTACTTTTGCTATAATAGACTCGCATTTAGTAATCTTAACGACTTTACCACCTTTCCTTTTCTAATGTTTTTCTGTAATACGGAATTTACGAATATTAATACACATGAATTCAACGCTTTTAATTAAAACCTTGTTGTAGTTTAAACTTGGATGGTTATGATACCGTTTTATTGATAGGCACGGATATTCGATTGAATTTGAAGTCGTTTTAAAGTCAATTGAAGTTTTCAGTAATATAATCAATACATTTAGGTGGGCTATAACGAAAATGTTCTAATTGATAATCTCTTTGGTGACCGTACGGGCCGCGATATATCAACATTACTTGAGGTACCTAGTGTGCATTTTGTGGATTATAAAAACTAAATTTACACTGAAAAGTTAACAGGACTTGTTTTCGTTTGGAGCGTTTACTGATGGCCTTGAACTAGATCGCGAAATTTGTTTACTGGCATAGATGCGGTTACGAGTATTATAGGTATTGTTCTAAGAACTTAACTTCTACTAGGATAGGCTTCTAGGGTTGTGGGCGATATGAGCCTTACTGTAAATACCGTGTTTTCAAGAAAGTTGTGTAAATATACTTTTAGAGCAGTATTGTTGTAAATAACAAATTAGCGTATTTCAACTCCTCAATATCAATTGCATTTTCTTTCGCATAATAATAAGGGAAGTCCAACTTGGATTCGTAGTCCAAAAGTTGACGTTGAAATTACCTATTTTTGAACGATTCTAAGTCTAAATCAATACACAGGTCTCCAAAATGTTGAATTATTATTTTTTAACACAGACCACGTGACAATATCTTGTTATTCTTAGTCTTCTTAGTCTACTTTTTTTTGGATTTAAACACAAAGATTCCATTCCATAATTTCTAAACAAATTAGTTCCATATGGATATTTTCATACATACTAAAGGTTTAACCGTCTTTGACCACCTTAATGGTGGAAAAGAATTAATACAATGATTACAAAAGTATTAATGGTAATATTCCTTTTGGAATTGATTTATCATCGTATATATGATTGTACAGTAGCGAACTATAATAGAGATATTAATGCACTATTTAAAGTCTTATTAAATTTCACACAAACAGATATAAAACAATAAAAATTGAAGCACAAAAATATTATATAAATTCGTACAATAAAAAAAAAATGGTAGTAATGTAAAAACGAAAAAAAATGTAAGATTTCCTTTCTACTTTTATCAGTAGTGTATGTTTATTTTTAAAACTTTAATTAATTACATAAAGATTTTATATAAATTCTCTAAATTTTACTAGTCTGATCTTAGAACTAAATAGAGATTAGACCAAAAAATTTCATACAGATTTATATAGCAATTTAACTCAGATATATGTAAGTTTCGATTTGTACGTAACATTTAAAATAACGTTAATAAGACACAGGGGGATTTGAGAAGCGAAGTTTAGGATAAAGTTTTACTCACCAACCGCCTGGGAGTCACATACCTACTCTATGATTTTCACACTAGTCAACAAAGAATAATATTTATTTGGTTGTCTGATTTTCTCTGATTTATAGATTTGACGCTTACTAGACAAATTTTGACGTCACATAATGCGTTAACAACTGATTTTCACGAGAAAATCGTTACTGTCTGCACCACTTTTGGTTTCAGCGTATGAAGCGTTTATCTAAAGATAATTGTTTAATGTTAGGATTGTTCCGAAAAATATGTAATATTACACATGTGTTATTCGCGTACTATCGATTTGGACGCTACTTTTTAATAATTCTATATCTTACAATGGCGACATGGTGGCATTACTCGGTGGGCACATACTGCTGAGCTTGCAAGTTCCATTGGATAGCTCTGGAGTGCTGCCATGGGTATTTTAGTTAACTTTTTACATATATATATACATTTACATTTAATCTCACGCCAAAGGCTGAGGGATATCCATAACAATAGTAAAACTATGCGCAGAATCGATCCAGTTACTTTTGTTATCAGCTTTGTTCTAACAATCTTTCCATGATATTATCACTTTCTACAAATATGTTTCCTTATGCACTACCAGGCTCGTCCGGGCGTATCCCTGATTGGGGTCAGCGATGGAGGTCGGAGCGCGCGCCCTCGACGTGCTGCCGCTGCTCCAAGAGCGGGTGGCGTCTCTCACCGGCGGCCGCGACCGTCGCGGGGGACCCATCATATGGTTCCCAGCCAACTCGAGGCGCGATCGAGTCGCTCCAGATGACTATAGGCGCCTTCTGCACTATCTCATCAGCATACCCAGGTAATTTTGTCTAACTGTCTCAGAAAGGTAATGTTTTTCGATTGTATTTATGCCCAAATAGGTAAAGGGATTTTGATAATGTGAAAGTGATATAGGATAAAATATTTTATATAAATATTTTTGAATGAAAAGCTTCATTCAAAATTGTACGACTAGAAAAAGTGCGAGGGCGGAAATATTTTTATAGCAATATGTATATCTAAAGATAAATGTCTAGTAAATAAACCATTACAAAAACGTACATATTATCACATTATCACACTCAAAAGCTGTCTGTCTGTATGTTCGTTTTTTTGTCAAATATTACTGATCAGATTTTTGTGTGGTTTTTATTAAAAATATTGCAGTTCTTGAGGATTGTCCACGTATTTTTTATATTACGGTTTTATGTAAATTGACTGAAATATAACGAATAATGTTGAGAGGTTGTAAAAATCACGCTTGCTGGGAGCTTTACTCGCGTACGCCGCATAAACCAGCAGAGTAACACTAAAGTAATATACTAGAGAATTGTAGTCTTATTGTCATCATTTTTTCATAACGCGCCTAAAGAAGTATAACTTAAAAAAACAAAACGTGCGGCACTCGGGGACTGCCGCGGTTAAGCTATTACGAAGCATTTTCATTCTCATTCTCATTCTTATTTTTATTTCAACTTCATACTGTGACTCTTGTGTGACGAATCTTAAAATTTCACAATCATTATTTTTTCATAATTCGCCTAAAGAACTATAACTACATAGCAATATGTAGATTATTTATATATGATTTGCACGTGGGCGAAACTAAATTGTATATTTAGGTAACTTTTCATAGTCATAAGCTTTCACATACAAAATACTCTGTACTTTTTGGGAGATGATCGAACGAACCAACAAATTACGTTTGAATTAATATCAATACAAGTTTCACAAACATATTATTCTACGCGTATTGATAAAGGTTGGAATATATTATATTCTTGGGTGCGTTTATTTGAACATTATCTTATGGTGCACTATAATGTGGGTTAAAATAACTTTAATAAGAGCTTGATGTATACTTTAATAACAGGTTTATTGCATCCTACTGGTGCCCGCAGGGCATGCCATTCCTTATGTTTCAAGATGAGACACAACCTCTGGGAATTACGGCGTTAAAGCTCGAATGAGCAGACTTAATAAATCTAGTTACGATGTTCATATCGCTAGCTAAGTTAGTTTAGAATGTTTCATAAAATTAATTTGAAATAAATTGATCAGTGAAAATACAACAGATTTTCACTTTATAACCTGAATTGTTTGAACAAATAATACACCGATGTATCTTTCGTTAACGGGTCGTTTTATTAGATAGCTGCATATTCTTTCTTGTTCGAATGGAAGGCAAATGGCTGCAGTGGAACTCGAACACAAAGCGAGTAATTATTACAAGCATCCTTCCCTCCGCGAACATGATGCACAATAGGCCGTCTTTCCATTCAACCGTGTTCAAACGTCAACAATAAATCTTTCTTATGAACAATATGAACATTTTCCGTTTTTACCTATCTGATTTTGGATGCGCATAATGAAATATAAAACTTTCATTACTGTCGCAAGGGGTTGTAATAATAATAACTATAGAATTATTTGCCCTAAAATTAGGTAAATACATATAAATAAAATATGCATGGTCACTTACTACATTTGTTTACATTAATGTTTGTAACCACCAGGTAGAACCAGTACGGTTCGACTAGCGACGTTCGTTACTCCTATGTGTAGCATGAGTATATGCACTTCATGGAAAGAGTGTGGACGCTGAGTGAAATACGCGGTCACCCTACTAAACCCCAGGATTGGTTCCGTATATTGAATAGATTTCAAGTAGAATCACTGTTTTATGTGGCGTTGGTTGCAGATGCATATAGCTGGCCTTGCGCTAAGCACCAGATGTATCAGATGGACTGCACGTTCCTTTGATACTTATTAATTTATAACAAAAATGCGTTACAGATTTTTGTGGTTATTTTATTATTATCGTGATTATTTTATATAAAGTTTTTTTTTGCTTTTGATGTTATTTTATTCATATATTTCTTTGCAGTGATTCCGTTAGAGCAGCTGGCTTCACTATCTTAATTGATATGAGAGGTTCCGCATGGGCCGCAATAAAACCCATATTGAAAGTTCTCCAAGAACATTTTTCTTCATCCGTCCATCAGGCACTCGTAGTTAAGCCTGATAATTTTTGGCAAAAGCAACGCACAACTATAGGAGCACATAAGTACAAGTTTGAGGTAACTATTGACATAGCATATATTTAATTGCATTAATATATAAATTTAGAATATCATAATTCTAGTTTCAGTAAATGAAAATAGTTATAGGAATACTTTAGTATACTCTACTTATAAGTTGTAGTATCGATTTATTTAATAATACAATTGTATATTATCTTTGTTGACTTACTGTTAATATTTGTTTAACCTTAATATATTTAAACTTTATCGCAATTGACACTACGAATAAATAAATATTGGTAACAATATTTCATTAATAAATAAGTAGCAGTAATTATGTAAATATCTTCATGATTTTATATTTTGTTTCAGACAACCATGATTAGTTTAGAAGCACTGCCTAAAGTAATAGATTGCACACAGCTGACACCTGACTTAGATGGTACATTACAATATGATCATACACAATGGATAGATCTGAGATTAGTAAGTATTTTATTAGAATATGACCTAGCGTTTATATGACCTAACACATAGAAAATCTTAGTCATTGCAGCCAGAAATTATAAAAATATAACAATAATTTAAATTGTGTTCAAATATTTGTTTTTGTTTTATAAACTAAGTAAAGTAAAATTATCTTTCGTGTTTCATCGTATTTAGTATATATTTGTTTATAAAGTTATTATTTATCAGCGTAAATTCCCACCATAATTCGTTTTCGAGTCCACCCGTCATTGCTGTTCGTTGTTCAGGCTTTAGAGGAGTTGATGTGGCAAGCCGGCGAGCTGCTGGACCGGCTGGACGACCTGCAGGAGGACGTGGCGCGCGCGGACTTCGCGGACGACGTGACGGGCGCGCGGCGAGCGATCGACGCGCACGCCGACATCAACAAGCGACTCTCTAAGGTGCCCGTCGATGAGCTGGAAGCGCAAGGTGATTACCTATAACTGTTTCATTTATTTTCGTCAACACAGTATTGTTATCTAGGCATGGGTCTTAGAATAAGATTTTTGGGCCATAGACCACCGTGTTGGCTAAGTGAGAATTGTTAGACTTCAGACACCGTTGAAATCTTATTTTTTTCAAGGAACTCCCAAGTACATTTTCACGACCAATTTTCGGTTTTCACGATGGTTCCTTCACAGTAAAGCAGTTAGGTTTAGTTTCTTATACGCGCATCATTTTAGAAAATGAGAGTATCTGGGATTAGATCACCGGACTCTCGATTGAGAGGCCGATTTCTACTATTTGGCTATCATTACTGTTTAATTTATTATCCTACGCAAATATTATTCACTTTGTGTAATACGCCGATTTTAATTGGGTAGTGAAGCGTAGGATTCAATGGGTTGTAGCAACATCTTAAACCAATACTGTAACTCACAAACTATTTGTATATATTGATGACTTTCCCATTTAAAGTTTTCTCGACAAACCTGCGTGTTAGCTAGTTAAACTTAATTTTACATTAAGAATAATAAGATAAAAAAAATTCTATCAAGATTAAAACAAACTAGTTTTTAAAGTAACGCTATAAAGGGTCTATTATTTTTCTTCGTCTCATTTGTAATGGTCAAAATATGATATTATTTTCGAACTAATTCTTTCTCAAAGATTATTTCTTTGCGTTTGTAAGTTATTGGTGTTATGGCGGGAAGTGAAATCGAACGATAGCGTTTTTGCTGATATTTCTTGGTATTATTTCAAAAGATTGTTAATGTTTCTGTAAACAATTCAGATTGTTTCATAAAAAACGTTAGGTTTCTCTTTGCTGTTTTTTAGCTCTATCGTTGTTAGAGCATCATGAGTTTCACTTAATAATAAATAATTTAAATATGTGATGGGTGTGCCACATAATATAATAAAATGTAATGTACAATTGAACGCGACGTGTTATCATTCCGACCTATTAACAGCATATAGCATTACCAACAGTTCAAGTGGAATGCGAAGATTATAGTCGTTTTGTATTCGTATATCATGACGTGACTTACCACGGCTGAGTGGCTTGAAACCGGTAGTGTAGTAGTCGTCAAAACAGTGGCTTCAGCATTGTGCGCGGAGTCACTACAATGTATATCATCGTTGAATTTGTGCAATTGATTCTGGGTGTTTATACATTGTGCACAAAATAACATTCACATGTACATTGTTTTTTTACTACGATGTTTGATTAGTCGGGTTTACAACAGTTTCTATCAAACCTGCTCTACGTCAAATGTTTCATAATACATTGATGATGATAGTGCATCAACATGTGTTTTGATTGTTTACGATATTCGATGGAACATGGTATGAAAATTTTATTTCTTCAAAAATATATGCAATAAAATATAGTTCGATTCACCTTACATTTGGTGATTGCTATGGGATTTTTATGGTTATTTCTTACATACAAGTTTGGGAATTTCCTCCCTCAATTACATTGGAAATAAAATGTTAAATAAAATATATAGTTGTGAAGTAATTAGATTATGCAGGAACTGTTATTACTGTTTATCACGGAAACAAACTCTTAAAATCAGAACTTAGTGTTGTTTATATTGCTATTATAAGACGGAAATAGCTGTTGTTACTGAGCTTGAAGATCGATCTCTGCAATTTTAACATGATAAATTTTCTGCGGCAGGAGAGCGGGTCCTACAGAGACTCGAGGCGGCGGAGGCGGCGTGCTCGGAGGCGAGTGGCAGCGGCGGCGAGGCGGCGTTCCACTGCGGGTCGCCGGGCGCCGTGCGCGCGCAGCTCTCCGCCGTGCGGTCCGCGCACGCGCACGCGCACAAGCTGTGGCAGCACAAGAAGATGCAGCTCGATCAGTGCTTTCAATTGAGACTCTTTGAACAAGACTGCGAAAAGGTATGTTTTATAGTGTTCATGTAACGGAACAAATATTTTACGTAGTACTTTCATTTTTACTCTAGATTTGCATAGCTAAGAGAATGTTTGATTTGATTGATTGTTTGATCATTATTATTAATACATAATATTATCTCTCCCATAAATAAATATCGCCAATATTAAAAAGATACATCTTGGATCCAAGGTTTGCTTATCTCCGTTATGACAGAAGTAGGATTTCGAACATATTATAGAAGTAAATATTATACTAGTATATAATTAAGACATATGAATACGAGTCACTTTATAAATGAGATCATTTTTATGTTATTTTAGATGCTGGAGTGGATCGTTAATCATCGAACTGCATTTCTGGCCACATACGTTGAAATTGGGCGATCGTGTTCCGCCGCAAAACGACTCCAAGAAGAACATGCTCGGTAAGATATTACTCATACTAATATAACAAATATATTAAGTACATTATAGTAAGAACACTAATTAAAAACCTTGTCGGTTTACGCGCGGACATTAATAGAAGGAAACAGCGGAGTTTTGTGCAATAGTTAGTTGCTGCTAATTATTTCGTCTTCCGCTAATTTGTTTTTAGATAGTTTGAACTTTATGTAATTGTTGATTTAAACTTAACCCAGATTTCTAGCAGGAAGATAATATGAATACATAATTATTATGTAAAATCTCTCTCTATGTTTTGCTAAGAGACCCGTACCCAACAGTGGGACGTAAAAAGGTTGCAGGTTGGTACGACTGTTGATGTGTGTGTGTGTGTCCTAGTCGCCGTATTAATAGGTTACATACATTTAGAAAACTTTTAGGTAGATAATTGCTATTAAGCGATATTTATATTGGACCCCTTAATTATTCTTTATTCGTATTTTAGACTTGACTTTTGATTTAGAATGCGGGCACTAAATAGTACACGATATGAGACAATTATAATATTATATTGTTCCAAAAAAGTTTGGGTGTCTGCAGTTTATAAAGTATTGTTTATGGGCGTCTATCAGTCTGTGCGCGCTATGGGAAAGTTTTAATATGTTTAGATAGTACTATCAAAAATTTATTATTGTGTTAAAATTATAGTCTTTCGGTGAAGTCGCCGAAGCTAGTTTGTAATCGTAAACTATAGAATTCGACTGTGTGTAATTACCCGACTGCGATAGAAGGAGTTAGAAGGTTACTATTTTGATACAAACCAATCAACAAAAAAATCAAATAACCGATTGAAAATTTTAGTTTTAGCAGTGGGGTTTTTGTCTTGGCATAAATTTCTTGTTTTTAAGAAGGATTTATACGTTGCTTAGGTTTGCGGCGGCGTGCACGGGCGGCGGACGGCCGAGCGTCGCGCGCGTGACGACGGCGGCGCGCCGGCTCGCAGACAAGCGCCACTACGCCGAGGCGCAGATCACGGCGCTTGCACACCGCCTCGAGCGGGCCTACAAGCAACTATCCGCCGGTATGTGCATCTCTAGTTATTTACGAAGTGTTCTAAATGAATGATAAGTAATATAATTACATTACGTTACATGTTTGTAGTAACCCTCAGTAAATTATTATGATTTTAGAAAGGCTTTATAGTTTGCGCAAGACCGTCGTCTTCTATCTGATCGTCTAGTCACATCATGTATTGAGAAGTTATTGTTATGCGAGAGAATGAGCTCAGACTAACTGTAACATAAATATTTGAAAATGAACAATATCATAAGTTTTCTTGGAGCTGACTTTACTGTAACCGACTTAACATTTATCTTTACACTGATGCTAAAATACAGTAATTCTCCAAACTTACGCGATAGGTGGGACTGATTGATAACCGCGTAAGCCAGGGTACAAGTAATACGAAACACAAAATAAAATGTAGCTGTCATACAAGTATTCCACACTCTTATTTAATAGTGTAGGATATTAAGATTTTGTGATGCAGCTGGCACTCAATATAAGACAAATTGGCAGATTTAAAAACCGCGTAACTTCGAGTTCGCGTAATTCGGCGTAGCGTAAGTCGAGGTATTGTACTGTATATGAATCTTAAATCGGTTCTCTGTACGAATTAGTTAATTTATCGTTAAAACGTCCTTTTAATTCATTTTTCATATTCCCGTAGGTCTAGAGGAGCGTTCGGCGGTGCTGTCGCTGTCGGTGGTGTTCCACCACAAGGCGGAGGCGTACGCGTCGGCGGTGGGCGGGTGGGGCGCGCAGTGCGCGGTCGCGCTGCAGCTGGCGACGGGGCAGGGCGGCGCGCCGTGCAACGACCCGCGCGCGCTCGAGCAACACGCGCAGCGGCACCGCCAGCTCTACGAGCACATGTGTCAAGCTTACACGGAGGTGGGTGGCACTCTACTCCTCTTATTACCGTTCTTAGATTTAAAACAACTGCCACACTATGCAGTCATAGGGAATTACCTACATCAAGTTGATTCTAATTTTGAATTTTTTTTTTTGCAACTACCCTGTTTTATTTCTGTACGCGTAATATTGTAATTTTTAAGTGTTTTCTCAATAAGTGAATTGTAAAATTCTAAATGAGAAATAATAAAGATTTGTAAACCATAAACCATAATATATTTTTTCTAACTGTAAGTTATTTAAACTTCAAGTAAAATTGATCAATTGTAAAGGGTTCCTAGCTAGCTGATGATTTTTCAACTTATAACTTTCAAATTCTACTAATTTGCCGCTGCTTACTATGATTGACTGTGAATTTTGTACTTAATATGGAACGATCTGTTTCTACCGTAAGTTTAACAAGATTTGATAATTGCTATTATGTATGAAATAACATGTGACGTTATTTTGCCAGGTTCATTCAACGAGTAAAAAGCTGCTTTATCAACTTGATCATTTAGTTCAAGTTTGTCATCAAACAGATCCAGCTGACATGGTAAACATTTTTTTCTATAATTTATTTCATTATGATTAGAATATTTACATTTCATTTTCAATTCTAATACGAGCGTAAATTGATTAAATCTACTTTTTAATAGAATGATGGCACCGTAAGCTCTGCCGGGAGCAGCGGGGGTGACCCCGCGGCAGACTACAGCTCGGGAGCGAACCACGTGCTAGCCGTCATACACCAGATATTGGGCCACCATCGTGCGCTTGAGGCACGCTACCATCAAGCAAGGCTTAAGCTTCACCAACGGCTCGCGCTTCTGCTGTACAAGGAGGACTGTCGGCAGGTCAGTGGCGTCAATGTGCAGAGATTCCTTGTAGAATGCTTGTTCCATTTCTATAAACCTGCGAGAGAAAATAGTTGTTAGAGAAAAGAGATTGAACCTATATTGACAAACAACCCATATTGCTGTAAGTTAGAATTTCTGAATAAAATACGGCTTAATACTAACAGAGTACGTGAGTTATAAATGCTTCCATGCAATTATTTGTTATTTTTTTACTTTTAGGTGTTGGATTGGCTCGCGAATCATGGCGAAGTGTTCTTACAGAAAAATACAGGAATAGGGCGGAATCTCCATAAAGCTAGAGTTTATCAGAAATCTCATGAACATTTTGAGAATGTTGCACAAGTAAGTGTTATCATTTGGCTATACAATATCTACTTAAATTTAGTGATACAGTTTCGCGTTCCTTGTTTCACTACGTGACGTATATGATGTGAGAAATACTTACCTATTTTTTTTTATATCTGACTGAAGTCGCAAACGAGCATTCAGTACACCTGATGGTAAGTGGTCACTGCCGCCCATGGACATCTGTAATCAATTTCATACAGAACATGGCTTCTATCTGAAGTCAATCACAGATGCGTTGCTACTCCTCAGGACTATGATGGTCGCCTCATATGAAAATGTACCGGCAACCACACCCTACCTTCGAAATGCAAGAAATGCTTCACGCTAGAAATAGGTGTGGCGGTGGTACTTCCCCGGTCGAACTGCACTGGTTCTACCACCTTCTTACTTACCTAATTTCTTTTTAGAATACGTATACAAACGCTGAGAAGTTACTTGCGGCGGCGGAAGAGTTGGCTCGGTCTGGCGAATGTGACCCGGAGGAAGTTTTAGGAGTGGCGAGGGAGCTAGAGGCACACGTGGCGGCGTTCGCGGCCAGGGTGGACAGGCGGCGGAGGCGGCTGGACCTCGCTGTGTTATTGTACACGCATGAGAAGGAGGTACGTTGTTGTAGCAATAAGGAATAGCTCCTTTCGAAAATAATAAATTTCGAAAGCATTTTGACATGTTTGAAGAAATTTTATGAAATACGACTAAAACCTGGTTACGTTTGGTATAATTTCATAGGAATTTCCAGATAAAAAGAAAAACTCATGTTCTGGACTTTTGGAGATTAGTGATTGTGTATACTGATTTCAAATTGTTAGAGAGAAAGTATGTAGGTATAGTTGGTAACATTTATAGTTAGTTCCAAAATGCAACATTATTCATCGTTCAAATAAATTTGTAATCTAGAGATTAGTCCAAGTTGTTATTGCTAAAACGTTTATACGATTACTTATACAGTCTGATATTAAATATTAACTAGCTGTCCCGACAAACGTTGTTTTGCCATATAAAAAATAAAAAAAAATGTTAAGGGCGGACAACCCTTAAGGGGTATGAAAAATAGATGTTGGCCGATTCTCAAACCTACTGAGTAAGCATATAAAATTTGGTAAAAATCGGTCAAGCCGTTTCGGAGGAGTATGGCAACAAAAACTGTGACACGAGAACTTTATATATTAGATTCTCGTTAAAATTTAGAGCTAATATATTAATGGAGCGACCATAACCACAGCGAATATCCTATGTGGTAATCTAGGTCATACGCTTTGTTTCAGAGAAATTTGACTCGTAGCTTTAGCGTGACATTAATAAAAACACATAAATCTTAATAATATTTATACAATTTATTTACAATATTAGCCTTTACCCACGGCTTCACTCGTGTTGAAACTATTAAATAAATAAATAAAAATACATTTCAATAGAACCAAAATCAATGTGATTCGGTATTTAAAAAATACTACATATAAAATATTTGTTTCAATATTTTTTTAATAAAATGTATTCTATGTTTTTTTCATACCTCTAGAATATGTGGACAAAGTTTCATGATAATCGATCTAGTAGTTTTGACATAAAAGCGTAACAAACTAACTTACGTTGACATTTGTAATATTACTTGTCAACTCATTATTGTCCCACTGCTGGGCACGGGTCTTCTCTCAGAATGAAAGAGTTTTAGGCCATGGTCCACCGCGCTGGCCAAGTGCGAATTGGTGGACTAATTTATAATATTAGTAGGGATTAATAAGACAACGATGATAGTTTAATGACGGTTGCACGTCAGATATTGTATAGCCTGGTGGTTGCAGCTAGTGCAGTGGCTGGAGACGCTGCGCGGCGGCGGCGGCGTGTGCGCGGCGGACGACAGCCCGGAGGCGGCGCGGCGCGCGCTCGAGCAGTGCGCGCAGCACCGCGCCGCCAGCCTCGAGGCGTGCGCCGCCACCATCGCGCAGGGGGACGCGCTGCTGCAGGACCTCAGGTGCGTACGCCGCGGCTCTCTCAGCTTTAGGTCATAGTCTACTGTCTACTAGCGTACATGTTGTCCAGACAAAGGGTGTATGGGAGAACACCGGGGTTAGTCGGTAGGAGTACGGCACATCCTCTTCGCAGCCGAGAGGAAACCATGCGGGGTTTTCTAACAAAGAAAAAAAAGCCACAGTTCACTACACTGGCCAAGTGCGAGTTGATAGACTTCGCACACAATTAAATCTTTTTTGCTGTAAAAACTCTCAGGTGTACAGGTTTCCTCATGATGTTTTAATCCAGCGTAAAACAGTAGTAATAACTTTAAGCACATCAGTAGAGCATGCATGCAATTTGAATAATAGACCCTCGATTGTTAGGCCGATTTTTAATCATTAAACTATCGGTCATTAACTAGACTCATCTATATATTAATACGTGAAGCAAAAACTTGTGAAGCATTTTTAAGTAACTTACCGCGGATGGAGGAGTATAAAATTTTGCACGGTTATAGTTGACATAGAGAAGGAGTGCAGAATGTAAATATTTTTTCAAATAATGCATTTTTCATACATAAAATCAACTAAAAACACATTACACACACTGCCTTGCATTTGAAAAAACACATACATAGTAAACGAAATAGAACATTCAATGTCTTAAATATGAAAAAACATATCGTCAAAAATGTCACATGTCTTTGTCAAAATACCGCTATTGCTTTTAAATGCGGCTTAGACAATTAAACCTCTTTTTTATATTTAACGGGTGCGTTCAAAATTACTTAATTTTTTTTACATTTTATTTCAATTTGAGAAATATTGGTGCTACTTTGGACAATATGAAGTTTAGTTTTTTAATTTAAATTAAGGTCGAATTTCGACCGTTGCGACGGGTCACTAGTACTAATAATACTCTATTTTGCACTATATAAAAATTACATGTTTAATATAAGCTTTGAAATAAGCGCAAAGAAGGACAAAAATAATAAGTTGAAGTTAAGAGTAGTAGAACCTTTTTTGAGGTTGGAGTCTGTACGTTACACCGACACACCTATTTCTATAAATAACAGCAGTGTTAATTGTGTGTTTTGGATTTGAAGGACATTGTAAAGAGACGTATTAATCCGAGACATGTCAAGTTGTTCCTCTTCAATAGCAATACTTTAACGGAACACTTTAGATAGCACTCAAATTTAATTTAGTGTTGATTACAAATGTTCATAGATTGCAATAACCCTTTAACACCAGAAGAACTGCTTGTTTATCACTTCTATAATAAAAAAATAAACACTCCAACCAATATATTAGCGTATCACTTTTCCTATTTATCTATTTTTGTTTCCATAATATTTATGGACACAAAAAGTGTATAATATCATATGCAATTAAGAAATAAGTATGAACAGGTATGTATATTCACATAAATTTAGCATCAGTTTGATCAATATGTATATTAACATCTATAGTATGCCCTCAAGTTTTAAACTAAACTGATTCATTCTTAAAATAATGTCCTCTCTTGTCATATATCTATTTTAAAAAAGCACTTCACTATGAAACTTGACGAACTATGCGCAAAGCAAAAGTAAATCGTACAACTTGGGGGCTCGGTAGAGAACCCGCCAAATTCAGGCGAATTTCGATCCCCTATAACTTCATTGCGTATAAAACTAGAAGCCAGAATTTTCGCCTGAAACCTGAAGAAATTTCATTCAATTTGAATCAGTAGTTTAAGAATTATAACGAGTTGTGTAATTTTGTCACTCACTAACCAATCATCAGAAATCTAACGGTTCGACCACGGTAGGTACCACTGCCACACCTATTTTATACCGCCTTGGATACGAATGTCTCTGTCTTCCGTACCATACCCGTCACCTAGAACATCGCAGTGCATATCACTGCTGGTATTAGGCAGAAAATGTTTGTCGGTGGTACATTCGGAGTCGAGCTATAGTTAATTTATAGTCGAACTATATAAAGAGTTCTACTATTTGTATCATGAACAAATTTTTATCCAATTAATGTGTTAAAGTATTAACTACATATTAAACATACATTTGGAATCTGGCTATCTTCCGTTACATAAATATTACGTATATTCCAGTATTATAACTCGGTTCTCAATTGAAGTTGGTGGTATGCTAGTTACTGCAGTTTACGCTGCTTAAATGTTTTTAAAAGCCGAAAATGAAAAAAATATCCATATACTTACATACCTACAAGTTTGACACACCTTTGGGAGCATATAAAATTGAATTTTAAATTCACAGACCGTACTTAATTGTACGAGTTTGAGTGCATTTAATACTCTTATGATTGCTGGACCTTGGTCGTTTTCAAAGCGATGTATAGATATGTAACATTCGTTAAATGTTTGGAACCCTCTGCTTTTATGTAACTCGACGAATTAATTCGCCTGGCGGGTGAAGGAGGTTTAAATTCAAATAATCCTGCTAAAGGGTTTCCGCTGCGAGGGCACTGTCCACTCTGTTTGATTGGTTTTTATTTTAAAGCCGCGTACGTGCTCGTAATAAAGCAATAACGATTTAAAGAGATGGCTTATATTTGCTTATCTGTCGTTAATTTAGATAAAATTTCATGGACAATTTAAATAAAATGCAAATAATGAATGCAACAAAACCTGTATATATTATTTAAATGTTTATCGTATCATCTTTATGTTTTAGAGTAAATTGAATGTCTAATAACATTTTTATTTATTAATGTGTGGATGTTGTAATTCGTGGCTTATGCTAAATTATAAATAATTTCAATTATAAAATACACGTATAAAATAAATGGTATAAGGAATATAACATGAATGTTATATGATCTATTACTATTTTTAGTATATAAGTAATATGGTTTTTGAAAATTTATTGCATTAATATATTAACCCTACCTTAATTACTCCTATGAGTTAAGTACATCACCGCAAACGATCAAGCTAGCCATCGGCTAACTTTAATGTCCTGAGCCATACTAAAACTTCTACAATTTCAACTAGTCATTACCCTTCTGATTACTTTCGTTGTTTCATTGTATATAAATACTGCCATTTTTAATGCCAGGATTGCTTACGTTTATCACTCACTTAAGTAGTTAAGGCCAGTATCTTCAAATGAAGATATCTCCATACGGACTATTTTGTTTACACGCATGTGTGTTTTATTTGAAACAATATTCTATGCATTTTTATTATACGTTTATTTCATCCAATATAAAAAGGTTACCTCATGTAATCACTCAATCGATGAATTGCCTGGTTGTCAAGATAACATCGATTATCCCGCGCATCTACTTCCAAACATGTCGGTGTTATAATAAATGAAAAACCATTATCATTACGCTGCAATTCATCAAGGAAATCATTTATTCATAGTCTGTGTTTTATTATTAAAATGCAAACAATAGAATGGATGTCGCCGTGCAGCCCACGGGACGTTACACAACGGTATGCGACCCAATTTCTACGTCCATAGCGTACACTCGAGCGTTACTCCGTTTTCAGTGAAAATGTACCAGCCACACGCGATACCGATTGTAGCGCGGCCGGTGTATTATTTATCCGCGATTCAAGCCGGAGATTGACTTTTCAAATTGCACGTTAAGTTTTTTACGCGTGAACGGTTAACGTCACGCGTGCGTTGCTACCGGACGGCATAGCGTTTCTGGAGGTCCCTATACATTACAGAGGGTGCGATGTCATAATATATTATTCAATATCTTGTTACACCTTACTATTAACCTGCATGGGTCTGAGTGGTAGTTAATATTTAAATAAATTTATGAATACAAATTAATCGCAATACGTCATTCATTTTACACTAATGAAAACAATGCAGTAATAAAATAATGCATGGATATGCATATGTAGCCCAATATATGTATATGCGGATAATATTTTACACGAATACATTATTCACACTTTATAATGTACAGCATGTGCAAATTAAACTCTTCGACAAATTGTTTTAATATATTTTGTTTAAATAAATCTCAAACTTAAATTATTTAATTACCCTAATGCAATCGATTAAGTTGATATGCGTTTGCTTTTCGCTTAGCGGTGTCCTAACTGCGGCCGGTATAAAAATATCAAGTCATATCCCATATAAGGTCGGAGAACTCGACGGGCATCGCCGCGTATGCGGAGAGTTACTCAACGCGTGAAAAACTTGCCCTTTCGACGACCGGGAGTCGTACTCGTTAACATAATATTCGTTGTATGCTCGTTCTGTCTGTCTATTCGGACCTGATAGTGCTTGTACGCCTCTCCCTTACCAATTTGTATGTTTGTCTTACACTCACCTTTGACGCACGTTCGTATTGTACACCAAAAATGGCAAACAATTTTGCTAACCCTATTGTCTCTATCAGCTTAAAATATTGAAGGTGTATATTAATTTTTTTGTGGTATGTTTATATTACATGAATTTATTTCAATCAATTTATTAAATAATCGCAAATTTTATTTTTTGTCTTGTTGCTGTTGATAGTCTTTGAATGTATGAACACATGTTGTGTCTGAAGTCTCAGTCGTTTTATTAAGCCGTGGCGTACTCGGTAGTCGTGGTAGCTGCTCAACGTCGTAGTGAAGCGAAAGCGAAGCTGCCGTCACAGACTAGCTTTGATGCATATAAATTTTTCCAGCTGCTTGTTATGACGGGTACTTGTGATTCGCTACTATTTCGTTCGGTGGACAATTTGTGTAGGCAATAGTGTGGACGAGCTCCGTTTATAGCGATGCTTGTTGCGAGCATTATAAATAATTGCTTCGCAGTATAAAATGATTCAGCCCCTGTCTAACTTGTTTACCGTAACAGGAAAAGTGGCCCCGCCAGAAGAGGCGAGTTCCTTTGGGATGACTGGGAACCTTACCTTATATATGTCCTTGAAATAGACCAGATTCAAGAACGCCTTTTAGGTAATTCTAGAATAATGTATCGTATTACATTAATGTCGTAAGCCCTATTAGTCTTTCTAACCCGTGTAACTATTTTCCTTATCTTTTGGATGTTGTTATTGCGTCTTCTTGATTCTCATTTAGCTTGTAGAAAGAAATGAATATAATAATGTGAATACGTGTTACATTAAGTCAGCGGTGACTGACCTAACGTAACGCGTCGCATTCGGTTTAGCTGGCCTACACTCTTGGTGGTCACCGATCAGGATCATTTATCGCCAAATACAACCAACCATAACATGTTTTATGTTGAGTCTACCACCGCAAAAGATTCGCATTCGAATGGATACAGTTACAGAATCGCTGTTTTACATTGATCGATGACCGAACTAGTTTTCAACCGAATTCGGCTACCGTATTTTTACTTTTCAAATGGCTTACAAACACAAAACAATTTAATATGCCTACTGAAAGACAATTCATATATTCTCCATGACGTTTTACCTAAGATGCGATTTGTTTTAGCACATGCATAGGACCTGCAAGTATACCTCTTTATAGCGCGTTGTGTGTAATTTGTTACTACTGAAAATTGTCACCTTGTGCACAACAACTGCACAAGGTGAAAGTTTTCACGCTATAATGCGGAAAATAATGAAACGATTATGTTCCATCAGCTGCTTGATAAATCCGCGGGAAATTAACGCAACCTCTACGGGTTGTTCTCTATAACGTTCAAATTATTAGGTAGGTATACCATTTTTCGAGTAATTGAGATAGAATACATTTCCTAATATTCTACATATCACGAATTTATTTTCCTAATCTCGACAGCATCGAAAACCCGAGCAATAAATACATAGCGAACAATTCTTAACATATTGTATTATAATATGACTGATATTGGTCGACGTCGAACGGAATTGAAGTTTGAATCTAATATTTGTTGACGGTCTAATATCGTTTGTATACCGAGTTTCATATACGATCGTCATGTACTCGTCGTCCTCCCTACAATACGAGGTCTGATGAGTGCTCGTACTGTCCTTTATAAGCAACTTCTGTGTGTTTCCTATAGATAATGTTATACCAAGTTACACACAGAGTAGATTCGTTAGAATTATACGTTTGAGTATATCGATGTCGTGATGTGTTGTTGTCTATTTTTATTCTTATGTCGATTTAGCAGATACTTTAAGCTAAGCGTACAACTCTCTCATTCTGAGAGAAGACCCGTGCCCAGCAGTGGGACAATAATGGGTTGACGAGAAGAAGCGTACAATTGAATTTAATAAAACATTATCTTAAAGCTTATGATAGCGCCGTTTCCATGCATAATTCACGTGTAGTTTTCACTAGTAGCTAATTCAATTAATAAGTAGAGACAGACAGTCTCTGTAAATCATTAATATAACAAACTTGAATGATATTTAAAATATTCGGTTTTATTCATATGATTTATTACTACCGTATTCAGAATTGTAATACCACATCGTCTTAATGTTAATTCTAAAACCTTCAGTTCTTATAATCATATTCTTATAATCATATTAAGATTTCTACTTGATTTATATTAGTGTTGGATAAGGCGAATTCCGGGTTCTAACAAATATACGGACTCTTCACAACTAATTACATATGATATGTTGCTTTGTATGGTGGTGATAACCCATTATTGTCCCATTGCTGGGCACGGGTGTTCTCTCAGAATGAGAGAGTTTTTTAAGAATTCTTGGGTGTGTAGGTTTCCTCGCGATGTTAATACGCACATTTAGAAAAATGTGTGGTACGTACCCGGGTTTGATACTCGGACCTCCCGATCGAGAGGGCAAGTTTCAACTATTAAGGCTGTCACTGCTCTATCTCGGTTTGAATATGTGGTTTAATGTGTACTTTTAATCTATAGGCCATTTCCTCTCCCAGTTCGAAGAAAAAAACATTCAATAACTCATTAAGAAGGAAAACTTTAGGTTACATCAGGATTAATTTATATTAATTTATATTTATATGTAATAATATTGTTCGTCGGAAATTATACGTCATATCCTCTCAATTAGTAACCAGTGCTCAAAAGGAGGTGGATTTGTACATATGACTAAATAACCCTAAACTTACGTATACGGCATATGTATATTATTTATTATTAAATATGATTTACATATCTAATTAGCATCCGTAATACGTATCCTCGTACTCTTTCCAGGTATGACAATGTATAAATTTCTCGAATTATTTCAGTCCCTTTCCTCTATACTCAAGTAATAAATATAGTATTCAATAGCGCTATAATCGCGGCCGGCTGGGGCTACTTGAAAAACAGTACTTAAGTTTGTTTTGAAAGCAGCAGGGGCGCGTACAAAAGCGATCCCCCACATTTCACATAACTATGATTGTTAGTATATAGCGTTGTTCTGTATTATTATTGCACAATACACGTCAGTTTTGAGTAGATTTATTGGAAAAACATTACCTAAAGAAAATACTAGGTATTTTGTATGTTAGTTATCTTTTGGTCCGTTTTCTTTGAAGATGTGTTTTCAAATAATAAGAAAACGTTGCAAATTTTCGGTTGAAAACATTCTATTTCCGAGGATGTTCTTGTATCTGCCATTTTATAATTTTGCCGGACATCTTCAATATCCGCACGGTGGGTATTACAAAACAGCGCCTGCCACTTTGCCATTTTCATTTCCATGTGCGCAAGAACTTTAATTTCCTTCCATGGATGTAAAAATGTGGTAATTTAAGATTTCGATTGGTAATTCGTGTCTTTCGATTAAAATTAATATATTGGGTTCTACTACCTGGTGTTTGTTGTCACTGAGCGCGGTAGTAGAAATCTCGTCATAATTCCAATATCTTTTATTTGTCAACACCAAAGCTCCTTTATGGCTACCAAACCAAAGAAGCCAATTAAAACCAAGTAAGTTACGTAAAGTTGACAAACACCAGAGGAAAACGTATCGAAATGATTTATATAAAATTCTTTGAATTCGTTTTGCAATGTGGATATTTGATCTATTTTGATTTACACAGGCGATAAATTTGATCAGGGACAATAACGGTAGTTACATAAATCGTTATCATTACGAGAAAACATATGTTGGATATTGCATTTTCATTTCTTTTTTTATCGGTATATTTGCGTTCATGTCCATTGACATGATCTTATCTAATTATTATTTTATTAAGAGTCAGGTGGCGGAGCGGTCACTATATCAGACTTGATACACAGCGGGTAGATCCACGGCCCGACATAACTATAACTAAATAATGAATTTACGTATCCTTCTGGGTCCGGTTATTCGTATATCCGTTTTAGTGTTTGTACATGGTACCCACGACACAAGATATAATGTGGTGTGGTTTCATTAGAGAAGAAAGGATTAAAAGTAAGTATTATGATTAGCGTCAATCGAGCCAAAGAATCTTTGATTAGTTGCTCTTATAACAATATTCCTAATTGTTAAAATTTTCTAAAAAATAAACTGTTAAAAATCTTTTAAAAAATAAACTGTAATGGCGACATAGTGGTTACATTAGATACCTGAATATTTTAAGGCATAAACTTATGCCAAAACAGGAAATTTCGACAAGGAACGGTAGGGCTTAGCGATTCAGGTAAATGTTTCCGAGCAGACAGCAAATTTTCTTTCTTCAGTAAATGTTTTTTGTGAGACGAATGCAGCTAACGCGACTTCACTCAGCTCTCCGGCTCCTCGCCGTGGGCGCCCAGTCCGCAGTCGGGTAAGAGCGCGGAGCGACGTCTTCTCCGCGGAAGCCGGCATCGCTTCGCGTTCGTATAACGCTTTCGCGCCAACCGGAATTTTATCATTATTTTCCAGTTTTGTTTAACATCTCTTTTAACGTGTAACTCAGGACTCTTGGATTTTTTTCATTTGTTGTCCTATTTTGGTTGTGCAGTTGTGCTATATGAACTGAATATGATATGAGCGACTACGCACGAGTACTCGTAATATTACTTTTACGTCATATTATAAAATAAATAAGTAAGCTGACGAATTATTTTCTGATGATCGTTTCGACATGGATATTTATTGGATCGTTAATTTATCAGTGCTCTGAATTATGAAACGACGCAATAACTTTATGCCCAAACATCGTAACAAATTAGGTATGAGAAAAAATAAATCTGAAAGAAGTAAAATGATCCTTGACCTTCTGTCAACAACTAGTATGTATTATTGCTCGAAAGTAGTAATAATTATGTTGATTAGAATAAACAAAATACCATAACACTTCTAAACTATAAATTAGTTGGAGTAGGAATAATCTGGGTTGGGTTACTCAAAAGCTAGTACTACAGCATCTTGAGCTCTCTTAAGGACATATCATCATCATACGGAGGAAAATCGAACATTAGATAGTAGGTACTTTAGGTATCAGGTGAGAGAGTTGTTATGTAAAGGAGAAATCTATAACATTATGTTTATTTACCAAGCACCATCGGTGTATGCGCCGAACACACTTCCGGGAGCAAGGAAGTCGTAATGAGGGTCTTCTTCCTAGTCTCGATTTATTTATTATTTTTATATGGTACTAACGCGCTTTTGCAGTACATAATTACAAGCACTTCTTACTATCAAAAACAAATGCTATTTGTCAGTTTAATGGACTGATTTTTTAACCCTCCTTATTCAAAGTGGTAATTCACCCCCAAAAGAATTGTTCATTATGATAATGTAATAGCTAGAAGTTGGTAAATCATGTGCGTGTATAATATAGGCTGAAATTACACTTTATTTTGTAGACATAAACCTAATCCTTTCGAAATAGGTTTCGCGAAGATAAACATGAAAAAACAAAGAGAAAAATGTATCAGGTATATCCTGGCCTACTTATATTCGGAGAAAGGAAATATACACCTTATTGTAGCTACTTACATCCACCAATTCGCACTTGGCCAGCGCGGTGGACTATGGCCTAAAACACTCTCATTCTGAGAGATGATCCGTGCCCAGCAGTGGGACAATACTGGGTTGACGAGAGTCACTTATACCTATTATCTTAAAAATAGATACTTTCTATTTTGTTTTTATTGATTTTTTATGTGGACACCTATTTTTTATGTAACGAATATTCACATGATTTTAGACATTCGCTTTCGCATTCGCAAGAATTATCGAATGTTTTGCGAATATTGAGTTGTAGAGGTTTGCACAAAATGGTCGTCAAATCTATCTAAATTAAAATCGAACTAAAGTTGGTCGATCAGAAAAAAATCGCTCAATCTAGATCACACCAAAAACGGGAAATTGTTTTTTTTTTCCGTTTTTCATTACATTCGCATTTCGCATTCACATTCGCGAATGTCAAATAATGCCATTCAATTTACTGCAATATAACTTAACATAAACATAATTTAAAGAATTTGGCAATTTATTGTCGGTAGAACTTATGAAATGCGTAATTGTATAAATATTTATTTTAGGCCTTAATTAAGAAATTTATTTTATTACAAAACCTGTCTTGTAATGCATTTTTTCGTTCCAATACTAATTGCCCCTTATATGGCCAATAAAATGAACGATAAATATGTTGGAGGGTACAAATCTATTTTTATTTTAACACTGTATATTTGTATACTACAAAAAAGGGAATGATCTAAAAGTATATATATGTCTGTGGTATTTATTGCGATAGTAGACAGAAGTCTACGATGCTTCCTTTATTGAGTGGGTCTGTTGGTCTTGGTCAATATTTGCTCAGCGAAATGCTCTCTACTTGTTACTTTGACGATATTCTGTGGGGAGGCTTATGAAAACAAGCGATTGCACCCTTGCTGCCAATATTCCGCATCGTTCCCTGCTGCCCTATTGTTCGACACAAACAATCTGCAAACTTTTCTATAGTCTGCGGACGTAACCTTTCTCTCTGTTCAACCATTGATTCTCTCCGCTCGCCTAATTTTTAGTCCAGCAGTGCGAATTGCGGTTTAATTGCTGAACTATTTGAATTCATGTTTGAGCCTATCTTTTGATATTATTTTTGATTTCCTATTATTTATACATAATATATACATATTATTTATACATAATTTTGTGTAAATATATTTTTCTAAATGAAAATTATGGACAAGTGTCAACGTGAAAATTATAGTCTTATCCAACCGTCAGTCAGCCTTTTGAGGTACATTGCTGGACCTAGGTCTCCCATAGTTGAGTGACGGCGTTGTTCGCGATGTGCTGATCGATCGCGGTCGTCTGAGAGGGATTGATGCCGAGGACTGACATCACAAGACATATATTTATACATCTCATATAAAATTTCACTGCATGCAACAATCTTTACGAACATGATCATATACAGCTTACACACACGTCGGGAAGTCAGTAACAATAAGCGATTGGTAGCGGGGAGTGATTTAAATTGTCTCACAATCGGTGTTTCCGGTGCAATTCTACGGTTAAGGACAAACAGTTCCCGCCGGGTGCGACGCCGCCGGTCCCTCACGCCCCCACTCGTCGCTAGCGTCGTGATTGTGGGTACTTAGTACAATCACCAAACTCTTCTTATTGTTGCACTCGTGAATGAATCGAATGTTATAAAATTGCGTATGGGAAAGATATGATTAACTAAGCCGTGTACCGGTGTTGGCGGCATTTTTTCTTTTACGCAACTCGTATGAGTGTTTGCATCGATTGGTTGGTAAATTTTCTCGCCTTGTACACTTAGGTATACTGCGCAATGTAAATTCTCCCACGGTTTTTAATTTTATTGCAGTAATAAATTTTATTCGGTTGAGGTTTTGTTTTTAATAAAATACCTATATAGATTTAGAAATAGAGTTTTGTTTATGCATTAGTTTTAACTTGATGACGAAGGTACTTCCTGGGGACTCATGCCATATATCATTATAATGCAGAGAACACGTTCAAAGCGCTCTGAGCAAGTAATTATTCAATGACCTGTACCAGGCTCAGACAAGGGCCCTTGGCGCGAGGAGCCTGCTTCATCTCTTCGTTTCACCTTTTAAACCCTCGCATGCTTTCTTTGCAACTTTTAATAAATGAGTCTCACAGCTTCACAGAGTGTTTGAACTCTGAATGAAACTACAAAGCTCGGTTACGTAATTTTTAAATTTTTTAATTTAATTAGTCCATTCGTAACAAAAATATTTTACTAAATAATTAAGTAATAATAAATTATGCATTGGAAATAATTTCGTAATTTTAATTTTACCCTACAATTTTGTGCATAGAAATACTTTGACTAATTCTAAACCCGTTGAGGACATTATTTTGCATGTATGTACGGTGATGAGTGAGTTAATAAGGTACCACAAAAAGTAATGTAATTGCAATGTGTACGTGTGTGCGTGTCTCTTTTCCCACGTGTTCCTGGTTCCCATTGACAGTTTTCAGTATGTAATAGCGGAACTATTGTCTTGCACGTAATTATCGTATTTGCCGGTACTTACCTATCAGAGAAAGCTTGTAGATTTATCTGTCTATTGTGAATCAATATTCATTTATTCGTATGTGATTGATCGGTGGAATCTTTATTGAAAAATTTTGAAACAATAATTAAAGTACTGACGACCTGTTTATTCACATGAATAAACAGGTCGTCAGTACTATAATTACATAATTACATAAATGCTGATGTTTCATTTTCTTAATGACTTACTCCAAACATAATCTAAAATGGTTATAAGATAGTCGATATACTTATCTGAATTTGGATTTTTGTCTTAAAGTCTTTGACTTAAGTTTATAAATAGGATCTAGGATGTATTCCTAGGAAATATTTTAGCTTAGAAAAATCCACACTTGTCTATTTATGTTTAAAGCAGTAATATAGAAATGTATGACAATAAGTCAAGAGTCCTGACCGTCTATTCCCGATGTTCATTACAGAATGTCGCTTGCAATATCCTCATTCTCCATCATTGAATGCCCTGTCATTATATTAATATTGCAAATAGAAGAAGTCATCTGCGATTTGCATGTATTGAGTGAGGCTTGTATGCGACAGTATTAGATTCCTAAAGGGCATTCGCGTGTACTTCACGTCCGAGTAATGCAATTTGTTCGTCTTAGAAAGTTGATTCTTCATTCTGCGCTATGCGATCCAACTTTTTCTTATTTGCAAGTATCCTTTAATTTATTTCCAGACTCAGACTATTTTGAGTATTTTTAAAAAGTCTTCATAAAATTCATAGTAAGTGTAATTACTTTGAATACATAGTAAGTAAAATTGCTTAGGACATTTATAGTACAATGTAGGTACTTGCAACTTTATTTATAATTATATTGATATTATTACTTATAATAGAGAGTTTCTTCATTATGTTTATTCGAGAATCCTAGAACACAAAAATAAGAAATAATGATTCGTATGTTGTACTCCCATACATACTTTAACCCATCCTTTATATGAAATTTACTAGCTGACCCGGCGAACTTTGTTCCGCCTAAAATTCAAAAATCTAAAATTATCAGTTATCATTATGCATGTACCTATTATAACAAAAATCTTCCTCTTGTTCTTCAAAAATCGCTCTTCAAAAATCACTCTATCTATTTAAAAAAAACTGAATTAAAATCCGTAGCGTAGTTTATAGATCTAAGCATACATAGGGACAAACAGCGGGAAGCAACTTTGTTTTATACTATGTAGTGATACTGGCGTTAGGTGATGGATATACACCTGTTTAATTTTTTGCAGGGAATATTAATCGTCATTGTATTGGTCGCTTTGTTTTAATTCGATGTGTGACGCCCTTGATCGTCTGACGTTATAAACAATGCGTGCATTATATATAAGTGCAAGTATGGTATGTGTTTATCAAAAAAGTTGTGCGTACAGCGGTCCGCGGTGACAATGCCGTCGCATGCCGTGGTACGTATGCAATCATAATATTTAACGTTATTAAGTTTCCACACAAGTATTTTGCGTGAATATTTGTTGACGCTTATTACTCGCTGTCGTTGTCGATGATCGATGTGTCTTCTCGTATTGTATGTTTTTAATACCAAGCATTCGACGCTCACTACGAGTGATATGCTCAGTTAAACATTCAAGAAATCACAATCAAATATCAAGAATCTGCGGTTACAAGTTTCACTTTTGAATAGAACTGAAAAACAAACAATAATGGTAATTAGAAATGAAAAACAATACTTTGGCAACATTGAGTGTTTTTTTTTACCCCAGAAACGTTGCTACTCATGTAGGTCTTCACCGGTTAATTAGGTCTGCTTGATTATATTCCTCAACAGACACAGTAGAGCAAACATAAATAGGTTTTTGTATCGCTAGTGATAGCATAGTCAAAATGGGAATGTTGATATTTAATTTAAAGAATGACTCAAATGTTTTTAACTTGAAGTACCATACGAGTATGCTATTTAGAAGGTAATTGGTAACTGGCCCCGTGAATGTCTATAAATAACTTAAAATGGGATTAAAATCCAGATATCAGCCGAAGACGCGTTACAAGCGTTGCAGCGTAGCTGCCCACGAGCAGCGCTTAACACTACTGTTATACGCCTTTGTGATGAGCCAGTTAACTTGTGAACTTTGTTTCCGATTTGTTGATTCCCTATTACCACGCTGTGTCGCATCATGAACCCTGAGCAGGAAAGCGCCCGACGATAAATTGTAATCCATAAACGACTCCTATAAAACCGGATATAAAACGTCTGCCGATTGATGCGTTTTAACGCCCCATAAAACTACCACTGAGCCCTAATTGTCGGACATGTAGCCGTTCCCTTTCTCGAGTGCTACTGAGCAAGCCACAAATGGTTTTTTACGAGCGCATTGCTCATATTCTTTGCAGCAGTTTACAAGTGTATGGTTTATAATTGTTCCAATTAACACATTACTTTTTTTATTATTGATTTATTAAGGTGACAACAAATTAAAGGAACAAGTACCTACCAGTTTTTGATGACAAAAAAAGTATTGACCTGAACCACATAAAAGTCACTTTTATAAAACATGAGAGGTCTTAGGTAACGTACGTTAATCCGTGTAAGATTAAAGGAAGTAAGTTCAGTGGCGACGCAGTGGTGTAATAGAATGATAATTATCGTAATCTAACATTGATGCCATAAATTAATCTTCCAGTAGAAAGTTACATACATGCATTTGCGGATGTAGAAGATGCTCGGCCGGTTTAAAAATATTGCAACCATTTTTACGGAAAATGATTGCAGCTGCATCTTGAATATACCGATAGTTATAATATGCAAATGTGGTGGTAGCGCGCTCAGTTCTCGATGTACGATGGATATCTTTCGGTTCCGATTGGCCGCCTACTCGCGAGGAATGCCGCGCTCTGGCGACAGTAGAAACTGACGCCACACGGTATTCTCATCTTTTTATCCAATTCGCATCGATTTTAGGAATGCACGTATACTTAACGATTCACCTAACTTTTGATAGTACAAAACCCACATCCTTAACATTGCACAATGTTTTGGAAGATAGAATCTGTCAGCTTATATAAAGTGTAATACACTAAATAAAAATGTAATTTTTTAACATTACTTGTAATAATACTTGCATGCATTTTGAGAGTATCAATTCTTATAATAATTAAGGTATTTATAGTCGTTAAATAAAATATAAAGGTATGTTTTAAAAACATAGTTTGTAATTTTTTTTACTTCACGTGGGTCTGGCTTATAATGACGGGATAATGCAAGTTTGCCAGTTATATCTTGTAGCACGGATATCTTCTATATAGATATATAACTGACATATCGATGCACAGCCCAAACTACTTTGATTAAAATGAAAATTATCCCTTAATATAAAAATGTGAGAAAAGTTTGTATGAAAATAAATTTTGATGCTAACTTTATAAAACTATTTGGCTTTCTGATTTGATATAATTAAAAATTAGTTTATCATTCTAGAAAAAACGATCCCTATGGGGGTAAAATAAGGGTTGAAAGTTTTTTCGAAAATGCGCATAATTTTATGCAACCTGAATGATACTTAGTATTGGGGTTGGTGGTTTAATAGGTGTCTGTTGACAAAACGGGGGAAGGGGGGTTATACCCAACTTTATCTTTCAATTATCTAATGGTGGATCATAACGGTTTACGCGAACAAAGTCGCGGGTTCTGTTAGTTTAACCATAACATACAAACAAGTACCGCAGAAGCATTAATGTTAGAAGTATTGGAGATTCGGTAAATAAAACTACGTCATAACCCAGAGACTGTCAGTACAGGACTCATTTATTCAAGAATTCTTACTACTTAAACATTGATCAATATCTAGCCACATAGCTACGATCTGTATAACCATACAATAATTTGTTTATAAAGTCGCCGTACTCGAAGTGCGGCTATCAAATATTAGAAAAGTAATAATAAAAATCTGCCTTTGTCTCTAGTGATAATACCAGGAATAGATTTCGTTGGTTTACTTGATTAAGCTCTTATTTCCTACTTTAATATTGGGGTTATAAATAAAGTATTGTCCTGTTCACTGATTATCTCATCTATGCTTCTTAGCATTATTGTGCACATAGATTAGTGATGCAATGAAGAGTTGTGTATAATTATTCCAATCATAACATTATTGTCATTTACTTCCGCGCCAAGTAAACAAACAACGACTACTCTCTACAATCACTTCGTACGTATTAAAACAATCAATCGAGTTCTGTATAACACGGCGAGTGCATACAATAAGCGATTACCTATGGCACGAGAGCAAATTGGCGTAAGAGATTTACTAACCGACCGTAACATAACAGTAGGCGCCGCGCAATTGTAGGTCACTGTCGAGTTTTAATCACCATCTCTACGCAATTGCTCACCTTAATAAACTCCTTACGTGCTCAAAATATAACTGTTGTTTAACTACCGACGATTAGCATTCGCGGCGACAGTGCGTGATTAACGACATCGAAGTGAACGAACAGTTAGTGCCACACTCGGTGAAATGAACATTTTGTTGTAAAATGCTCAAATATCATCGGCGCTCCCACAGACACAAGTCGCCAGTGCAGTGTTTAAGATGGAGGTTTGTATCTCATGTAAAGAAAATGTCATAACACCTTGTGTAAGTCAAATCAGGATGAACACCTTGCATATGGCCTACAACAGAAAATTGGACACCACTATTCAGGAAAATCATCGAATATGAAGGAAAATATTCTCCATTATTCACACACATTGTCTTGAAAATATAAATTATTGATATTATGGACTACAGAATCAGAAAATTTCCTTAACATACAATTCTCAGTAAAACAAAATACGCAACTGAATCGTATTTTCCAAATTATCTACTATTGAATTCGGAATCTACTTGGTTTGTCTTCCAACACATTCCCGTGAAACGTCAAGAACCGCGTACTCAAATTTACTTAATAACGTTTGGTGTTGTGTTTAGATCGTCCGGGGACTCAGATGCGGCGAGCACGTCGGCCGTGGAGACGACGCTGGAGCGGTTGCGCGGCACTCGCGGCGCCCTGGAGGAGCTGTGGTCGGACCGCGAGCGACGCCTTGAGCTCACGCTTCAACTTAGACATTTTGAAAGGGATGCTCTGGAGGTTTGTTATATTTCCAATACGTAGATACCTACCGATCATTAATAATGCCTAATAGTATTTTTTCTTACTTATATGTAAAGTTATTTTTATGTAGCTGTCCTTTGTTTTTCGAGTTGATACTCGATAGATAGCGTGATCGACATGTTTGTTAAATCTGAAAAAAAAACATCAATTCTTTTTTGTATTTGTATAAGAATTAATATTATATATAATATTATATATATTATACGATAACTACAACCGGTAGGTACACACACAAAAAGTGTCTAGCGAGAGAAATGACAACGCTGGAAGGTGTATGAAACTTGTACCAACCGTCAACAATCTTGAAACTGTGCCTCAAATAGATTAGATTAGAGATGAATGCCGACGACAGCTCTAACAGAAAAGTGGCAGAGACTTAATTTCGAAGGTAATTAAACATGCTTCCAAAAACTTTCGATCTTTTTCCATTTGGTATATAATCACACCAGGTGAAATATTAGAAGCAGAAATCTTAATATCTTGGACTATTAAAACTGCTCGTGTACAGCGTGAGGTACATCACGGCGTCAGGCTCGATGTCATGTAATGAAACTTTAACCGATGGCTAGGAGAAAACTTGAACAGATGCCAACGTATTAAATCATAGTGGTGCATACAACGCTGCACTCGTATCGCACAATAGAATTCTTTACCCATGGCCATCCGTGAATTTTATGTACTGGCTGATAAGAATTGATTACTTTCAGACAATCAAGGTTGATAGCAGTATTAAACATAGGTGTAATATTATGTAAAACGTAACTTAATGAATATTCACAGTGCGTTGAACCGTCAGAATATCAAGTACAGAACAACCAGTTTAAGATAACGAATTACCGACTGCAAAATATGATACTTAGATATAGTATGAATGATTACTATTGCACATTATTGTAATCTGATGATACATTAAGCATGCAATATGATTATAATGTTACATCATCGCTTTCATCTCTGTATCGATTCGCTATTGAGATAATTCTTGATCAAATCTAGGCTCGCACTACGTCTTCAAGGTGTTCGACAATAGGATGTAATTAAAAAGGATATGTAACATAAAATCGTACGTGCGTATATATTTTTATTTTACAACACTTTTTAATTTAGATTTGAATGCCGACATAGAAAACCTAACCAAATAATAGTTATGTATAAGCTTTTTATTTCCTTAATTATAGGACATAAAAATAATACTAATTGTGAATTAAATTTTACTATAATCTTTTATAAACTTTAACTTTCCCCCTTTTCCCTGCAATTAAACGCAAGTCATCAACTAGCATTCGTTGTCTTCGTCGTCAACCCATTACTGTCCCACAGCTGGGCACGGGTTTTCTCTCGGAATGAGAGAGTTTAGGCCATAGTCTACCGCGCGGGCCAAGTGCGAATTGGTGGATTGGTGGTGAACTAGCATTAATTTCGTTAGTAATAGTAATAATAAATCGATTGTTCCAGGTGTCGTCTCGGCTGGAGCTATGGGGCGACGAGCTGCAGCGCACGGAGCCTCCCCGCGACCCTCAGCAGGCGGAGCAGGCGCTCGTTGCACATAACGAGAGCGTTGCTAGGATGCAACACGCTACCTTTCAGGTACGTATCACATTGCTCTTATGCAACGTATGAGTTTTCTTTAAAATGGGAAGAGCAAAAGAGAATACATTTCTCTTGAAGGTTATTGGCCACCTCATGGACATCTGTCTACAACCAATAAAAATAATTTGAGTCCTATCTAAGATAGTCATGCTGGGCGTTGTTGCCATTGAGGGTTATTTTAAAATTAGTTATTTATTTGTTAAGGATCGCCAATATATCACTAAAATTATACAACAAAGACAAAAGAAAATATCAGGCGCTTTTCCAATTATATGTAACCACATCTAACACTTGCCTTATAAGCGTCTTTTCTTTACCACATCAGTCAAATAATTGATGGTAAATTTTGAAATATTTAAGATTTTGTATTAGCCGTCACTTAAAATGCCTCATTGCAGGTAGTGCAACAAGGACAAGATTTAGCAGCAGCGATCGCAGAAGCATCGGACGTGATGGCGACGAGTAACGACGGGTCGGAATCCGCGCCGCTGGACGCGCAGGCCCGAGTTCAACTCCTCTTGGAGTTTCTTCATGACAGACAACTGGATCTCGAAGAGTTGGCTGAGGAACGTAGAGCTCGTTTTGAGCAATGCGTGCAATTAGGTAACTAAATTTTCTGGTTATTTACTTTAATGCTCCATAAGGCATAATCAAGATTGACAGTTTTTGTAATTTGTATGTTTTATTTAGTTGAACATCATATAAAACATGCGATAAATAAAAATGCAATGTTATATGACTTATTGAATTATGTAGTACGATATGATACGATATATGTATTTGCGCTCACCAGGTCAGTTCCAAAAGGACGCTGCCCAAGTTGTAAGTTGGATAAGAAACGGCGAAGCAATGTTGGCCGCCTCGTTCTCGATTCCCGGAACACTATCTGAAGCGGAGCAGCTAAAGAGGGAGCACGACCAGTTTCAAGTGGCTGTGGAAAAGACGCACGCGAGCGCCGTGCAAGTAAAATATCGGGCGGACGCTCTCCGCGCCGCTAACCATTATGAACCACACACTATAAGGTACGATAACATAATTAAATGTTCTAATACAAAGAGGCGAGTTGATGTATTAATAGATCCTATTATTTTATCGAGTAAATACTTAGTTGTCATATTATTTTTGGATATTCCAGAGAAATATCCGAGGAAGTCACTGAAAGATGGCAACGGCTGGTGACGTGTGCGGAAGAGCGCCACAAGCTCGTTACCGCGTCGCTGAACTTTTACAAAACGGCGGAGCAAGTGTGCTCCGTGCTGGACTCCCTCGAGCGCGAGTACCGGAGGGACGAGGACTGGTGCGGGTCTGCCGCCGCGCCCGCCGCCGATGAACTACAGCTTGCACAGAATCTAGACAAAGCCGCACAGGTTTGTTGCTGTATTTGAATTTATCGCTGAATTGTTCCATTTGTTGTTTTTGTACAGATATTTTTAAGAACTATATAGAGTATAATATATACAATTAAATCTACTAAGATAGAGATAAATGCTATTACCAAAAAATGTTGTAATTGTAGTCTCCAGACACGTTTCATTACAGAAAATACTTCATTTATTGAATTAGTACCTGAATTGACAAGAAAGACAGAACCGTTTAAGCAATGCAGTAATTGCTCTACATTATCATAAAAGTACACCATGAACTTTAGACGTATATTTTTACATTGCAGGTGGCTGCATTAATAGTAAAACATGGAGAACAGAAAGAAGCATTTTTAAAAGCGTGTACGCTAGCGCGTAGGACTGCCGAGACGTTCTTGAAGTATGCGGCGCGGTCCGCACAGGTTCACGGGCAGACTGCAGCGGCCAGCAAAGCGCACCACGAACAAACAAGAGCTATACTCGATACCCTGTTGGCTCAAGAAAATAAGGTGGGTCCCTTCCTTCTATCTCAATATGGGTAGCCTGATTGTAAGGCATCTTAAGACACGGTATCAGAGGTATTGATATATGTTGGCACTTTTGGAACTCCCTTAGCACTCAAAACTGTTCTCAATGGGGACAAATACGAATTGATTGTCTTATAAATATGTAGCACTAATAATATTTTATTTTAATATTGAGATTTAAAGTCGGTAAAAAACAATTTAGCTATCTAGCACGAGGAAATCCATAGAGCTTGTTCTAAATGTAATATATAATAAGTTGCTTACGCAATACAATTTTACGCGCTAAATGAAGCAAACAAAATTTTGTACTGGCACTAATACTCGTTTAACATCATTTTCTTATGGATATTTAAATTACTAAAGTATTTCTAAGTCCATTGACGCCTTTTATGTATGCTTTTGAAATTAAGGTGTCACATTTATGTTATGATGAAAATAATGTGTGTTCTTAATGTCCATATTAACTTTTATTATTCCGAACTGCAAAGGCTGCCTGTTACAATTCGGGACAAGGTTAGGCTGGCCCATTTCACACCCTATTATAATTTAACTATAAATATATCTGTGATAAATTTTAATTTGTTTCCGGTATTCTTGAATTGTCATGTCTTTTTACCCGTTTCATTCTAAACATTATTTTTCTCATTGCTTTGCATAAATATACCATGATGTCTATTTATATGTATAAAGGTTATATATTACTACTATCATAATTATGGGGGTAACGTTTTGTAATGATTGAATACCTATTCTATACAATCACAATATTGCGGTTTTAACGATATCCGGCACACCTACGGCGTCTATTTTTGAATTTGGTTCTAGTTTATTGTTTTCCGGGTATATGCACTAATGCAGAAATAATAATAAAACCGTTCTATAGATACAATCTGACATAATGCTTATTTACAGTGCTACTAAGCCAGCGTTATTAAACAATTGCAAACAAACAAGAGTGAAACATGATTGAAATCGCACGCACTGTATATTTGTTGACACTTCTAGCGACAATTCGTCTTATGTCATGGAAAAATATTTATGTAATGCATTCTTTATTTGTCGTTATCGGTATTGTAAACTACTATTGGAGTTTTCGTGCGTATGTGCGTAGTCCGGTTGGCTGTTGTAGGCTGTGTGTTATGATGCGTGATGCGAGTGGTTTGCGTGCGACGGTCAGTGTCAGTGGCATCGTGGCTGAATAGGATATTATAGGAACAATACCTCTTTTGTTGGCCCACGATGGTATCGCGCGGACGCGATGGCCTCGTGTGATGTTGCAAACTCGCCCATCACTCGCATCAGTGTCACAACATGTCTCTTTTTAATCAGTGCCGTCAGTGTTATAATGATTGGGAGCTTTTTTACGTTATTAATTCAACCGGTATTCGCTTAAAATAATTGTATTTTCAATATTGTTTAAGTAATTTATATGAAAGTTTATTGTTTTTAATTTGCATAATGAGTCAGTCGTGGTTAGTTTAAAAGGCATTTTATAGAAATTCTTTTTATATATATATCTGTTGCGTGCGGCCAGGTACTGGAACACTGGACAGTGCGTAAGAAGCGTCTCGAGCAGTGTCAGCAGTTCGCGCTGTTCGAGCGGTCGGCGCGCGCGGCGGTCGAGTGGATCCGCGAGACGCAGGAGCGGTGCGGCGCCGCGGCCGCGGCCGCCGCGGCGGGCGTCGCGCGCGAGAGCCGCGAGCGCGTGCGCCTGCTCGCGCAGCTCGCCGACGGGCTCGTGGAGAAGGGGCATCCGCACGCAGTGCAGATCAAGGAGTGGGTCGCCGCCGTTGATGCTAGGTACAGTTATATCTTTAATTGTGTATTTTCACATAGAATTACAGAGGCTTATTACTTAGTTCGCCGCGATGGTCGAATGTGGATTTCTGTACTTCACACATATTTGAATTTTATTTTTACACAGAACTTCTAGACATAAATAGCTCTTTACAATTTCCTCCGCCATCAAGCAGTATGTGATTGTAATTTTTAATAAGAAAATAACTCAGAGATGAATTTAAATCCAAACCCATTGACTATCATTATCGTTTGACATATCATAGACTATCATTTAATTTTTAGAATGAAACTTCTTTAGACTCACCATTAAAAGATAAGAATATAGTTATGCTGCAGCAATACACTACATACATTATAATATTTATTAAATTATTTCATATTTTTGCCCATGTACACATTTACACAAACACCCATTTCTTTACATACTTTGGATTCATATACATACGTATAACATAATATAAGTGAATTAAATGGCCTCTTTCTCCGGTTTAGATATGCGGAGTTCAGTGGTTCCATGGAGGGCGGCGAGAGCGAGGCGGAGAGCGACTCCGGCGTGGCGCCGTCGCTGGCGTCCACGCAGTCGGCGGAGAGCGAGGCGCGCGCGGAGCCGCAGCCCGCCGCGCCCGGCGACGATAAGCGGCGCAGCGCTCGCCGCAAGGAGTACGTAGTCATGCACGTTTTTATTATCTGATTGAAGTAGCAAACGAGCATGCAGTCCACCTGATGGTAAGTGCTCACTGCCGCCCGTAGACATCTGTAAGCAGTTCTATCTGAAGTCAATCACAGATGCGTTGCTACTCCCGAGGACTATGATGGTCGCCTCATATAGAAGTGTGCCGGCAACCACACCCTTCTATCGAAACGCAAGACATGCTTCACGTTAGAAATAGGTGTGGCGGTGGTACTTCGCCGGTCGAACCTCTACCACCTTCAGGTTCTACAACCTACCTTTAGTAATGTTGCGCATAATGCCGATCATCGTGGTCATCACTTTCGAAACAGACGTTGCATTTGTGTGGATTTAATTATATGGAATTACGTTGGTGTGGCAGCCAAGCGTGATACTGTCATACCCCGCGTCATCATTTGCAATCTTCGAACAAGGGAAACATTTAAACAAAAATATTGCAAAACACACAGTAATATGTAGATTTTAATTAATTGGACGACCCTCGTGGCGGAGCGGTTACCATACCGGTCTGACGCGCAATGGGTGCCTAGTTCGATTCCTGGCCAGACAGGTATCTGAATGATGAATTTAGATTGTATGTATGTGTCCATGGTACCCATGACACAGGAAAAAATCCTAGTGTAGTCCTAATCCTACGAGTGTATAAAGCTTATTTTTTAATTAAAATAACAAGCTTTTACACTCACGCTACACTTACATAATAACTGCGTAGTATGCAGTCTACCGTATGAAATGTGACTACTGCCGCCCGTAATGATCTGATAGTGAGATTTAAGTTGAATCTGCCCATAAGTGCATCTCCGTTTCTACTCCCTTTATTAGACAGAAATAGATGTGGCAGTGGTATCTCTGAGTAAAACCACAAAGGATTCAATTACCTTCTAAAACATATAAATAAATCACCTATTGATAAAAAGCTGTACTGCCCATAGTCGTCTACCTACGGGCTCAACCTCAAATACAAAGATCATCAACATTATATGAGTATACTAATTAAAAATCTTTTCTGTACAGATTCATAATGGCTGAACTATTGCAAACAGAACGTGCATATGTAAAGGATTTGGAAACTTGCATTACATGCTATCTGCGTGAGATGCGCACTGATCCTACCTCAGTACCGGCTGCTTTACACGGGAAGGTTAGTTACGTGCTGTATGCATACGCTATGGTTTACTTAAAAGTGTGTTGTTAAGATGGTAGTGTACTACAATATTGGCTGATTACATTTTGGGCAAGTTATTGCTAGCAAGTGTTTTAGTGTCGTTTGTATCAAAATTCAGTATTTATATATTAAACGTGATAAGTAAGGTAGTTTTTATTTAAGATAATATCAAAACGACAATTACTTGTTTTTATTTATTGTTTGTGCATCCGCGTTGGGTTGATGTTAGGCAACATAGAAAAGATTGAAAAGATTACTATGTACGATCGATACTTGAAACAACATTATTTTGCAGGAGGAATTAATATTCGGCAATATCGAAGAGATCCACCGCTTCCATGAGCGGGTGTTCCTTCGCGAGCTGGACAAGTACGAGACGATGCCGGAGGACGTCGGCCATTGCTTCGTGACGTGGGCGCGCGAGTTCGACATGTACGTGTCGTACTGCCGCAACAAGCCCGACAGCAACGCCGCCGTCGTGCAACACGCCGGGGATTACTTCGAGCGGTGAGTGGGAAGCTGACGATAAGCGAAATTATTGATTTGATATGGTATTTACTGTAGTAGATATTTATAAACTGTATTTAATGTTTTTTAACTCTAAGATATATATTGGCGTGAATACGTCTAGACGCTTGTTAAGTAGTGATATATTTTTTATCACATTGAAATAGCTAACGAGCAAGCATGCCACCTCATGGTAAGTTGCCATTTCCGTCTGATCAGCGAGTGACTTCAGATAGAACATCTGCTCTCTATGTTCATGTAGGACAGGGGTTCTACCTGAAGTCAGTCACAGATGCATTGCTGCTTCCGAGAAAATAAATACTCGCCTCATATAAAAGTGACCCGGCAGCGACTGATCAAGAATTCTGACCACTCTAGGCTAATTATAAGGTCGCGCCCCCACCAGATGTGTTACAGCCGGCCTAAAAGTATTAACTACAGCTTGTCGAACAAAAAAAAGGTCGCCAAATCTACATCTACCGGTGTGTTAGTGTTTTGTCTCGGTCTAGTTGAAATATGTAGGGTAGATGCAATGATGCTAGATTAATAGTGCATATGAAAACACGATATCAGCGCGCCCCCTCAATCCTCGCGCCCTAGGCTGCAGTCTAATTAGCCTAAGGGTTAATCAGGCTCTGTAAATCGGCAATTGCACCCTTCCACCGATACGCAAAAACTGCTTTACACTTAAATTTCTTGTGTTGCTTAATACTATTTGTATAATCAATGAATAAGTTTAAAGCATTAATTAAGAATTAATTTTGCCGTAAAGTATATTATAAAATATCTAATTATTTAGAGGACAAAACAGCTTGGGACTGAGCAATAATATACATTTGCATAGTAGATTTAATAAGTGTCCAAAGTGTATCGTATCTTGCTAAACAGGCTTCTTCATTATTAAGCTGTAAGGGAAGATACTGGACCTAGCTTTTAAAACCAAGTAAAAAACATGATTGTTAATATATATAAAAAACATATATGAACAAACAAAAAAGACTAACTCTCTGAGCTTCTGAGCTCGTGTATCCGGTAGTAGTGTAAGAAAAAAATGTAACTGAGAATTTGTAACCTACGGGGGCCCCGTAGGTCTATACAAAAAATATATTGTATTACATAAATCGCTAATAAATACGTTAATAATAATAGATTGAAGGCGATAAGTTTTTTAGGAGTACTTTTAAAATTTTGGAGAGGGGTTAGAAAATTGATTTATCGAAGTGAACGGCAGTCAAAATAAGTTAAAACCAGATTAATGAGAACGCGTTTTGCTAGGTGTGCCGTAAAGAACTCACAGTGCTCAGAATAGAACTCTTTTTGCCTATAAAAAAGGCAAAAAACACGTATGGCGTATGGCAGTCTCTGATATTTATTTTGTTTCTGTTTTTGGTATTATTTTGGAAATAGAAATGTGAAAATTATGACTTTCTAGCTATTACGGTTTACGAGATGTAGCCTGGGCACGGACAGACGGACAGCGGAGTCTTAATAATAGGGTCTTAATTAGGAACCAAAGTCTCTGTTTTATATGACTCGTAAAAATGTTCCGAATTCTAGAAATATTGAAGAAATGATGGAAATAGTGCATGTATTCTTTAACAATATTTCCGGCAAACAATTTGTCTATTTAATATAATACTAATAATTTTGTTTAAATAAAAGCGTGGTCTCATTAGGAGATATTTACTATGAAATATTTATTAACTATTAGACAGTTGGCTAACAAACTATTAGTTGAAGGCGGTTAAATCAATTGGTGAGCCACAAACTATAAGAATATACGACAAAGTAGTCGCTCGTTAGCTATTTATTATCCAAAAACTACGAAGCTATTTTGTTGGTATTTTTGTATAACCTTGTAGATGAAATTGCAATTAACTCTTTATGTAATATAGCTTCTTGCTACTAGTTGATAGCTCCTAAATGTAAATGCGCCCTAGTCTCATTAATGACTACTACAATATTATATTGTTTGTGTCAGGGTTCAGCGAAAGAAAAAATTGGAACACCCATTGGCTGCATATCTCATCAAGCCTGTACAGAGGATTACCAAATATCAACTTTTGCTAAAGGACTTACAAGCTTGCTGTGCTGAAGGTCAAGGTGAAATTAAGGTAAGTTTTTTTTTATTTATTTTATTATAGAAGTAGCTACTGTCCATCTGGTGGCAATTAGCTGACAACGTAGATCTGTAATAAACTTCAAATAAGATTGAAGTCTTACCTGAGTCGACAATAGTTACGGTGCTGCCCTTGAGAACTCAGTTGGAACGCTTTGGATAAGTGGCTTTCAATTATCACACTCCTCAAACCAAAATACAGCAGCGCTTAACACTGCTGTTGCAAGGCAGAAAATGGGTGTTTCCGCCGGAGTCGAACTATGACTACTACTACTACAAAAAAAATCTTCTTTCTTCATCTTTATAAAAATGAATGTTTGTCTGTATGTCTTCTATAGAATCGTAAACTATTCACTTTAGCAAAGTTGTTATTCCTGACTTCGCGAAGGTTTCTTGTGTATTTTTTCGTGATGGCGTAGCAACGCGCGCACGCTACAGCTAGTCCTTGATAAAATATGTATAAATTTATCAATTTAAGCACACAGAATGAATAAACATACATAGAGCTGATAGATGTATTTGTTTCAACCTTTTTTATTACAATATATTATTTTTGTCTTAAAAGATGTCAAAACATACAGACACCTTAAATTATCATACAATAATGGTGTGTAATGACACTACACACCTGTATACATGGTATCAGGTCGCGCACGAGTATGCCTGAGGAAGTGTATATGTGTCATAATGGTGCGTTAGTCGTCGCTCGGTGTTTTCCGTTCCAGTGTCGCACATCCAGTAACTCTTTATCATATTAAAACTTACGTCTAATGATTACGCCTCGCGATAAGATAAAGACGCCTACAATGAAGAATTTTAGTTTGACAATGAATAGAAATGCTCTTTGTAACTCAAACATGTTATATAAACATTTGCAAGCAATAATAATTAGTGTTGATTTGTGAGTTTGTGTGATTGCAACACATTTAAAGACGAAGTTCTGGTGAGTAGTTTTAAAGTTATACGATATATCCTATATTATAATTTGTTAAAACAAAGCATTAAATTGATTTAAAATAAAACGATTCGTCAGTACTTGTGCTGAAATCTGTTTATGCAATGTAAAGAATATGATTTTCACGAAATATCATGTATATTAACGACGATATAAAGCTATTTGTTAATTATTAAATTTTAAAATATTAAATTCATAGACAGACTTACATATTGTAACATTAATCTTATACGATTCATTACCATGTAAAAAAATACATGATTGCAATTATATTAAAAAAAAAGGTCATAAATAAGAAAAAAGACAAACCCGCTGAGTTTCTTGCTGGATCTTCTCAGTTGAGTTCGTGTTCTGATCCGGTGGTAGTGTAAAAAAAAAATGTAACTGACAATTAGTAAGTGCCCTCGTAGGCCTATACAAAATAAAGACATTTCATTTAATTTCATAATTCAGGTAGTTTTGGACATTCACAATATAAGTTGCAATAACCACTTTTCTTGAATTCTTGAGAAAATGTTAATTTTTAATTTATGTATTGTAAATTTAATTATATTATAATCGCTTAAATTATATTAGTATTCTGGATGAAAATAGGTCGTATATATGTTTTTTGACGTCTTTGTCTTCTAATTGGGACATAACCGTAAATATCACTGACAATATCGTAGACTTTAGCTTCTTTTCTTAATATATGTTATCATAGATGGCGTCGGTGGATTTTATTATTTACGTAATAAAAAGTAGTTACTAAGGGTGTTATAGCTGTAGTTAGTTAAACTCTACAAACATGTCAGTAAGCCCAGCGTGCACTTTTTAGGGAAATAAAATTTTAGAAATTGACGGATTAAAGCCATTTTGACCCAGATCTGAACTGATTTACGTCCATTTGTAGAAGGAGCTTTCTTTCGCCATGCAACTTCAAATCTTACTTTTGAATTAGCCACGATTGCCGTTAAGAAACTCCAGGATCCGTGACCGTCTTTTGTCTGATTTGGACTTTTCTGTGCTTATATTATTTAATGCACTAGATTGTCTACTTGAACATTGTGATCTATAGAAGTGCTGTTCCGACTTCTATTAGTTATGTTGTTAAATGAATTACCTACCTATTTAACTAAGTCATTTATTAAGAAACGACTGACACTACAATTTGATGTAAGACAAATTCTAGTAGCTGACTAAGCTGAGTGTTTAATACTACAACATATATAAAAATAATGTCGTCGTCGTCATACCATTATTGTCCCAGAATGAGAGAGTTTATGCCATAGTCCACCGCGCTGGCCAAGTGCGAATTGGTGGACAAATAATGTAAAGGTACAAAACAATTAAAACTGAGTCACAAATAAAACCACTACCGTTGAATAATCGCCTTGCTTCTGACGCATTTCAGCTACTCTTGTTCAGGAGTATAACGAGAATGTTAACAGAAACTGTAATAAAATTGAATCAGCCAATACACGGAAATTCGATACTGAATGGTCGTTTGTGGGTCTTGCGTCGGGAATTTTTCACGTAATATATGTCACATGTCAATATGTGTGTGGTATAAAGTTTATTTTCCGACTGTCAATAGCTGCTATCAAACTTCGATTTAAATTTGTAGTGTTAAAAGACCCACGAGTCGTCAAACGGTCGATAAACAAACAAAATACCAACTAGCGTTACATTCATTGCATTTTTGTTTATTTTATTGTTGACTGCGTGCATAATATACCAACTTTCGTATTGACAGGCACTTTATTACGTATGCGTAGCTTTGTACGACCAGGATTCGCGACATCAAAGCAAAAGCTTTATTTGACAATGTGTGCAAATAAACGGTTCGCTCACTCAATTCCAACGAGGGCTTCCATACATATTGTTTTTTTATGTAGCATCGTCAATAATGTTTTGTGTTTTGTAATGGCGTAAAGCCCATTACGGTCTATCAGCTCGAGTTGTTTGTATAACATTACGACTTAAATACGCTGGACGTGTACCTATCTATTGGAGATTGAACGAACTAGTTCAGTGTCCTTAGTAATTAACAATAGGTTTATACTCAATGTTTTCCTCATGATTCATTAGTTCGCAACATTAGTCTGGAGCGCAGGGAGTGGTATATTCCACGTGTATTGCTTGTGATAATTTTAATATTTGAAAATATTTATGTCATGGAATGGGTAACTTATCTTACGAAAGTGTGATTGTGATGATGTTGAAGTATATAATAAGTGCAAGGACGAATCGAATTGGACCTCTCGCAGTAGAGGATAATAAACATGATGTATGTATTGAAATTTATCCTTCTTATGTACGTTTCAAGACTAATGTTTCAAGACTTTCAAGGAATGTATTTACATAGTTATATTTGATGTTAGTGTGCGCCTATGATTTGTGAAGGTATAATTTAGTGAGCTACCTCAAGTAATATTCAATTAGTTCGTTTGATTTTTCAGAGCAATCCTAATTAGACAAATAAGTTGTCCGTTATATTTTTTTTATTAAATATTACTATGGAATATGTTTCTATATGGCGATAAGTTTTTTTTTTATAATAATGAAGTAGCAAATGAGCATGCAGTCCACCTGATGGTAAGTGGTCACTGCCGCCCATGGACACCTGTAAGCCACTTCAAATAGAACTATCCACAGTCAATCACAGACGCGTTGTTACTCCCGAGGACTAGGATGGTCGCCTCATATAAAAGTGTATCGGCAACCACACCCTTCCATCGAAACGTAAGAAATGCTTCACGTTAGAAATAGGTGTAGCGGTGGTACCTCCCCGGTCGAACTACAATGTTCTACCACCTTTAAAAGGTAACATTCCCTCACATCATTTATTTTGAAAAGCCTCAGAACCTAATCAAAATACAGCGGTACAAAATCATCCGATGTCTGTTAAAAACTTGTATTAATATAATTTTATGCACCTGGTGAAATAAATAATTTTTAAAATGTAGGACGGGTTGGAAGTCATGCTGTCGGTCCCCAAGAAGGCGAACGACGCAATGCACTTGTCTCTACTGGAAGGCTGCGATGTCCCCACCGACAGTCTGGGCGAGGTGGTCCTTCAAGACTCCTTCCATGTGTGGGACCAGCGCCAGATAATCAAAAAGGGACGAGAACGAAGGGTATTCCTGTTTGACTTGCATCTTTTGTTGGCAAAGGAAGTTAAAGACTCGCATGGCAAAGCGAAGTACATATACAAGACAAAGTTTATGGTGAGTATTTTTTTTTCGTTCTATGTAACTTGAGATATTTTTGTGCTTCTCAGAATGTTTTTTTTATGTATGTAAATAATGAGATGGTCGGTTGATGGGTAGTACCTTATTGTTAGGGTGGTTTCATTAAAACTAGTAGTTGCATCACAATTTATAACACATTAATACGTAAGGGCTCCCTCAGAAAGACTGCATTTTTGCAGTTGATGTTTTTAATCGTGTGTGGCCTGACCACATGGATTGAACGAAATCTCCACTTGAATATGTACGCATTCGAAGGAAGTTATGTAACGTAAACATATGCAGTTAATCGTGAACTACGCAATTCATATGCAGATATTCTAAACGACAGAAACGTAAACAAAATAATCGATATACCCACTTTTAACATTTTCATTTTTATCCATATTTGCGACGCCGGCGAAGCAGGTAACTACAACGAAGAAATAACACAAGATAAATAATTTCAGTAGCAATAAAAAAATCTCGACTTCATTTTTACCGTTCAATTGATACAATCCATGGCAAGCATACAGTCAATCTAGGAAAGCCCTAAAGATTCATTTCGTACATTGGTCTTTGTTTCATACATCATGACGATAGTAACGGTCGCCGCCGCCCATAGAAATCTGTAATCGTCCCAAATAACATTTGAGGTTGGCTACAGTTACTTTGAGCCCCTAAAAACTAAGTTGGAACGCCCCTAATAAGTACGTCAGTGGCGTAGCGCGAACCAAGTAGACGTGGCAACTTCCTATTAGCGAGGCCCCCTTGCATGATTTCATGGGATGGTGGCCTTGAAAATGTCTTTGCCTCCTTTTCCAAAGAGAGCTTGCGAGGCCTCTTTGAGTAGGAGGCCGTGGGTGATGGCCCATTGCGCCCACGCCCAGCTACGCCACTGAAGTACGTCTTCCTAACCACATCCTTCCAACTATACCACGGCAGCGTGAACAAAGCAGTTTTATTTGGAAATTGTTACTTAACTTTAATTAGAATTATGTTGCGAATATTGCAAATTGGACTTTAAATACAATTACTGTTGACTGCCACATTATAACTCCGTCGAACCGCTAGTAATCGTCACTAATTGGATCGTTAATTATTTTTACAAAATTAATTTTGATGTTGATATGCGTTAATCAAAATAATTTTACTTAAATCGTTTATAAATATTAGAAGTTATTTTTGTAATTTATATTTTAGAGATTTTTTATTATAATTACCTCAAATCAAAACCTTTAGATACGTAGTCAATAATAGGAGGTAATATTGAATTAGAAAGTAAGCATACAGTCCATCTGGTTATAAATAATGTCACTCCCACTCGTTGAAATCTGAAACCTACTTCATTTTAGATAGTGGTACTTCCCGGTACATCACCAAATACGTTGCCACTCCTGAAGGCTTAAGATAATCGCATGTCTAATTTAGCCGTCATCCATACGCCTCCACTAAAACGCAACAACTGTTTAGGCGAGGAAAAAGAATCGCACTGAAATCGTTAATTTTTTGGACATTTTAATAATTATATCATGCGAAATATATATTAACAGTACATGGATTTTATACTATGTGTTAGATAAATGTCTGTGTCAAGTTTGAATCTGACCGAATTGTATAGTCTTATTATTAATTATTTAGACATCTGAGCTGGGCGTGACAGAGCACATCGAAGGCGACGAGTGCAAGTTCTCGGTGTGGACAGGCCGCCAGCCGATGGCGAGCGACTGCAGGATTGTACTCAAGGCACCTTCCCTTGACGTCAAGCAGACGTGGGTGCGTCGCCTCCGAGAAGTCATACAGGTAAACTATAATTCCTAAAATCTACATAAGTAATTCTCGGCGTCTTGGAATACTTAACTTCGTACTGACCTTGTGTACATTTACTTACGTATACTTATTTAAACATTAATTATGATTTCATCGCTTTTTTTTCTATCATCTATGTACATTGCAAGGTGTGTTTTGTTTCGTAGTCAATTAAATCATTTTGTATTATTATTCCCATTTTAATTAATATTGGCTATTAGAATTTAATAGTTTGTTAATTTTCAATGGTAAAAATTGTTTATTTTCGCACAGGAAACCTACTTTAGTGCCGCGTTACAACAACCACCTAGGAGTCCCGCCCGCGTACATCCTAACAGCTCACAGCGTTCTAGCAGGTAAGCTTTATGCTATTTATTTCCGACGAGAGGTGCGTCAAAAGACGATGTGTTATATTATAGTTTTAAATCACAACCATTACAAATTCTCATCGTATCCGTGTGTTTAGGTATTCTGTATGTCTCTCATAATATATTTTAGGTATAATTAAAAGAGAGTTATTTTTAAGTCGTACCTACAATTTTATTTAAAGAATGCGTTGCGTAATTATAACATGCAATGCTGATGTTATCGTTTGTTCAAAGGGACCTGGACTGTACGTCCATAGACGAAACTAATGAAAATCTCGACCGCAACTCGCTGGCGTCATTCGGCAGCGGCAACACTACCGATTCTGATAAGGTAAGTAATCGATTATAAGTTTTATCGTTGTACAACATTGCTTAGAAAACAGCTTAACGTGGGATACACCGTAGGAAAATGTGAATCGTCGTTTGGAACTATATAAATCTAATGAGAATGCTACATGCCCCTAGCATGTTAATATCTACAGTATATCTGTAATCGTGAAATCATACTATGCATATACTGCATAATATATGTTGTTTTAAAAAATAAAACATATTGCTATAGATTAATTTAAAAATTCGAAATCCGTTGTTATTTAAAAGAATATTTTACGCTGACCGACCGAGAGTTCGGTTTCGGTTTCAGCGTTTGTTTTTTTTTCGGCATAAAAAGAGCCGAAACTTTCGGCCACGCGGAAACTTTGTGAATGTTTGTGACTTATTGTGCGTCTTTCTGTGAACTTCGCGGCCAATTAGTGCTTGTTTTTTTAAGTCTTATTCCTTTAGGTACATGTTCTAAGTGAGCAACTATGTAGTAATGCTGGATAATTATACTCAGAATTAGAATAATCTGCTAGATGGCAAAACTGTTTTTCTTTGCGTACAATATTGCAGTCCTCAATTCCAAATTCTGAATTTACTGAAAGACTACTGACAGACTTACTGGAAGACTAATTTCAAATTAAATCTCGATTAAAATTTAAAAGATATTGTGAACACCATTATTAAACTGTCTAATTAAGGGCCTGTAGTTAAATATGTAATATTTATGTGTAACTGAATAATGTTTTTAGAAACGTGTACTTTGAATAAAAGACTTTACGTTTACATGGCATAATAAATATATTACTAAGGTTCTGTATCTATATACACGTAAATACATGTGTTAGTTTAAAGCACTAGAATTTAGTATGTAACAGAAAATTTTAATGTGTTCAAGTGAGTTTCGGTTTCAGCTAAAAAACCAGTTTCGGTTGGACACTAATATTTTATTTATATATTTTATAAGGAATTGGCGAGGTTTAAGTAGTTTTGATGGCAATATCGGACTGTTCACATTGAATACTATTTATCTATTTCGATTCATAAGATAAGATTCAGGGACAAATAAACAGTTTCCAGCCGTTGTAGTAGTTTCTCCAGGTAACGTTATTAAAATTCAGGTTGACCCGGTTTCCTAACTCAGGCTCCACCAGGGCGGCGCACGATAGCGAACGAAATTGTCACTTTCATTGAGCTCGAGTGGCTCAAGTATGTTTTCGTGGATCAAAAGTATTATGCGTCCAACTATACATTGTCTACTACTAGTGATATGGTTCACTGCTGTGTTTTGAATTGTGTTTCTTTTTATTTCTTGAATGGAAACGTTGTCTCTGAACGTAAAAGCTAAATTATTAATTTATATGACAATATACATTCTAGCCTTCTTAGAGAAAAAAGGTATAGGTGTAAAAATTTTATAAGCGACGTGTATCGCAGCGACAATGTAAATGTTAAGTACATTATTTTGGCAATGGGAATTATAATAGGTATGGTAAGTTTCAAGATACTAAGGTATTCAGTCGTAGCAATGCTAATGCGGGTAAATATATAGTTTGACGACCCGCGTGGCGGAGCGGTTACCATACCGGTCTGACGCGAAATTGGTCCCGGGTTCGATTTCCGGCCAGACAGGTATCTGAATGATGAGTTTATATTCGTGTTCTGTGTCTGGGTGTATGTGTATTCGTCTTGTGTGTGTCCGTGGTACCCACGACACAGGAGAAAATTTTACTATGGGGCTATGAGTGTAGAAAGCGTGTGTGTTTTAAATTGTAGATGTTGATGAGCGGCAGTGGTCACTTACGATAGAAAGAAAATATTATATTACCTAATTAGGATAGTTTCGTACAAATAAAAGTAAAGTTCTGAATAGAAGTGAAAACCTAGGAGAAATCCCACAGCAACTGACATGGCGATATCTAAGGATTTAATTAAAAGTTTACGGATCTTCTCCGACATCTGTAACGAATTATTTTGCTTTAACGTTATAATAAGGCGCGGTTCTTTTGCAAATACTAATAGGTTAATTAAGTCATGTTTCATTATTAACATCATTATGAATTTCACTTCAATTAGAGTACGTTAATTAAAAGACAAAAGCTACGAAATTAACTCTTTATTGAGTCGCAAAGCAACTAATTCCTTTGTTATTCTACTGATACTGAAGCGTATATATTTTTTTGGTTATTTTTTTTTGTTCCATACCTATTATTTGTGATATCAACTCCGCAATATACCTGATGTTGCGGAGTTTCTGGCATAAGAAAAGTAGTGCTTTATGCATCTCTTAAAACTGGATATTGCTTACCCAAGCTAAACCCACATTATTCTTTTATTGAGTGTTTACCAAATAAAACTGTGTTATTAATATCTTTCATCAGATAAGGGTATGGTAAAATGTTACGTGCGATTTCTTTTAATGAATAGTCATTAATGGTTGACTCTACATGGGACTTTGGTTGCAGTCTCCTCGCCACGTTTGTAATTTTTCTTCTGAATCATATGCGGTTTCAAAACCGCGCAGTATTAATTACATATCAAATTAACATTGATTTTGGGTTGAACTTAAAGAAAAATTAACAACAAATTTGAAAAGTTAATTGAATACAATCCGTTCCATTCAGAGTTTTAAATAACAATATTTTTTGTATTAAAATATATGTTTTCATAACATATCATCATATTCATTGCTATGTATTAAGTAGTACTGACATACATTTTATAAATCATTCAGAGTCCATTATATTAATTAATTTCACTCATATATCACTGTTGTAAAATAATAGCATAGTAGAATGAGCGATGGCAATGAGGAAAAAAACACGCAGGCATGAGGACTGCCGACGAAAGTAAAAATAATATTTTTTAATACTCAGACTATGAAAATTAATTTTAATATTTGTAAATTAATATTTGAACCTTAGTAAATATTGATACAAAGTTCCAACTTCTACAAAATTAATATTTTTTTTGTTATCTATCAATCTACATAATATAAAAATCAGCACATGAAGTAATAATTGTACTGCATGGTAAGCACGGTAATGTTTATCGGTAACACAATGCAAAAAATGCATGTGAAATATATATAATTTTGAAGACTATCACACCGAGTGATTGTATGAAAACATTTAAACAGGTCTTAGAGCGTCGCCAGACTGACACACTACTTTGCTATTGACCGTACCTTTTCTTCTATCGAAAATCAGTCAGCGCGCCTAGAAATTTTCACTTCAAAACTTACTCATTGTCACGCCTGTGTGACAACTTGCATTTCCAAGACGAATGCTAGGGTCTTCCCTCGGAACCTCGTTGCCTAGAACGAGGATGATGATTTCATGGTAACCGAGGTGAGCACGATATAATCAAATGAGGTAAACTAAACTAAAATATATTTATTATGCCCTTTTTATACTCATAAGAGGTGTACAGAGTTATTGACATATCGTTAAGTGAAGTCCCAACGCTATCTCGAATCCGTAGCAACAGGCAAGAACTCATAGCACAAATAACGCCAGAGCCGCAGAAAAGGCGCGAAATTAAACAAAATTAATTGTACTTTATAATCCTAAACTATATGCAAACCTGCGTTATTACGCAACATACATAATAATTGCAAAATACATAATAATGATATTATAAAAACTAATTAGCGTAGTAATAATTAAAATATGTAAGAAGTAAGATGATTTAGAAACCAAAGCTTCTCTAACAAACTACACTCTCTCTACAAAGCTCTACAAAGAAAAGTCTGTTTAAAATTTTAAGCTTTAATGATATACTTTTATGTAGCGTATATTATTAGTATCTATAATTATTTAAGGAAATATTTTAATGTGCATAAGACCTCCTATCGGTATAATTACAAATGTTTAATATTACTTTGAGTATTATTAATTCACGTTTTACGGTTGTCTAACCTAAATGAAAATCATCTTGGCGTAATCGAGTTGCCTATTAATCGGAAAGATATCGGTGCTTGTTAATGGGAGACAAGGAGATTAATATCGAATACGATGCGGAAAAAATATTATTGAACTGAAATTGAAGTGAAAGGATCCGGATGAAGGGGATACGTAAAGTAACATGCGTCGAGTCTCGCACGGAAAAGGATAGGAGTATAACAAATATGCGTGGGGAATATATCTGACGTCACAATATTGTCAACATAACTGACATTGAACACTGTTCAAACTATCTTCGTTTTACGTATTTGCAATGTCTATATATACTTACTTAAGAGTACATAACATGTCAATAAGCAGATTAAGCCGACAACTATTTTCTTGACTGCTTATAACATAGATTTTATTAATTAATGCTGGTATATGCGGCTTTTAACCTGGGATCATAAGCCTGTTACCCATATAATTTCTCTTTAATAAGATATTTTGAACGAACGAAAAAAACGTAGTAAAAAGTGTCTTATGTATAATATATTATTTTTTATGATTTCAAGATCGATTTCAACTATGTAAAAAAATACTATGAATACCAGCACCAAGCAATATTTTCATCTTATTCTTTTATTTTAACTTTATAAACCGTCTATGTCATTATTGTCATTAAATGTAAATGATTTGACATGGTGATGTAGAGTATGGAATACGAGCTATCGGACGTTGTTCGCGAACGGATTAGGCGCGGCCATCGACAAGAAACTGTGTAGAATGAATTCGGGAAACGTAGTTCGATACGGAGGCTGCGTAGTGAGAGGGCGCGGGTGTACGCTAGCGAGCGGTCCCGGCGGGTGGTGCGGCGAGCGGCAGTGGCGACAGCGCCGCGCGCCGCACCAGACGAGGCGGGCCGCGATCGCCGCTCCCGCTCGCGCCCGCGGCCGCACGTGCCGGCGCGATGGCCACCACCCCGCCGCCGCACCCGCCCGCCGGGCCCGCGCTCCCAAAACAACACAAAAGTCGCCGTAAAATTTCGCTCCCGTGGTTCAGGCAGAGCTCGGTGAGCGCGCCCCATGCGGCGCTCTCTAGACAACACACCATTGACACGCCGAGCTCCTTTCATGCGCGTCTTCTCAAAGGCAACAGACAGCGTCAGGTGAAAACGTCGCACCTGCACTTTTGCATCGCGCGCTCCCGCGCAGGAACCCCCGCGTGGCGGGTCGCGCCGCCGCATGTAGGCGTTCACTTTCGCGCCATGCACTTGCACTAATATATATTTACACTCGTTGCCTTCCTTCATCATTTAACTATCATCCGCTTTCTGTGTAACTAAGCAATTAAACAATCGTTTGCAATTATACGGAAATGTGAAACACAATTGTTTTTTATTTGAATTTACAATTCATAACAAATTGTTAACAGAGTAATAAAAGTAAATCCATTTTATAATGCACTTTGTTGTTGTTGTAGAAGAATTTTATACCTAATAATCTATGCTTGCTGTTCTTTATATTTTTAATTTTATCTTTACTGATTGACCGCTAATTTTAATAAATTATTTATCCTTTGCACTATAATAAATAAATTGCAATCCGTACTGGCTCCGACTCGTTTCCCCATCAACCCATTATTGGCCCACCGCTGGGCACGGGTCTTCTCTCAGAATGAGAGAGTTTAGGCCATAGTCCACCGCGCTGGCCAAGTGCGAATTGGTGGACGACTCGTTTATATTAAACCAATTTAATGAGTTGCATATAAAATAGAGAATTAGCCTGTAGGTACATACTAGTTGTCAAGAGCGGTTTCAGTATCGTTTATAACAACGTAACATTACCTTAAAAATAACTTTTGATTGAATTTATGGATATTTATTGAATAAATACTAAATGTTTGGAGTGAACCCTTTAAATTGAGTAGTTTGTGTTTAATGGCAATACAAATACGCAGAGAACAGACATATAAAACAAAAAAAAGTAAAAATAATGCTTAAATACTATGATATTTTAAAAATTGTTTCTCAGAAGTTAAATCACTAGTGAAGGAGCCAGTAAAGTATCATTATTTATAAGAAGGAAATTGCTAAAGCCTCATGAATATATGGAATAACTTTAGTAAGTGCAATCTGTAAGAAAACATACTGCTGTTTTTTAAAAACACAGTTTTATAGCAATATTGTTTTATGACCTTTGCTTAAAAGTTCAGAATAGAATACATACTGTTTATGTTGTTCTGGAAATTCTGCATGTGAAAATCGTCATTCGATTTTTTTTACTTTAAACTTGGGTATGCATTGACTGTTTATTATTTGTCTCGTGCCTTTGTCTAAGCGAACATCAGAACGTAAAACGCTTGAAATGATCGTACTACTAACTTCACTATGAATGCAGTGGTGCAGTCACGCGGGATACAAGTCCACTCGAATGGAATGATCCTGAACTCAGAGTATCATATAAGATTTATAAAAGTTTTTTATACTTATCACCAGTTTACTTTAGTATTTAGATATTATGAACCGATAAAATATATTATCTTGAATTGGATAAAATTTTTGCGAATATACGACTTTGTGTTTAAAGAAAATATATTGACTAAATGTTTCAATAAAAAGGTTTATAATTATAACAATACCCATCATTTTATAATACCTTTTGTGTGTATATGTAGTAGTTTTCACCATGACAAATTTTGTGGTAGTAGGTACTTGAATTATTTACATTAGAGCGGAGCAAAGTAAACGTTACTTACAAATTTTCTCTAACTATTTGTTGGTCCTACGTATCAATATAATTGACATAGTTATTTATAGTATTGGCAATTAATGTAAAAGGGTATTGTAATGGTAGACATAACACAAAAAATTGAAAGTTGTACTATTTTAATACGATTCCTATATTTGACTAGTAATTACATTTCACATACGGCCGGTACCAAAAGAGGACGAGCTCGTCAGCGGTCGCACGGCGGCGAGTACTGACGACAAATTGTGACAAAGCCAAACCCGGGAATTCCATTCATCAGGAGCTTTTGTTATGCTTATTACGAGTTAACGTGATGTTTTCTGTCGCGTTATTCATTACGCTAGCATTTAGAATAGGCATTAGACATTCCACGTACGTAAGGCAAATACGAAAATATTGGATATTGTAAATTAACCGCAGGTGTGTAGGTGTATCTTCCTCAGAAAACGAGCGCTGTCGGGTAAATCGGGCTTGATGTGTTTATAGTATCTTGATTTGTTTTCTATTATATAGTGTCCGGTTGAAGGCCGATTACTGGCCGCAGCCGAAGATGATTTACAGCCTTCAGGCACAATCTGCAGCCGAAACTGAAAGTTAGAACTCCGTAAGATATTCAGTTTCAGAATGACTAAAAGTGATTAAAATTGCATACTTAACGTAAATGATTATATTTTGAAACTGAAATTTTGATAATGAAAATTTCAAAAACAAAAGACCTAGCTCGTGCGCCGACTTTACTCAATGGTGTCCTGACTTCGAATCATACGTCATATTAGATTGTTTTTTTCTGCACCTGCCGTATTCTGTAGCACGGGTGCCAGGTGCCATATGCAAACATCGCATTAGATATAAATAAATAAATAAACTGACGCGACGCAAACGCAGTGACGGTGTTAGCCCAAAACAGTGATCGTGTGCACCCCGCGCCACATCATCACAGTTTCATGCATTTATAACAGGTTGTTGAATTTCGGCGCTCGTCACAAACCTTAGCAAACAAAGCTTAGGTCAGAATGGACCAAAGTGTTGGTTTGGCACAATTTGGCTAAACGCCAAAGATTTATTCGTAATCAAAGCAACTCGAAACTAACTTTTCCCAGACACTATTAATAAACATTTTTTCCAAAAGTGGAGGTAATTTCGAACCTTCAAGAGAATTTCATCAGAAACATATATTTAAATAATCCAAAAATATATATTGCCTATAAAAGCGAATCTTATTTTAGGCCGTGCCTATATAGGTATACCATGTAAAAGTGTTTTGCGACAGCGTGCTTTGAATCTTTCATTGAGACTAAAAATTCTGAATACAGAGCTACAGTTATTATAATTAGGTATTCCTTGGCACCCTATTATTCTGGAGTTCAGATAAAAACATGTTAGAAAATAAAACACTTCCCCGCTGTGATACGCTCAATATGCAAATGAAATTATGAGGTGCGGTGCGAGCAATCGATCATGTCTTATTAAAATATTCTTTGTAGGTCATTCTTCTACACAGACGTGTTACACGACTTCATCAGCAAAGTGCTTGTTTATCCTTTAGCTTATTTTCTATTCACTACACACGATAAAATCTACAATAGGTATAATTTTTATTCATATTTTAATGCTACGTTTTCCCTCGCAAAGATAGCAAGAGAAAATGCGTAAATGGAACGTAAATTAATTTGAAAAGCTCTCGTGCAGTTGCTTTTTCCCAGGGATCCTTTGTATTTTATAGCATTACAACTTCATTAACTTTGTAGTGACATGCACAGCTTATGAAATAATAATTTTGTTTGCTCGTACGTTAGTTGGGGTGAACTTTATGTACGACGTAGAGTTTAATACTGGCATTGTGTTTGGGATCGTTTGAGGAAATAAACTGTAGTTGTAACTTAAATATGGGATCAATTACGGTAATAAGTTACTGTATCTTTGTAGTAGCATTCGGGGTTTAGTTTATTTGATATTCAATAAACATTCTACTATTTAATTTTATCAATTGATAGCACTAAGTCAATATGCCGAATATATCATCATGATGACATTATAGTCAAATACTTTGATTCTTAGCTGGAATTTTGTTAGCAACGAAATTTATGAGATTATTCAGAGTTGAGTACCTATTTGGTTCAGTCAACTTGCTGTTAATACGTATATACATATATGTTTGGGTTATATTTTAATGTAGTAGCTGTAAATGTTGCATGTAAGTATACGTGATAGTCAAAACATAAATTTTATACAAACATACATTGACTGTCACTATCTAATCTTGTATTGGCAAATTCTCTTATCTACGAGCTCATAGAGTCGTCATCGATCCTGCGGTCTGTTACAGCATATACATAGATTAGCAGGCTCGAACCAATACATTAAGCATTAATTCGTATTGACACTAGTGCTGCACATTGTCTTCCTGCTACGTATGATATCTTATAGAAACGTATTTAGGTGTCTCAGTATAGGACGGTTCATAAAGGAACCTATCTCTGATGTGACGTTCCTGTGAAGTCAATTCTCTTTGTTCATGACATTATTAAAATCGGAATTTTCCGAGCAATTTTATCATTATTATGCAACTATTTAATTACCTTTATAGGACAGGAACTTACACAAAATTGAACAAAGGCTTTGTTGCAGCTAAATGCCATTATATATTATAAAAGTAGCAGCGGCTAATGGGAACCTCTGGTATAAACTAATGTTTACCGACGTGGCGGATCTGGTGCATAGAGGATATTTGTTGATAGGAGGAGGGGAGGGGTTATAGCAGATCAAACATCTAAAATTGCCCTAAGTACATCAGTATCGACGTAGATATTTCTGAAAATATTTTAACTTCCAAAAAACTGTTTATAATATAGTGTTTTATTTCTCCACCTATTTAATCGATTTTTAAAATAACATTAACATCAAGCTAAAATTGCACTCAATACAATCTGAAGCAAAATATGTCTTTACTTCAAATATACAAGATTTCAATTGGAAAATATGAAAGGAGTGAAATATTACTTTTCTTTTGGGTTCCGTAAACAAATGCGAAAAACCGAGCTCCATTACGCACATGGCTAGACAGTTGACATTTTCATAGCACATAACAAGAAATAGACCTACATAAAAAGAGTATGGATTAAATATTTTACGGGGACTCCCGTACAACAAACGTGATTTTTTTTGGTGATGGTAGGATACCCTTCATTCACAAGTCGCCTCGCACTTAGCTGCCATTTTTAATTTCTGCTAGTTCCTGCAGTTAAATTAAAGTTTATTAAAGTCACTGAACAACAGCATAATTAATCATTACACGTGCTTATGTAAGATCGAAGGCTGATATGTTTTAGATAGTCTGAGGTAAGCTGAGCTATGTTAGAAAACTATCCAAATAGCAGTTTAACTCGATAACTGAGGGTTCCCTACAAATACACAAATTAAGGGATATTTTTCTGTCATTCGGTTCTACGATGACAGGCGTGTTCCACACGCAAACATGGATGAATTTGCAGTTTATTGTTAGCCTATGTTCATGTGACAAAAGTTGAACGCATGCAGATCATAACTGCATCCAGACAAAAACCCTTGTGAAGACCGGTTAAGTTAGAATCTCAGCCACGCATTTGATTTCATATTTATGTGGACGTTAGGAATTTATTATCACTTGATATAACAACGAAGGGAAATGACGCGATGAAATGATGACGCTGTAGAAGGAAGGATAGAATAAAATGGGTGATTGTTCTTAAAAATGTGTGACAGCGTGATAAAATAAGCGTATTACTGCTTCTATTTTTAGAAGAAAGTAGTACCCAACAGTGGAATATTAAAGGGTTTACAATGATTGACGCTGAAAACGCGCAAAGATTAAGTAAAACAAGCGTTGATTTGTCACTTGTTTATCTTAAACTTAAGTACTTCAGTGGATATAAAAACACAAACATATAAGGTATTTTGTAATGAATCATAGCCCACTTAAACTTAATTAGTCTAAAAAAATTAAACTTGTATGGTTCCAAACGTAACATCTCGCACTAAAAAAAGTATGATGCCTTAATGACATTTTACGCAGTCCTAGTCGTATTTCTGGTGTTTTAGTTGTGGTTCACCTTAAACGAAATGTTTTAGTTTAGCTTTGTAACAAAATTACACAACCTCCTTGTATGATCAGATACGTTACTGTTTTTCAAAGTTTCATACTTACAGATAACAAAACGTCGTAGTAAAGGTGATAAATCAAGGAATAAATACATTATAATTCATAATGCAATCATAATCTAACTACATAGTATAGTTGATTATCATATTATTTCATTGAGCAATGATGTAACAGTTAGTAGTTACGCATCATTCATAATAGCATCCCACATATGAATGAGTAAATGAATTGCATGTTTAATGAGGAGACGTGTATAAAGCATGACATTTGTTTGTCGGTCAGGCGGGCCCGGAGATGACGTGGGTGGTGGGCGAGCACACGGCGGCGGGTCCCGGCGAGCTGACGGTGTCGAAGGGCCAGCAGGTGGAGGTGGTGGAGCCGTGGGCGGCGCGCGCCGACTGGTGGCTGGTGCGCGTGCCCGGCGAGCCGCCGCAGGAGGGCGCCGTGCCCGCGCAGGTGCTCAGCCTCCAGCCGCAAAACCCGCCGCAGCAGAAGACCTCCCCCTCCCGCCGCCCGCTCAGTCAACCGTGCGATGAAGCTCTCGGTAAGTGCACAATATCGATGCTTCCACGATAACAACGCCGTTTATTCTGAATACGTTTTGCCCCGTTACTCAATAAAACAAGTTATTGTCTCAACGATAGCAATTTTATGCGATAAGAGTACGTTCCACGATTTCGCTGTTACCGTACAATTTGATTTCGCTATTAATGTACCATAATGATGCTAAGTATTATACTGTAAATCCCTTATTCATACTAGTTACGTCAAATTTCGTATTCCTACCTTGGTATTATACGTTATCCAGTTTAATAGCAAAAGGTCAAAGTATGTCCTTGTAACAATTGACTTGAATATGAATTTTTCGTTTGAGTTCGTAGATAGGTCGGCACCGAGGGACATTTGACCGTCTATATCGCCGAGACAAATTGCTGGACGAATACTTAACAGTCAGTTTAATTGGAATAGGAGTCGGACTACGATGTTGTAACAAATTTACTCGTTTTTGCTATGTTCCAACTTAAACCAGGACACAAACATATTTTGGGGTAATTAATATGCGAAGTCAAATATTTTGAAGTTAAAAGTTGTATCATTCTATTTATGTTGCTTAGATTTTTTTCTTATTAATTTATTCATTAAAAACATTTCACCAAGCACGTAATTATGATTATAGAAATATGCAGATTTTTTAAACTTAAACTTTTTTTAAACTTAAATATAAACAGTATCAACTGATAATATGTAACTACATCCTAGGCTATACGGGCAATGCGACCTAGCGCGTTACGTGCCTAAGTCGTAGTGAAAAAGGCTCCAGTAGAGACGGGATCCGTTCAGTGGCACTCGAGATGAAGGGGCCAAACTCTTGATACATAGATAGATGCTTGCTTAATTGTAAACATGTATTTTACTATACAAAGTTTAATAAGTAGGCAAGAAAAGTCGGTCATAAAGTTAATAATATAGTAACGTTTTACTTTATGTATGTCTAATAATAATTGAAGCAACTATCCGGAAAATTGAGACTTAATAATATTCTCTGTTGACATGATAACGAACAAGAATAAGAAATTTTCTACGAATATCGTGATTGTGGCAAACGTTACATAATATATAGATTACGCGGAACTCATTGACCTTGTGACAATAGACATGATGTCTAGTAACAGTTATTACTTAATGAAATAAAAAACACGCTTTTGTAGAAGTCATAAAATAGATTGCTTAGCAACGTGATAATTTATAAAGACCTTAGAAATAAATTAATTATTGTAAGTACTGAAGTTAAGAAAAAAATATAAATAAATCCCATGTATTTGGTTTAGATACTTAAGTGTTCTGTTATTATATAAACTTCATAATTAACTCGGATGGCACGACATAGTGTTTCTCTCGCATACGATCGGTTAACAAGAAAGAGAAACGATGACCGAACCGAGCATGCAGACTAGTACAGCGGTACTAAAGGCAACGGCCTTTGTTGTACTAAGTTGTCATTGTATATTTATTGTGATCAATAATTCTGTAAATTTGAAGGTGGTAGAACCAGTGTAGTTCGACCGGGGATGTAACACCGCCACACCTATTTATAGCGTGAAGCATTTCTTACGTTTCGATGGAAGGGTATGGTTGCCGGCGTACTTAAGTATAAAGCGACCATCATCACCAAAGTCCTCGGGGTGTAGCAACGCATCTGCGATTGACTTTTGGTAGAATCCAATTTCTATATGAAGTTGATTACCTATGGGCAGCAGTAACCACTTACCATCAGTTGGACTGCATGCTCGTTTGCTACTTCAATCAAATAAAAAAAAAACATTTAAAAAATCTATCATGATATTTTTCTCTTACGTAACCACAGATACATTGTTTTCATCACAGCACAACGATACTAAATTTTCAAGTATGCATAGTAAAACCACTGTAGCTGTTTCGCCTATGCGCCCCTTTGTTTTTTTCAATCAATTCAGACTGTCCAGCCATCCGATTGATCGCGTCCAATTGTCATCGCATTTTACCTTTGACGCCGCGATGAGTGGCGTTCTCTAAATTGCATAGTAATGTAGTGCCGCGCCGGATTCTGCGGATGGCGCGACAGGGGGACGCTATGTTACATGTGTACGTTATAAAATTGATGTACACTTGTACGGTGTTTATTGAACAAATCAAAGTATATAAACCAAAAACAGAGATATATAAATATAATCATCCATTGTGTAACTAAAACTATTCACCATTAACTTGGTTTGAGTAGGAATCTAAAATATTTAAGGTAAATTTTGAAACAAACGTGTAGTATAGTAGAGTATAGTTTGGCATAATTGGAATATATTAGAATTAAAATATGTTTTGCCTATTTTTTTTTATATTATACTAGCAGACCCGCGCGACTTCGTTAGCGTAAACCAGAGGCTCGCAAACTCAATTCGTCTAACGCCCACTTTGAAAATGAATTATTTTGTAGCGCCCCCGTTTTCTTTCACCTTAAAAACTTTAATGTAGGTCTCGATTGGAAATTAATTAAACCTATCAGCGTTGCCAGATATCCCTAATTTTAAATCAAGATTAAAGTTCAGTCCCCTCAGTCAGTTTGTCGACCAAAAAAAAAAAACGGTCGCGTAGTAATATATAAATTTAAGTAAATGTCTGCAGTCTGTCGATCAAAAAAAGGGTCGCCAAATTGAAGAACCAAACCCCCTTTTAGTCACATCAGCGCCCCCAGTTTTTTCTAAGATTCTTACCGCGCCTCTCTAGGCCTACAGCGCCCATAAGAGGGGCGTTATCGCCCACTTTGAGAAAGACTGGCGTAGACTATAATATAATCTATTCATTAACGTAATAAATATTATTACGAACTACTAACTACTTCCAAGTAAAAGCCAAATATTAAATATTAGGGGTTGATTATACAGAACTGGTCGATATTTTTTTCCATTTTATCAAATAACTAAGCCAAATACCAAGGTTCATCGAGCTAGCGCTAAAATTGGTTGACTTTAGAAAAAATCTATTTAACCCTCTTAAGGGTGGAGTTTTCGAAAACGATGTTCCATAATCTCAAACCACTTAGCTAAGCACTAAGTTTCTGTGAGCTTGAATCAAAATAAGCGAACTTTCATACAAACTTACAACCCTTATTTTACCACCATAGGGTTTGATTGTGCAGAAGCGGTATGATAAAGATTTCGTTTCATTAAACCACGAACACAAATACTAAGGTACATTGGGCAAGCATAAGTAATTGCAGAGTTCAGAAATACATTTCAATCGCTATTTAACTCTCTAAACTTAAGGGTTAATTTTCCAAAAACTTCGGCATCTTTTTCACTATTTGTATTCGGCTGAATTATTCGATTTTGGTGCCGAATATATTCGGTTTTAGTTTTTACTATTTTCTTGGCTTCACGTCACGATATAACACAAAAAGACAAACCCTTTTACGTAATATTTATGTTATAAGTCAAAGAGGCCCTATGAAGAGTGTGTTGAATAAAGTCAATAATAAAAAGGCTACTAAACTTCAAATCAACATTTTGTAAACCTCAATCAAATTCTCATTTTTACTAAACTTTCATTTTTAAATCTCAAATAAACATTCATTTTTTTATGAACATACTTTCCCAGTTGTTTCTTTATAAGAGATGGTAAACCGAATAATTCGGCCGAATGTCCTGTTCCGTAAAAGTTAAACCGAATAGTATTCGGTTATTCGGTGAAACCACTATTCGGCGCATCTCTAGTAAAATCTATATTTCAAAATATCAAACCACAAAGCCAAATACTAAGTTTCGTTGTGCTGGCATCATAATTATCGAACTTTCATACAAAATTAAAACCCTTATTTTACCACCTTAGGGGTTGATTATCCAAAAGTAGTAAAACAAATGTTTCATTTTGTTATTAAGTATACAAGATACTACTGAGAACCGAAAATTATATGCTTTAGAAAATAAGTTTTGTCTTACGGCTCTAGGATCTTGGACTATTAGATAGGCAAAATTCATTCTGTAGGACTCATTGTTTAATATGACATATTAAGTAATGATAATAATATCTGTAATAATAATCAACATTTATTTGTATTTGTAAGAGTCTCTTAACATTATCAGAATTGAGCTGAATACACATCGTCGTATATGCATAATGACGTGACACAGATTTAATGCGGTCAGGTGAAGTGTTAGTCGGGTCGCCTGGGCCAGGCCTTTGGTGAATTAACGAGTAGGCGACCATTTGCTCGGTAAGCAGCCTTCTCGTGTAGCCATGTGCCGCAATCGGCGATTACGAACATCTCTTGACTCACATCCATATCAGCTACTAATATTTTCAGATACACCATACATGTTTCTGAAGCTATTATTATGTCTCTCTCATAAACATTATATTTAAAGGATATATTGGTATATTTATTTCAACTGACAAATACAAACTTCGAATGTAACTTAGTATGAATTAGTGTTAAAATAAATTACTCATAACTATGATACTAATTATTTCGCATTATATTGGAGAATATAACGCGAAAAAATAAGTATCACAGTTATTAGTACTTTATTTTATATAGTTACGCTAAACTCTCAGGGTGTTCCGTGTACGTGTAATAGCCCGGCTAAGGTGTCATTATCGGTAGCGCGCACATGGCATCCCATCTCAACGCCGGTTATTAAAATCGCTCACACAATCACACATTACTTGAACGCCTCAAAGTGCGAACTTCTATGTCTTTGTATATTTTCCTATTCGCTAAACATACTATTGTTTACAAGTATTTTCACAAACAAACACTGCAATGTCTGAGAGAAACGCGGGGAGTGGTTAAAAATGCTAAAAGTTCAACGCGTAAAGAGCCCTTTCAATACGGCTAATACTGAGACTTATACATTCAGATAACGTATTTAGGTATATAAATAAAATAGACAGGATTCTCACTCCTGTCTAATCACCGCAAAATCTAACCCGCTCAATCTAGATAATAGAAGCATGAAAACTGGACAATACAGTTTCATTTTATAATGTAGACATCCATAAGAAAGTGTTTACATATTCCGGCCTTAAGAGTGTAAAGTAGGTATTAAATGAGTACAAGTCGCCGTCGACAGCTAGTCGCTTATAATAAGTATACATCGTACTAAATGTTTTTCAAAGTGTACTCCCGACAATTTATGCAAATAGAGTTTGCTCTGTCTTCATCTCCTCGGAGCGCGGTCCGACATCGCTGTTCCGCGGTTCGTGAACCCTTTAATGACGTGAAATACGGTTAATGTCATCGAGGAATCATTATTTATCATATTTCTCAAACCGTTATAAACGGCGACCATTTATATTTTTATGGTACCTAAATGCAAGTTGTTTTTATTTTGTAAACATAGCCAAGGTAAAAATGTTTAAAACTTCGTGGCGAAAATAGTTCTTTATTTTTTCTCTTCCCCCCTATCAATGGATTTACTTTTTTGTTGTTTGTTTTCATTTTCTTGCATTTAGGGTTGAATTTTTACTTCTGAGCGAACACAAATTCGACCGTAATTTAAATCAAAAAACTAAACTTCATATTTAAAAGATGTGCAATTCTTGAAAAATGCAAAGCCGTCGCCCGCATGGAAATCAGTGTGTCACAATAATTATTATATAAAATTAATAGAGAGGCTTAACCTCTACCAGGTAGAGTTATAAAGTATTTTGGATTTCCCTTGCCGTCAAATTAAATTTTTTTACGTAATGAATCGACATGGGAAATAAAAGGGCAAAATATGCTCAAAAATGTTTCAATATACCCAAAATATGCACTATCAAAACACCATTTATTTTATTTTTGGTCGGTTAAACTGAAACTACTAGACATTTTTTGGTCGTCAATATAATTCAAGTCATAATTCACCTATAACTCACTTATAAATTTTAATCCGCTAAAATTACTTAAACATACTATTTTTTCCAATTCGGAATAGTTAAAATCAATCTTTATAATCGATGCGTTTTGGATTAAATGTGCAGGAGTTGGTTGAAAAGGTGTATCCTGATATTGTTTATGTACCACTAAGACTGTTAATGGGTTCAAAGAAAATTCCTTACGATATTATAACGATACGAATTAGACATTTTCACATAACAATATGTTCCTACCCACAAATACATAGTTCAAATTCATTTCTTCACTCTGTGTTTGTCCGGGTAATCTATTAATTGGCTAAACCGATTTTGATGGGATTTTCACTATAGATAATGTTATGGAACAACATATAGGTAAACTACTTTTTATCGTAGAATTGCCACTGGGTCGAGATTTGCGCGGAAAAACATAGCGATACACTGATTTGCACGCGGGCGAAGCCGCGGGTACACCTAGTATAGTAATAAATCAATAATCGTAGGTACTAGACGTATTCGAGGACGTACTGTTCGGACAATAATAAATTATGTACCTATGTGATCTGAGTATTTCATTAGCATTTTGTTCATTCAATAGTGCCCAAATATTTAATATTCTATCAGAATGAATACGGGAATGAATATTGCAAATTGCTTTGGGAGTTTTGAGTGAAGCATAAATTGAGTGGCGTTCATATTTACATATCAAACTGATATAACATAAATTTTAAATGTTGGTCTTAGATTTATTTCAGAAAATCAAATTTCCATATTTCGTGGGTTTCTCAAAGCGCTAGGAGGTAGTAAATCACTACATAGTATAAAACAAAGTCGCTTCACGTTGTTTGTTCCTATTTATGCTTATATCTTTGAAACTACGCTACGGATTTCAATGCAGTTTTTTAATAGATAGAGTGATTGAAGAGGAAGGTTCTATGTATCATACATAACTACATACCTAGTATAAAACAAAGTCGCATCCCGCTGTCTGTCCATATGTATGCTTAGATTTTTGAAACTACGCCACGGATTTTAGTACAGTTTTTTTTAATAGATAGAGTGATTCAAGCGGAAGGTTTGTATGTATAATACATGCATTATATACTGGAGGAACAGTGATTATTTTAGATTTTTGACTTTTAGGCGGAACGAGGTTCGCCGGATCCACTAGTTTATAATATAGTGGAGAAACACTGATAATTTTACATTTTTTACTTCAGGCGGAACGAAGTTCACTTGGTCAACTAGTAGATCATAATACTTGGATCGATACTATGTTTTCGTTCAATTAAGGTAATATTTAAGTGTTATAACGTTTGAGTATGCCCTCAGGAATATATTGGTAAAACTAAGTGATAATCAATCAGTTTCGATAGGTATTTAGTTATGTTTTAAAATGTAGCGTTAAATGTACGTGACATTTGACCACTGGAGCGGCATATGAATTCGTATATATTTAATTCAATTTCATGTCAACTGCGACGGAAGCCGTGCAACACGCTTGCAATAAGCAGTTAAGTTTGTGAAGCAATATCGGAGCCCTTTGCTGTGACTAGTTTCAGTGATTCCGACTTGACAAAGGGGATCATTATTCAGTCATCCGGACAAAGTTTAACCGCAACGGCCGTCCGATCTATATTGTTACTCGCCTGCAGTTAGTTGTGTTCGGTAAGATTTGTTACAAATTATGAAATGGACGACGACCCAAAATGTCGGTACTGTTCACTACTTTATAATTCATGCAATATATTGGATCTAGTTTATCTCGTTGAGTTTTCGGATTTTTTATCGGAATTGAATTCAAAATGTCTGTTTTGGGTATAAGACACTTATTTATAACTTTTTTTATGAAAACAAATATTTATATATTTTTTTGTTTTCGTGGGGGAAACCTTCAAAAGGTACTCGACTCCGTGGGAGCGACACAGGGTTATGTGAGATTTTTACCGCAATAAAATCCCCTCGGTGGCCGTCCTCGGCGCTAAAAAGAGGGCTCCGGGATCTCCAAAGGAACGCAACCGGAATCTTCCGAGCGCGTTGCCCCATCGGGCTCCTCCCAGATGGGCGGCTGCGCCCACCGCTCCGTCTATCCTTTTCGACGGTATGCGACCACACATACCGCCGTCCTACCCGAGATCGTTTGGCTGGACGCTCCCGTTGGCTCTTTAAGTCGCCTCTTACGACAGGTAGGGGATACCGTAGCCCTATTCTGATCCCGGAACTACAGGGACGACTTCTTTATAACTTACTAGTTTATTACCGTGGCTTTGGCCACTTTGGTTCCGTCTATTGAGGAAATAAGTTCTATGTCTTTCACTAGGTTCAACTATATCTCTGTGCCTAATTACAGCCAAATCCGACCAGTAGTTTTTGCATAAAAGAGCTACAAATATACCAACGTTCATCCACAAAAACTTATGCATTTGTAATATTAATAACACGCGAAAAATATATTGTTAAATACATTTCAACGTTACTGTTAGTTTATACTGTAATAATTCATACCGTATACATAGAGAACTTGGAATAGGTTATTACTATAATAGCTCTGGGTCATAGTTTCTTCGAGGGTAATTACTAAATGTAAAGGAAGTTCGCTTCTCACAAATCTTTGGGTATTTAATTTAGTTCTTCGTTAATGTGGCACTTCTAGTTTTGCTATAATAGGATTCATTCAGAAGGACTTTCACTTGTAAATGATATGGAAAGATCCTGTCAAGTTTTAACTACAGTTGAATATAATTTAGATTTTTGTACATTTATAAAGATATTCGCCACTGTTTGCCACTGAGCTACTTTTTAAAACTTGGCATCTTGGAGAAGGTTAAGTGATGCTTCAAATCAGCGCTGTTGTTGCATCTTTGCAAGGGGCTTACACTGTTATATTTTATACAGAGTGTATTACTCTATGTGACAACGTCACATAGACAATGGTTTGGTATATCATTATTTCCTGTTTAAGCCCCGGCACAAAAAGAGGTGTTATAGTTTGAAGCGAATATGTGTGGACCTGTGTGCCGAAGCGTAGCACTCAAGCGGGTGGATCGATTTGAATGTGATGGGATTTTTTATTTGAAAACGTGTCTAATTCTGAGTGTTCTTAACAATGTTTGAACAAAATATGACCCACCTTTTGGAAAATATCAGCCCGGATTTCAACTCAGTCAGTTACAATTGAAAATAATTATGTTTTACAGTGGCAAATTGAAATGGTACTTCGTACACTACCTTATTTAAAAATTATGCAAAAAAAATGTTAGATACGTCCATAACTTACAGCAGATATGTATTTCGTTCTAACTTTTATCCAAAATCTGATAATTGAACAACTTTTGATAACTCACATCGATTTCGAACAGTTTGGAGCTAAACATCATAGGGCTCAGTAGGGCAAGCTACGCACATTGATATGATAAATATTTGATGGTTATGAATGGAAAACGCATCGTGTCCGCAAGTGATGTGAACATGGGTTGTGTTACTTTTGTGGCCCAATACGTAACTATTATTATGAACTTTTTACAAATTTACTATTTATAAATCGTTTTTTTATTAATTTGCAGTTAAATTAAAGTTACATGTGTTACTATAATAAATTATAATAATAGTGTTCTTTATTTAGTCAAGTCAATAATATTGACACTCACACTCAGTGTTGTTTTGTTGAAGTTTTTTTTATAATACATTGAGCTTTCAATCAACCTGATATACAGGTTTTGGCATCTTTTGTATAGTAATAGTGCATGATCGACCGCGGCACTAAAATGATCTGAAGATTTACGAATATGGTACTCATATAAGTAAATTGTCAAATACGTAAGGTAATACTAGCTTTTGTTTTATTGGTAAGCTTCGTATTACACTCACGGCCTATTCGTTACTCTAGATAGCTCGACTCGCTTCCACTTCATGTCGCTTTAATCAAGTTAATTAGGCGTAGAAATTGAATTTGTTGTTGTTATTCACAGTGACACTGCCGAGTATTGTAGCATCGTTTCAACTTTGCATTTTCCTGTTATATAACGCATATTTGACGACAGTAGATCGTTTCGTCATGAAAATTGCATCAAATCCTTCATTTGTTTCACGATTGACAAAACCTGTGAAACAAAATATTTCGATTAAACACTTATTAATTTCTAACAACAACTTCTTTATCAAAAAAATAAAAATAAAATAATAGGAGAATTGAAATATTAATTTAATGCATGAAATATTTATGAAATCGTTTATTATTTAAGTATTATTTGCTAAAAGACGCGTAGATGAAAAAAAAACACGCAAAACAAATAAATAACAAGTATTCTTACAACATTACTGTCGGTAGCGATAAATTGCATGACTACGCACGAACACCGCCGTCAGTACAGATGCGACGATTTCCCTGTAAAGTAGCAATAATAATGAAACAAGCGATATGAATATTTGTATTGTCTTAGAATAATTTACTTGTGAAGAAAGTTTTAAACCATTTGCAAAACTAAAATTATCTAACTTGTTTACTTCACTGGAAATAACTACATAGAATGAAAATAGAATGGAAAATTTCACAATAAAATATGCTTCTGAGTAACTCGTATAAATGTACTTTTAAAGCACACAATTGAAAGTTAAACTTCATTTAAACTCACGTCTCAGCCATTGTCCGAATCGGACTTAGTCGTTTTATTCACTGCTCATGTTGAGCATTCGATTTTTATGTAGACGCTCTAAGGGCCATACGATGTGTAGCGTAAATTTATTCACGGGAAACATATTTGCTGGCACGCGACTAGCGAAGCGTCAACAGGATCGTATGAAATGCAGCGTTCATGAATTTTAAAGAATATATTATTACATTTTAGAGATTTTATTACGTGAAATTTTATCATGCAAAATATATTTTAAAGGTAGCTTTCCGGCTTTGCCTTTTGCGTGTGAAGTTTGACTCCCTTACAGTTCAAAAAGTAATCCTTTTTCTATGTTATTTATGAGTATTCATGCAATGGAAACAGAGTGATTTCATTAAGGATGGCCAAGTTAGAAACTAATAAGTAGACATTATAAAAAGGAATTGAACGGTTTTGTTAAGAGAAAAACAAAATGTATTATTTTGCCACCGGATATTGTTGCATTGTTAGGTTCTTTATAACTGTATTTCAAGTTTTATGTACTTCCTATCTACAGCGTAAAGTAACACAAAATTATATATTCTAATTAGCATCGGTATGTCTACAATCCTTAAAATTCAATTACAGTATACAGGCATGCATGCAATGCCCCTGGGCAGTAACTGGACTCCACTTTACTGCATTAGTAGGTACGCTCTAAACAATTACCCTACGCCACTGGTATTTCTTTTACAAACATGTGTTCGATATATATTTATTACATTATTTATGTCTGAAATAAACTTTAAAAAACGTAACTTTGTAGTTCCAAACATAATTAGTTATGGTTATCATATTTTGTTATGTTAATCCTGTAGATAATAGCAATATCGTATTTATTTATTTCAAATTAAATTATTTATATGTTTGAATTATTAAATTAATGATATATCTTAATATAATCGTAAGTAATAAGGATGTTACCGCTACAAAGGTAACTAGGCGGATGCGGGAATATTTTACGCGGAAGTGGAAAAGGGGTCATATTCCAGCGAGGTTTGTTAAAGTCGACAGTACAACAAGTAGGTACGTATAGTTCTTACAACATGTACGACGTAGAGAGGTAAATTACTACCTCCATACCGGTAATAGAAAAGACACTCATTAGAAAGAGACTGCAGGCTTTTCAGTTACCACCTACTTACCAACCCACCAACCACCATGAAGGCCATTAACATAGCGCTGGTTGTTAATCTTAAACACGCATCTTTAGGTCATCAAATAAAGTCCCTGTAGTTCCGGGATCCGAATAGGGCTACGGTATACCCTGCCTGTCGTAGGAGGCGACTAAAAGGGGCTTCCGGGGTTGCGGGCGGCTATAATGGGAGCTCGAACCGTTCGGTCAGGTAACCCCGGGAAGGGCGGCGGTATGTGTGGTCGCATATCGTCGTAAAGACTAGACGAAGCAGTGGGCCCAGCCGCCCATCTAGGAAGAGCCCGATGGGGCAACGCGCTCAGAGGATTCCGGGTGTGTTCCTTTGGAGATCCCGAACGGCCACTGGGGGGTAGTGCGGTAAAAATCCCACATAACTCTTCGTCGCACCTACGACGTCAGGTACCTTTGTAAGGTTTCCTCCTTGAGAACAAAAAAATAGGTCATCAAATTAGTGCACTATTACATTTTCAGAACATTTATTTATTTACATAATGATATGATGATATAATGATATTCTCAAACCACCCCTTCCGAGTGCGTCTTTGCATTATGCAATGCATTTATAATGTGGCACCACATGAGCGCTTAAGCACTAAACAATATATTAGCAATTATTTAATGATTGTACTTTTTAATATTGGTGGTGGTCCTAAAATAGCTTCAAGATCATATAGTATTTTCAATACTATATTATTTTAACGAAAGACGCTGCCCTGTCGGTAGCTCTTAAGACAAGTTTTACAACCGAAGTGATTTGCAGTGAGCAAGTTCTGGTTTATTTTTTTAAAAAGTACGTTATTGAATTGACGATTTGAATACGATTTTTCTATGAGCCTCAAAGATGTTTTGGCATATTTATTGAGATCAGGCGGTTGTTATGCAACTTGGTAAAGTAAAATGATCTTGGGAAGAAGTTTTAAACTTAGGTTTCCCACACTAGTTTGAGAATTACCACGACTTTCTCAGCAAACTTATATGGTTTACGATTTTTATTTCTCAAAAAGGTTACAAATCGCTTATTGAGAAATGAGGTTATATAGTATTATCATTTTTGACAGCACTAGAGTAGGCAGGGAGACTGTTACAAAAGATAATCGTGTCAGATACCCAGAAGTAATAAACAGAAAGCATCTAGTTGCTCCCTGTTCTTATAATTTAATCAGTGCACAGATTTAACTTTTTAGTTACATGTAATATACTAAATTTAATTGAATTATCATAATAAATTTGCCATTCGTTGGAATATTTAGATTCACGAACGAAATGATAAGTGAGCATGTGTCCATGTGTAAATAACCAATTGCATCAAAATCTTTATATAGAAGATGCAGATGAAGTAAGATGCGCGAAAAACGTACTTTAGAATTCTGCAACAATATACATAAGTAGTATGTTATACGATGTATTGTTCCTCCGCGGGAGGTCACCCGCGTTTCCTCTCGGCCGCGGAGTGACCGGCGCGGCGGTCCCGCTCCCCCTATGGCACTTACATTTGCGTCAAATTCATTTCCCATGCCCTATTAAACCAATTGAACTCGTTTTATACATGAGTAATGTATACCTATGACGTTGGCCCGCCAATATTTTGATCGCCTTTGTACTGTGTGCTATCAGATTTATACGTCTGTAATTATTATATTGGTTATGCATTTGTCAAAAACGAGCGTATTAAAGATTACAATGATTATGTTTTATTTTCATTAACTTTTATTTTTTATATACCTAAATAATATATTTTACGAATAATATTCCATGCTATAAAACCATGGAATATTATTTCTTTAATTATTATCAAGGGAAATATAAAATAATTATATAGGTACTTCATTTTTGATTACATACCCCAAGCTTGTTCACAAATGAAGTAACTACACAACGTGAAGTACCTAACATTTTTGTGTAGAAAAATGAATATAATGTTTTATGCAGACTAGTCTTTTTATGTCATAGAAATTACAAACGAACATCTAGTAACGAGCAGGCTGTATGTAATAAATAACCGAAATATTTCGTACTCTTAAGAGGAATTTTTGTAATAGTGAGTTTTAGTATATGATTGACATATAATTGACATATGATAATTGCACTGATATTTGGTAGATCTTTTATTTTTACTCGACAGTGTCATCGAACGAGGGTAAAAGTCCTCCCTCACCCTCCGGGTTTGTCTATTTTTTTACTATAATTACAATGTGGATATCATATGAAACCTAGTAAGGAGACCTTTACAAATATATACATGCATTATAAAACTTTTTTATTATTGTTTTGATATAAAATGGAAATGACGCAAAAAGGGGTAAGTTAAATATTTTTGTGCAAAAACTAAAAAGGTCATTGATACGTTTTAAGCAGTATTTTTTCATAATTTAACAATATAACTTGTTTATCTTTAGTGGGAAGTCTTGTATAATATATTTAATCGTATAATTTAAATAAATGAAATTTGCATCTAACCTAACTCTGTTAAACCATGTCACAATTTTTAATCAATTTTCCATTCATACAATGTGTGATACCTACTTTCATAGCGTTTCTTAATTAGTGGCAATAATGCAAGTTGTAGTAAATTTGTAATTGTAAATACAGAGGTTGGCATGGGCATCAGGGGCATGTCATGCAGGCCCGCCGCCAGGGTTGGATAGCGAGATGGTGATGAGTTCGCGCCTTGCAGCACGTTCGGTGTGATTAGTGTGCGAACACCGGTCCCGGTGGTGACGGCGGTGGGAGCGGTGTGGAAAGCGATGGGCGTGCTCGGATCAGTCGGGCGGGCGGTAGGAACGCGTGCGCCCGCCCGCTAAAGGCGCATTTTGCGCATCCTCGCGCCTCCTCCTCGTGTTGCACTTACGCACCCCCATGCACCGGAGCACGCCTCCCATCCCGGAAATGGCCGGACACCGCCGACGGATGCGCTCTCAGTTCGTTTAACTTCCGGTTCGAAAGCACGCGTCTCCCTGCACTCCGCTGCAACCGCCGATGTCCCTTCTGGACTTCGGTGGAAGTTTTCGTTATGGCCAGAAGTTCCGTTTTTGGAACAGTGACCGATACTGACGCTATCGTACCGTACGATTCCTCCGCGCCGTCCGCGTCGACTAACGATGACCTTCCCAAGGAAATCGACTCTCGCGAGAGCGGTAATTTTTTGGCAACTTCTGTCAATAAGTTGTGTACGTATATGCTTTTCTTCGGATTCAATAACAACAACGGAAAGAAAAAAACCCAAGATGAGGATGCTTACAAAAAAGGAGTCGTTGGAGTCTCAAGTAAGTCGTAACTGTTTTCTTTTAAATAATAACTACCTAATCAGGTAGTATATTATTTATTGTCGATTATTCATTTTTATAATTAAAGAAACAGTCTATTTTATTAGTTTTAATAAGTCTAATAGAAGTGAATATTAGATATTTATTATTACACTGAATTATCAATGAAATTAACGTTGTTAACGTTTTGCGTGCGTGGTTATTTGGTGATAAAAATGTGTTATGCTATTCAGATTCAATGAAATCTTCACGAGCATTACATAATTTTACTATTTTTATTTATAAAAAAAAATGAAACGCTAGTTATCGTAAATATCGGGTAAAAATTCTAGTGCTATCAATTGCTTCTTCATACATTGAAACCTACTCTTTTGAATTGACCAAATTTATAGTATCGAGCAGGTACGATATGTGACATTATTCGTGCAGCATTCTTATCATCTTCAGTGTTTATGGCTGTATGTATAGCATTATTGCTGCATTATACCGCAGCAGAAAAGTTGCAGCTTGTTCAATATAATCGTAAGGTTATTGACATTACTTGTAGTGTATTATTAAATATAAGTATCTTGAAATGTTTATATGCCATGTATTATAATTTTGTCATATATTTTGTCAAAAAATTTACACGTGTCCGTGCGTATTGTTCTGCCCTCATATAAGTATAAATGGTATTTAACAAACATATGTTAGTATTATATACGTGCGTGCGGGAAACCCGACCAGAACGAAACTCTCGAGAAATAGTAACCACACACATTAGATGTACCTACATAAAATTTTACTTTTATCAAGTTCTATAGTTTTATTTTGTACCTAACTGGAAGGTGCACCCAGCCACCGGGGATTCCATACAACCACAACACTCACGTTATTTGTGACAAAATCCAATAACCGTTTTCATTGACCTGTCTTTCGCAGTTGAGTTAAACTGAAGTCCATATTTTTTTCTAATATATTTGAAAACAAAGTACGTATAGAATATGTTGTTATAAAAACAATCTTGTTGCACATTTTAAAAACAAAATTTAATTAAGACCTACATTCTTAAAATTTAATACATAAGTCAGAAAATCTCTGTACATGTATTTCTATTGTCATTTTTATAATGACTCGCCATTTGTTAATTTAAGACGATTTTTAAAGTATATTGCAATTAATAGTTATATTATAATTACTTTGCTTGGCATCAAAATTAAAAATACAATAATTGATTTTTTTTTAATTGATAAAAAAATCATCAATTGTCATCCTGAGTTTCGAGCGGAATATCTCCAGGAATGGATTATCCTCCACTATACTCATCATTTTCTTAATCGCTATAGGTAAATGTGCAGCTTTGAAACGGTATCGATAAATTTTATTCTTTACTTATTCTTATTTATAAAAGCTTTTTTATTAGTACACACTTTGCACGGACATTTACATTACTTACACGGGCGTGCATATGAAAATGCGATTAACACAAAACAGATGCATGACTCACAATGCGTGGAACCCGGCACGCAACTGGGACCCCGTGCGATTTCATTACTTGATTGATTGAATGAATAATATTTTCTATCATGACATTCTAAAATATTTAGATGAGATTCAGAACAACTATTCAACTTAAGTTGGTTTCGATACAAGCGCGAATCACTTACATATTCAAACAAACTAATAATTGTTATAGATATAATATTTAACGATAAAAGTGAAAAAAAAACTTGTAAGAAAAATATTTTACTTTGCAGCTTTCTAACACATATGCTCTATAAATTGTAAGGCAGTTTTCATTTGACACGTTACGATTACCGTAGTCGACAAAATGAAAGTGTCAAGAAGTAGGAACCGTGGCACTATAATAAAAAAATCTTGTCCTCTTTACTAATATTATGAATGTGAATGTACGCATTTACGCCAAAACTAGTGAACCGATTAACATGAAACTTTGTACACATGTTCTTTGAGGGTGTAGAAACAACATTGGATACTCTTTATTCAAAAATAAACATTTTGTTAGACATGATTGTTGGTCAAAGCATTTGAAAATCTAGGCTTCAACGCGAGCGAAGCCGCGGGGAAAGGCTAGTGAATTAAAAATTTAATATCGACTTAATCCTGAAATATTGGTTAGAGAAAAACCGCGACTAAAGGTACCTAATTAGTTAAATTAAGAACAATTATTTACATCAAATTGATGAGCTTCGTTGTATTAATAATCTAGATTAACAGAACTTGACTATTTGTGACGAATAGAAAAGAAGTAAATTCTTGAACTCATTATTGTTAATTAAAGTATTGACGGTCATGTCGTTTTTAGTCTTATTTATGTTTGTGTTTGAACTACGCTTGGTCATCGACTCAATAACCTGTATAAGGCCAAGTAGTATGACCAATCTTGGGTTGAAATCGCCTGTCAACTAGTGGACCGTTAATACGAGTAGTTCAGATCTCTAGAGAGCGGTTGCGCTAGTAAATATTTTGAAATCGAGTCTACTGGGATTGAAGCCGGTGTCGGTCGATGACAATAAATTCGATTAGCGATCGATCTTGCATGCGGTAACCAATGGGACGTGCGTGCGCGGCCGCTACCATATTTGAAATTGAATAGGAACTCGCACGGGTCTTGCACAATAATGTCCGTCTAGTGGTCCCGTGGCTCGCGCTCGAGTCACGCCACGGCTCGGCTCGCGTCGCGTTAACGGTTTCATGGTGATTCTAGTGTCAATGGACAAACGCCATGGTGAGTGCCTCTGAACCACGCTGATGTCAATCTCGCATATTGGCCGCAATATACACTCTGTTACACAAGTAACAAAAACTCATACTTAACTTTTATACAATGGCTTTACAATACCACAAACTAAAACATAAACAGTTTCACGGAACCTTTTTAAGCTGTAATAGGTATACATATGCTATCTATAAAAATAAAATTTGCAACTGTTTATAAACGGTTATTATTTATTATTTATTTTACAACGGTTTACTAAGTTTTACTACTTGAACTTACTATTAATTATATTTATTTTAGTTAGTATTATTAGTACATGTTATTGCCCCATATATTATATTAAATACGAATTCAGTATAAAACGGTACATGCAAACAAACATTAATGACATTACACAGTATTACTGCATTTAGGGTACACTTTGAACAGTCATGTAGAGTCAACACTGCGAAAATAATATGTTATTAGATCGGGTAAATTTATACAATGTGGTGTTTATATTATTAAAGGTTTTTTTTATTAATTTTGGTATATGTAATATGAGACAATAAACACAATTTGTAGTGTATGACTTAATGCACTTCATCATCACAAATTTAGAAGGTGGCATGCAAAAAAGGACGCAGCGAATGAATAAATTAATAGTGTTTGCAATGTCTGTCGCTTGGCGTAAAGGAAACCTGTTGCAGGGCGCGCGGAGTCTTGTTTATATTGTACTTGTGTGTTATGTCAAGAAGTAGGAGTAGACGTTCGAAGGAAATGACACAGTTTTTCACACACAACTTTGGAAAATTTCCTTTTGAATTTCCAAGTATCAGAGGCATGAACGACGCAAGCTCGACGTTGTGTTTAAACAGAGATTCATTCATGAAGACCGTACCTACTCCAGTGCAGTCGCTCATTGAAACGTAACTAGGGACGCGTATGGCGGCGCGGCTTGCGGATTTTTTTGTATGCGCTATTTATCAAGTGCAACAGTGCAAATTCATCCGTTTACACGCTTGAATGTAATAAAGACCGAATTAATTCTAACCACTTGACTCATGTTTGCAGACGCATGGTGTAGCCCGCACGTGGTGCACGCGTTTGCGAGTTTTACTTGGTATAATTTATTACCAGTTGGTATGAAAGTCGGCCTCGCGTTGATGAACTTATCCGGGCTTAAGTCCTATACAATGCTGTCCCATTTTATCGCGGTCATTTATTAATTTGAAATTGTTAACGCACTTTTAGGCAGTTTATGAGAAAACTTGTGTTTTCTAAATCTTCCGTAATATTCTTGATGGTGTGTGTCATCCTGCATAGAGGATAATTTTCATTAATGATTTCATAATTTTAATTTTTACTGCATAACAAATGTCAAGGACAAAATTATAAGTGTACAAAGAGAAATTAAAATAAGGCAATAAGTCGTGGCAAGAACATTCAAGAGATAAAATAATTCATTGTCCCTTGAAAAATCGACAAAGGGAAATAATGGAGCACCGCGGATATTAAAGCAATGTTACGATTTAGTCCGCTTGATAGACAAGGGTAAAGGGCCTTATAATTTTATAACGGCGACTGGGAATAATTTATAATAAAAAAATTTTAAACAAAAAATACAACCGACTTCCATGCCACATAAAAGTAAAAAATAATTTAAATACATGTTGGTTTAGAGCAAACACAGTTCTTAGTACATAGTCCCGAAGTCGGCGCTTACCATATTTTGCTGGATCATGACGAAACTACATGTATCTTATATGAGCGCCGACTTCGGGACTATGTACTAAGAACTGTGTTTGCTCTAAACCAACATGTATTTAAATTATTTTTTACTTTTATGTGGCATGGAAGTCGGTTGTATTTTTTGTTTAAAATTTTTTTTTTCACGCTTTTCAGTCACGATAAAATCAGTTATGGCTGTTGCTAGTCGTCCGCTAACCGGATGAATAAAATTAATTATTCGTCCGATTTTCGGATGAATAAAATTATGTGCTGACGTCATCATATAAAAATAGACTTCTTTGACACAACCGGTCGGGGGCGCTACCGCGCCCCCTCCCTTAGATTCTGAATTGGAAAAATCTGTTCGAACCTAACCTAACCGAATAAAACAACTTTTTCTGAGTAAACATTTATTTAAAGAATAGACCTATAATTATCAATATTTAAAGTAGAAAAAGTAATATAAACCTTATAACTAAGAGTATAATTCAACTGATACTGATAAAAATAACCCATCCAATTTAAAAAGGTTGGTAGTACTCTTGCATCTTTCAGGTAATTGTATTCAAAGTGGAATTTTTGATCATAATTATATCCTCTCCGAAACTCATTGTTGGTATTGTGAACAACAACATTATGTATACGTAAGCACAATATGGCCCATGCCTACGGTTTAAACTTGAAGGACCCCAGCATTATCAGGGTTGATGAGTTGAAGGTCAAAATTATCATGTCATATCTTTGCTTAGTAATCTCATTACATATACGTAAGCACCATATGGCCGATGCTTATGGTTTAAACTTGCAGTACCCTGCATCATCAGGGTTGAGGAGTTGAAGGTCAATTTTCTTATCATACGTCTTTGCTTTGTAAATATGTTACATATCCATAAGTATCAAATGGCCAACGCCTATGGTTTAAGCCTGAAGTACCCCTGCATCATCAGGGCCGAAGAGTTGAAGGTCAAAATTATCATGTCATATCTTTTCTATGTAATCTGATCGCATGCACGTAAGCAACAGATCCCCAACTTCTATGGCTTGGGCTTACAGTACCCTGCATCATGAGGGTTGAGGAGTTGAAGGTCGATTTTAACATTATACGTCTTTACTTTGTAAATATATTACATACCCATAAGCATCAAATGGCCAACGCCTATAGTTTAAGCCTGAAGTACCCCTGCATCATCAGAGTTGAGGAGTTGAAGGTCAAATTTTTCATCTTATATCTTTGCTTAGTAACCTTATCAGATATACGTAGCGATCATGTAGCTAACGCCTATAGTTTAAGCTTGAAGCACCCCAGCATCATCAGGATTGAGGAGTTGAAGGTCCAATTTTCCACCGTATACAACCATTTTTCTAATGTTTTACCTTACATTTTTTTAAATATCATTTTGAATGCGTAAGATTGAAATAACTAAGTTTTATGGCTTAGGCATTCAATACCCCTGCATCATCAGGATTGAGGAGTTGAAGGTCCAATTTTTCGTCGTATACCTTTGCTTAGCAATGTTATTACAAATCCGTGAGCAACAAATGTCTAACGTTTATGGTTTAAGCCTGCAGTACCCCTGCATCATCAGGGTTGAGGAGTTGAAGGTCAAATTTGTCATCGTACATCTTTGCCTTGCTATCTTATTATATATCCGTAAGCACTAAATGGCCATCACCTACGGCTTGGGCTTACAGCACCCTGCATCATCAGGGTTGAGGAGTTGAAGGTCATTTTTTTTATAATATGTCTTTGCTTAGTATTGTTATAACATACCCATAAGCACCAAATGGTCAACCCCAATGGTTTAGGCTTGAGGCACCCCTGCATCATCAGGATTGAGGAGTTGAAGGTCAAATTTTCATCACATGTCTCTGCTTAGTAGTCTTGTTACATATATGTAAGCACCAAATAGCTAATGTTATAGTTTAGGATAGCTGTAACCCTGCATCATCAGGATCGAAGAGTTGAAGGTCAAATTTTTCGTCAACCTATATAAGCATAGATATTTAATACATATTCCAAGTTTCATAAGAATCGATTCGGCAGAAGCCGAGTTATCTTAAATTATCTAAAAAACTTGAGGAGTGGTGGTGGTTTCCACCCCATAACTCAAAGAGTTAAGCATCACAGCATACCCATGTCCAAGAGAAAAAGTTGCGTGACAAAATTTCCTATCAAATGAAAGAAAGAAAATGAAAATCGGTTTATAAACACCCAAGTTATTCAAGATTTTAAGAAACCGACATTTTCCAATTTTCCGGGAAAACCGCCGGAAGGTTTTCATTTTCCTCAATATGGGACTGCCTGTGAAACTAGTCGCATACAATGTCGTATGAATCGTGTCGGTAGGTCGACGATTTCTAGCCATTTCGCCCGAACATACATAAAAAAAAAAAAAAAAAAAAAAAAAAAAAAAAAAAAAAATATACGTGACGAATAGATAACCTCTTTCCTTTGGGAAGTCGGTTAAAAAGAAGGGATCCGATTACTTAGACTTTTTACAAATTGGCACAGAAGTAAAGTTTTTAGCGGCAACAATCGGTAACTACTAAACAAAAAATATCAATAATTTGCTTGTCAACTATCACATGTAACAAAAAAATACGAATGACAAACTGAAGTGATATGAGAGAAAATGTTGTGAACCGTTTTGTTCGTCTTTTTATATTGAAATACGTCGCCAATACATTTTTTTTTATTTAAGATGACGATAGAAAAACTCTGAATTGCTCGACATATGATATTTAAATCATTTGAGATATTTTTTATGCTCAATAGTGGTGCATGTTCCTTACTTCTGGGCGTAGATAACATTCTGTGCAAATATGAGCGTTTTTAAGTCGGCAGAATGGCGGGGTTTGATTGAGGAGAGCGGGCTTTTTAAGGGCAGTCGTGTTAAGTGACTCATAAATAGTATAAATATAAAGGTTTATCACAATTGCGTCATTAGTTTTAAAACTATCGACAAGTAAACAACTCAATCCGGAAGAATATTTGAAGTATGGAGAAAAGCGAGCATCCCGCCGTTATAAAGTTCCTTACTGTTTGAAGGAAAATCTGTGCAAAGATGTCATCGGTTTATAAGTGGCACAACCTTTTTAAGCAAGGCAGGGATTCAAAGGGCAATACATTTTTTATTAGGGTTTAATTGTAATAAATTAATACAAAGATCTGAAAAATGTTATCGTCTTGCAGGAGAATATTTAGAATAAGAAAAATAATTTTGACATTTTATTTTCCCTCCTTGTGTCTCATTCCGCGAAAGCCCCCTCGTGCATGCAAGGTCGCTTGAGCCTCCTTTTCAAAAGTGTACAAGATCATTACGCGTATTCAGTAGGTGAGTAGGTACCTATTTAACCTATATGTAACGCGATGTATGTCAACAGTAGGGTACCAGAAATCTTTCAAGAAAAAGATGATTTCGTTTTGGTTGATAGCTAAATTGCTGTTTTTCGTTTTATTGCTGAAAATAGTAAGTTTAGTAATAAATATATACATCGTCGTAAATTACTTTTATACAGAATTGCATACAAAGATGACTATGGTAGGAAGGAGTACGATGGTGGTAGGTAAATCAAGCACTTTTCTGAAGAGATAATCGCTTGTTTTACCTACCATCACTACACACTAGTCTCTTCTTCTCGCTTCTCTGCTTCTCGCTATCTGTCCCTATGTATGCTTAGATCTTTAAAATTACGCTACGGATTTTGCACGCACAATATAGTGGAGGAACACTGATAATTTTTGATTTTTGACTTTTATGCAGAACGATTTTCGCTGGTTCAACTACTTATATGATAAGATAAACATATTTGAGGGTTTTAATTAAAAATAATCCATGCTATTGACATAATTACATGCATATTCTATAAAGCTTTAGGTAAATGCGCGTACGTCGTCACCTACTCTGCGCAAGTTAGTAGATGCGAATTTAAATGCCTTAAAGCTTCGAGCAGCGCGCGTGCACTCGGCGCCGGCGCCACGAATTTTATTATATCTTTTATATAATTTTAATCTATTAAGAACTGTGTCATGATACTTTTTTGTGATTCTATTCTCGTGACATTAGCGATTGTGAAACTGTTTTTGTACCTGTCTCTGAATTTCTATGCGTGACGCTTGGATACATTTTTTGAGAAATAATTTGCATTTATTTTTGGAAAATACATTGTGTAGATAACATTTCATTTACTTTGATTTCAAATTTTACCATACTCAAAATTCTGGTATGTTGAGTCTAAAAATTGAAACTACCTACTTCTAATAACATAGTCTGTCGCCTAGCGGATTAAAGAATGATAATTTCGTCCTAGGAAAGGACAAATATAAATATTACGTGCCCTTAGTAATTGCGTGCTTTAAGATACTCACTAAAGTTTGTTGCAACGTAGATATTAAACTTTTCACATATTTTTTCATTATTATTAGTGCCCAGGCACAATCCTACCTGTGCACTGCGTGGTTACTTCAAAGACTGAAAATCACAATCACAAAGGACTGAAAATAACGTATACGTAATAGGTACATCTATACTATATAGGTATTCTATACCTACTAATAGTATAAAGAAGAAAACTATGTATTTTTGTATGTTTGTTACGAATTAACTTAAAAACTACTGAACCGATTTTAATAATTCTTTGTCCATTAGAATGCTACATTATCCCTGAGTAACAAAGGCTATAATGTTTGGATGAATTATATTATAGTCTGCGCGAACGAAGTCGCGTGGATTCTGCTAGTATTTATATAAAATAGTAGATTATAATTGATTGTAGGTGACCTCAAGAGTGAAACAAAAAAAAAACTGAAAATGAAAATGGACATCTACGTTACCGTACACGTTGCTGTTGACGGCACTTCCCCTTTTTAAGTTGTTGACGGGTACATTTACCTGAGACATACGGGCCGGATGGCTAAGTCTGACTTTGAGAGATAGATTACTCGTAGATTTCAACTCCGCTGAGGCCCGATTTCGTTTTGCGTATTTAAACCATTTTGAAACGAAATCCTATTTAAGAGTTACTTTAACATTGCTATTGCACGACTCCAAATGTGAGGCATTAGAGAGTGCTTTATTACCGAAAAGTCCGTTTCAAATATTACCGTAATGTACGGTTTAGATTCCTAACATTAATACGTAATAAAAAAGTAAATGACATATAGAAAATAAACATAATTTTATCACATTATTTATGTGGCGACTGATGTGAGTATTTATATACCTAACAGTTGTTTCATTAGCCATATGTAGATGGTGCGAACGATATTTTCTTGAGTGAACCCATCACGACATTACTCAATGCCATTTTCTGGCAGTATTCCATATTAGAAGCGATACTCGCACGCCGGATACTTGTAGCTGGCAGCCGACTTCTCTTCCATTAATAAATAATTGATATGGAAAGCTAATGTTCTAAAATGTGGCATTGCTGCCGCGTGCCAGCGACGTACAGGTAACCGGGACTGATCAGTTCCACATTCTGTAGCTGATAATATCGCACTGGATCATTATGCTCGGTTTTATGAGCCCGACCTGAATTTCCTGAAATAAAAATGTTCCGTTTCATAACTTGAAACCAAAACATCATTAACTATGCAAATTACGATTCGTTTAACTTCAGGATGAAGAACACTTTCATACGTAATAGAGGCATTAATGCAACGTGACAATTTTAAAATATTTTTATCAATTTTGGTTTTCGTTACTATACGATGAACAATATTAACAATCATTAGACTGAATAATATATCACTTTTCATTTCATCTGCGATTCCATTACTAGTTAAAAATAAACGTTAAAAATGGTTATTCACTGTAAAGGTTCTGGGTGTAGGTACGACGAAAGTTATCTGTATAAAGTATAATGTTTACTATTAATTACGTGTGAGATAAAACCCAGGTACAATTATTAAAGTAGTTACTAACTACAAATAAAAAAGAAACATAATGCATAAATTTCATTTAGTTTTTAACCAAATAAAAATTTCATCCAAAAGCTACCTGCATTCGTAAAGGTTACATGAAAGCTATGTGATGTAAAATGAGTGCCGTTAGATATGCGTATTTTGCACAATACAAACAAAAAATATTATACTTCATAAAACAACATACAAAATACAATATTTCAAGTGGTATGAATGGTAGTAATCACTATTAAGTACCATGCGTCTTGTGCGCTTGCCAGCCAGTGACACGTTTGTCTGTCTAGTCTGAGGGAAGCGACGACGTTGTGTAAACCAGTCTGAAAAATAATTATATATGATATGAGTATTTTATATATATGGTAGTAAATAAACGTAGAACTTTTATTTAGGTCAAAGACAAGCGCATCTTGTGGTAGGTACGGCCCAGGTTTCGTCCATGCATGGGTTGTGACGCAAACGTTCCGGAATTCAACCTTAACATTGCTACGGATGAGCGAAGTAGACGCCGCTGTTTAAATATAGCTTTGCATCTGTACGCGGCCGGAGCGGGTGCCCCGTGACATCGCTCCACTCGCCCACTGTTACCTATGTTTTGAACGCGCGGACACGATACCTATACTTTTTTTGTAGTGAACAAAATTAATGATAGGCAAACTATCATTAATTTTGTTCACTTGATTTATTGTTGTATTTTGTATTATTGTATTTTATTGTTTATGACGCGTAACACCTTTTAGTGTATAATCGAGGGCAAGTACTATTTCATTTTCGTTAAGGTACCTGTATCGGATGTAAATAAATATGTTGTTAGATGAAATCCCATGTAAATATATTGGTAATAAAGAAAACGCACACACGTTGTTCCATGTTAAAATATTTTATCAACTCTGTTTTTAGAATTGCAACAAAATTCCAATATAAGGTCAAATTTCATATGGAATTCTTATGAGGAAGGCGAAAGTTAAGGATGGGTGGCTATTCATTACTGAATCACGCCAGAACGACTGAACAAATATGAGTGGAAGTTGTCCCAAAGATAGATTATCATGAAGAATTGGATATAAGTAATTATACATTCAAAAAATATCGGTTCACGTGGGATAGATTCGTTAAAAAGCCCGAGTTAAATAAATAGTTGTATGAATTAAATTCACGTGTACACCTACTCAATCGTGTCTCTATCAAAATATATAGATGATTAATTCATTATATTGGAGCATTCAATTTTTTTGTTAGTTTCTAATTATATGTCCAATTAATTGACAACTTAAAATGCGAACATTGATTTTATTGCCTCTAAAATGTAGTTTCATATTCGTGACAATTAATCGTAGTCAGATCTACTTGTGCTTATCGATTCTTACTCTCCGTGCGCTAGAGAGCATCCTTTTGTTCCGAATTATATCGTATTATATTATTCTGTGCAATTTGTTTTAATTTCGTATTGTTTTTGTATAAACGTCGATAAAATATTTTAAAACCATACAGGGTTTATCTACAACTGTATACAAAATAGAAAGATAATGTAGCACATGATCTTTATTTAAGTAGGTGTCTACACTCGTTTTATGTTTACGAATAGCAGCAACACCTCCAAAAACTTTAGAAACGAGAGATATTTTCTGAGGTGAGTTTGTGTGTCGCAGTTAATCATTTCGCTGGGTAATCTTCAGCTCGACCTCAATATCACAGTATATGTCCCAGTGAATGACATCACAATATAAAAAAAAACAATCCTAAACCTACATTGATACATGAGCGAAGAAAAATATATAAATTATTGTAATAGTCTTCAATTAAAATAAATGATGTTGATTCCAGGTTTTTAAGCAGATAATTAAACATACAACTGTGTAGGTAGAAAGTACTCGGCGGCGCTCGACGGTCTCCTGAATGGAAAACATATTTGTAAATCTTTCATTACCCGCCCGCTCATTAAATCACAGCGTAGAGAAGCTTGAACGAAACCCAAACCAGAAAATAAATAAACAAATAGTAATAGGAAAACGCTGTGTTCGCGTTTCGCTACCATATTTTTGTGGTATAAAAGTCATATAAATTTATATAATGTAATCAATTTCATACTTAGTGATGCCGTGCACACAATGAAGTTTTTTTATTTAAATTATGATGAGCGCCGTTTGTATATAATCCAAGATTATCGAAACTATATTATAGACCCGGCAGTCGCTCGCATTCTCCGAGCGTAACTGTGAACACGCATTCTGCGAAAATTCCGTGTGCGCCAACACGCATCGATACGAGTTTTACGTCGATGATATATTTTGCATCTAATCTTACATTTGTACATCCGGTCCAATATTCGTAAAAATAGCGAGTAGACCTGTCTGTTTATTTAAGTAGTCTTGAGTTTTTGAATGATATGTAGCATAAATCATGTTCGAATAAATATAAAAATGTACAATTTTAAGTCTAATTGCTGACGAAAAATCAATTTATCTATCATAACATTTCAAGCGATTGGGACAATGTAACCATAATGTTGTTCTTCAGAAATCACCACAATCCATATTGTGGAGTTGTGAGAAAATAACAATTGGGCCGGACGCCAGCCGGTTTCGCACGTTCAAGTCAATCTGTTACAAATATACTATCGAATCTGATAATCGTTACGGTTTTACCGAAGATGTCGTCTCATTGTAGCGCTTCTAGCTAATCTTTTTTATCTCATTGAAGAAGCAAACGAGCATGCAGTCCACATGATAGTAAGTGATCATTGCCGCCCATGGACAGCTGTAGGCATCTTCATGTAGAATAGGTTACATCTAATGTCAATAGCATATACGTTGCTACTCTCAAAGACTAAGATGGTCACCTAATATAAAAGTGTGCCGGTGGTACCTCCCCGGTTGTACTCGTTCTACTACCTGGGATAATCTTACAAGTGTCTATAAGGAGAAGATACAGTTAAAGCTGTATATACCTATTGCGAACTGAAATCATGCAGGTCATCTAACCTATGTGAAATATATTTTTTTTATAATAGGTATGAAACTGTCTTGTCTATATATTTTTATCGTAATATTCAATATAGTAAAATTTTAAAACATCACTAATATGCTGTGTGCTGTGTGTGCATTTACTATTCGCTATAGAATCACATTGCTATAACCACATTTTTCATTAGAAAATCACCTGTTTATTTTTGTAGGTAACATTACATAGCCTCAATGATATGATAATGATATAATAATTATCCCGTTAATTTATTTAGGTGCTTGAACTCTATCAATTTACACTCCGACTCCTTCGCCACGAATATTATACTAAGTATGTATCTCTGCGGTAAAGACGCGAAAGTAAAATTCTTTCGTTTCCATTTGGGGCAGACACCTTATGAGGTGTTAAACTGAGTCTTGAGAGGCAGCAATGCATCTTTCATGGACTTTAAATAGGACTCCATCTCATTTCGGTCATAGCATGGAGACTAGTTTAAAAACCTTTTATGTAGCAGAGTGAGCACAGCGGTGAGGCTAATAGGCCAGACATAAAAATATTCAATTACACTGTTGATATATAAAATTAGTTCATACTAACTTATTAAATTTTTTGTTGGAAGTGATCGTTTGAGAAATTATTAGCTTCACTGGGTGGAAGGAGCGCACGGTGAAGCGACGGTAACTGAAGTAGGCGGGCGCGATGCGGCCCTCCACCTTCTAGTGTTCGGGATAATATGTACATAACACATTGTTCTTATCAATAACTGCTATATGTGATGCGATCACCTGTGTTCATTAGATGTTGCAAGATTTTGCGTAATAGGTACTTCAGTTTTAAGTAGGCGGATGACTGTGTTTTATAGCAACATCTTATTTGTTTGATATATCGATATACAGGGACATAGATTACTTTTTTGACCAATGATAATATGTACAGTTGTTGCGTATAAAACTGCTCAGGAGGGTGCAGACTAGTAGGGCCGCGAGTGAGTGAGCTCAACTGGTCTATTCAAATTTAAATTGCCGTGTTTTTATTATTTATTATAACTACTATCAATGTATTACGGAATAGTATAATGAGTCCAAATATATGTAGTGACAAAAGTTAGTTTTGTGATTGAGGTCTGACACCAGAGCCGACCGCAGCGCGACGGTCGCCCGGTCCGGTTTCGAACCAGACCAGTACTCCACTACCTATATCAATTCTTCAAGCAAACAGTGTTATAATAAACATACTTTCAGATTCTTTAATCGTCAGTAATCAATCATAATTTACACCATAATAATGTGTTGGCAACAACTACTCTATAGGTCAATTGATACATCAGTGTTAAACGAACAATTACATGTAAATGTAAATTAATATCATGCCTTTTGAGATCGGTGTAAATATCATTCGCATTATTCACACCGCCAAACATGAAATGAAGTCAGATGCGAACGCGTTCGGTCATGACCTGGTCATCCACCTTGTCCTATCGTCTTGATATTTAGTGTGCCATTGGTCGTTAATAGTGCCGCTCATTGCGTCCAAGCACGCACGCCAATATGTTTTAATTAACAATACTTCTTCATTACTTTATGTACACATCCCATTTCAATTCCTCCAGTAGCTTATTGGAATTCATAAACCAAGAGTACGAATATTGATACATAAACTACGTATGAAAACATGACCCATCTTTTTTGCATTTAAGTTTCCTTACTTTTTGTGATTAAGTTACTGTGAATCTGAGGTTGTGACATATTTTGCTACTTAATACAGTGATTATTTTACCGATTCAAGACTTATGTAGATTTTTTGCAACTAATAAAAACAAACTAATCGGTCAACATCGTTGTTTTGTACACGTTAGATGTGTACACAACTTCCAATTCCTTCCATAAGAGAATTTAATTGTTTTGTGAGCCAATGTAACGTAGCCTAATCGAACTCGGCCCGATTAGGAATGCGAGGCTGGGAAGTCATCCCTGTAATTCAGCCTAAATGCTCTTCCCAACATATGTGAACAATTTGCGGCAGACTATCAACTATTTAATAGTTACAATTGAAATTTAATGTACGATTTGTATTCGAATGATGTTCATGTTTACTGCAACAAACATGTTACAAATTTCTATTAAATAATAGTATGTTACGGTAAGCTAGGATAACCAATTAATTTCTCGCAATTTGAGCCGTAATTTCCCGCAACGCGCTGAGGTCGAGTGAGCGTGGAGCACCTTCATGCCACATTTATGCGAAGCAAACTTGCATTACTTAACGTCTTGTCGTTTCTTTAGATAAAACCTACCTACCTGTAGTTTATGTATAAAAACTGAAAAATAAAAACAAATCTATTATTTGTAAATTTTATTTATATTAAATTGAATATTTCTTTTACAGATTCCTCTTCGGATCCTGCCGTGAGCGCCTCAAGCCCAGGAAAACAACGTCGAGGGTTCAGTGGGTAAGTGTATAATGCAGTATCAACTCACACTATAAGACGAGACACGCACACTCCGCGATTAATATCTGCCATATTGTGAATGAAAAACAAACGTTTTAAACAAGCACAGTTATATTACGTGAACCTGCATCCGATGATTTTCTCTTAAAAAGAGTAGTCTTATCTCATTCTATCTGTACTAACTGATTCGTTGGCGTTTCCCATTAGTCATCATTTATCTTTCTGGTACGTTATCTAATTCTTTCGGCGATAGGGAGCTCAGTCGATTCGTGGTTCGGTAGCGGCGTGCGCGCAGCTCGGAATATGTACGACGAACGAACCATCGGTGCACGGGCCCGCCGCACCGACTGCTGTTGCCACATGATAAGGTTCTCCTCGTTACCTCTCAACTAAGCTCTCAATTGTTACGAGTGATGAATATAATACTCGAAAGTTTAAAACGTAGTTTATCACATCGCGATGTAATGTATGTGCTATCTACACGAAAATGAGAATCAAGATTTGTGATGAGTGTTTGCGAATATTCGTGTATATTCGAAGATGTTGTTATTTCTTCGTCTTATTGTGTTCACTGGCTTCGCATTACTAAATATTTTGTAATTCGAACTAAAGCGTCCTTGATTGTAGTTGATTTTAGTCAATATTACAGTACCACTTGAGACACGAGCTTAGTATTTATAAGGAAGCAAGAAATAAAAAAATATAATAAAAGCTTGTAAAAAAGCCGAAACACAGAATGGTTATAATAAAAATATAGGTATGCGAATTTTGAGCGGTAACGTACGTCGTCGTTACCTTTATCTGTTTCTTTAAGTTTTCGTTATCTTATCGTGTTCATTGTCATTATCCCTTCAATAGCCTGTTATTAAATAAACGTAACGATAATGCGAAGTTCCCTTAATCACCCCCATTTGTTTCAACGAACATGTAACGAGTTCACTCATCATCCCCGTACAATCGAGTGCGTCAATGGAAAAGTGAACGGTTGCATTTCGGATTTGGCGATCGGCCCGGTGACAAGCCGTACGAGGTTGGTAATTGATGTGCAATCGTACCGAGGGCTCGGTCGTCCGCCGCGTCCGCCGGCCGCTGCGGTGAATCGCTGTACGAATGTGTCGAGCCGCGTTTCCTGTTCCTCACCTTCGGTTAGATAACAATTTACCGCCATAATCTCTACGATAAAACGCGTTTCTTGTCCTTCTCTGTCTCGATCACCGGCTTCTTCGATGGCTGAGTGTTGATAACACTGTTTGTGCAATACGTTTGTTTGCTTGTCAGTTGCTTACGAGTGATCCTTCAAGACGATTGTGTGACTGTGCGTGTTTAAGTGATGTGTTCGCCTTTTGTGTGTGCCCCATTTAAATTATGTGGAATCAAGTGGTTTATGTGAAGTAAGTTTCTGTCTGCCTATTCTTCTAATTTGGACCATGATTGCGTTTCCACCATGAACATAGTGTCGTATTCGCATCTACAAATTGTTATTACATAAATACAGTATTGTTTGGTCTATGATTATTATTATTTCAATTAACTGTTGGGTAAGTACCCCTTGTATCCGGTACGACCGTGCTATATTTGTATACGAAGTCATCATTTATTATCAGCTCTAAACAACATACAAGCTCTACGCACAGTTTGGATCAGTTATGTTTGTACACTTCATATTTTATTAGTAAGAAATTCCTGTAGAGTATATAAATTAAAAACATATCACTTATTATCATATTAATTTTGTGTAATCACAAAAATATATTAATGCGCATTCACAAAAATATATTATGTTAAATGGTCATGGATTTAAATGAGTAGTAAGGGATAATAAGATACATATGTCATTATTAATTTGTCCATATAAATACAATATTTTAATTATCGCACATACACAATCACAACTCCTCGTTTAAATGTTACTGCGTTTTTTGAAGGAATAGTTCTATAAAACGCGTATCTTATGGCCAAATGTATCAGGAAATATTATAATGTTTGACCAGCTGTTTTCCCAAAACTCACATTTTACGTTAGATAAAAGTTTCGGTAGCTTTTGGTAGTGGATTTAGTATAGATGTATATAATTACCAGGCTGGTTATTCGTCGGCGTGTGTTCCAAAGATAATTATGTCATACGGCGGTGTGGCGCGAGCGTGCGACGTACAGACAAGCGTGTTTTTGTTATCGGGCGCCTGCAATGCGGTCGCGGGTCCTTGGGCCGTGGATCGCCCGTTTGCCTTCAATGAGATACAACTATGTTAATTTTGTACGTTGCTCGTGTTCTGAGGATTGCTACTTTTTCATCGAACTTAACTAATTGTAATTTTACACGCTGAAACAATATGAAATGAGAAACTGTGCCCTTATTACGAGTCTTTTAATTTGCCTCAAAACGATGACGGCTTACGTTTTCGTTCAAATACAATGCACGCTTACGATTTTGGCCATAAATTTCGATGTGTTCGATATGTGTTTCAATAATTGTAATCTTAACTTATAATGTTATAGGGATAAGATAACTGTTTTATCTGTAAACCATACGAGGTAGATACTAATTGGCAAAATTAGGTAATTGCACGTGGAGGCAATTAAGGAACATTGTTGCGTCAATTTGTAGTTAGATAAAGTCGTACAAAACGAATATGCAATCAATAACAGATAGCGTTAACTGAGTTAGCTCTACTACGGGCCCCGCTTCGAATTTGCAAAACAAATAGACCGCCCTCGTTACGGCACCACCATTCATATTTAGTCTCATTTTATTAACACGAATATCGACTATCTTGATCAAACATGTACTATGTATAGGAAGGCAAAATATCTTGTAGTAGAAATGGCCTATATTTTTAAACTAGTTGAATCCCGCAGCTTCGCCCGCGTCAACGAAAATCGATTGTCCCGTGGGAATAAGATATTTTTCAACGGTAGCCTATATGTTATAATCGCTCCAGCCGTTTACACGCGAAGTTACTTCTTCGCGTGTAAACATACACAATTACACACTCACAAACTTTCGCCTTTATAATATTAGTATTATAAATATAGTCCATTTCTGCAACAGCATTGAAATTAACTAATTGCAATTTTACACACTGAAACTCTACCTATTAAAAAAGAAAGGTGCACATTACGAGTATATTAATTTTCCTCGAAACGATCGCCGTTTACGTTTTCGGCCATACACAATGTGTTCGATGTGTATTTTATTGATTGTAATTACAAGTACCAATTGAAGTAAATATTTATCAACATTGAAATAATTTAGAAGCAAGAATATTTATTTGTATTTAATATGAAATCGAGATCTTGGTGTATGTATTTAATAACATTCTTTAAATAATTTAAAAAATCTGCGCAAGTAGATTATTTATTATTTTTACGATCAATACATATAGAAGTTTTAGGTAAATGTGTGTATGTACAGTTTTATTAATGTTTACGTAGTGATATAATAATAATTCGACTAAATTTTATCGTTTTGATGTTCGACATCTGGATATCCGCAGATACGAGTGTATTTGTATAAACTTGTAGTGTTTATAAATAGAGCATGTAGTTTCTAGAGTTCGATGTTTTGCTTTGTGCAGTCTTTACAATTTTGTTATGAGGTATGGAAACACTCTGAAATTCAATGACTTACTATTTCCAAATTGCGAAAACTTATAAACATTCAAGGCAAACATTGTTTCTTACGATACTAGTATCTCGATCTAGTACAACTGTGACATTTTTATATATTATGTAGATTGAATAACAAATGACTTATTTTAAAATAAACTTGATTAAAATTATTGATTAATGTTTTTTTGACTTCATATTTATTTAAGTCAAAATGGGAATGATGTGAAAATGAAGTTTTACAACTAAGATTTTGTCAAAATAAAGTGTGATGGAAATCAGATGATGAGTAAAATAGGTATCTATTTATGTATCAAGTGCAGTTAAGATTGTTGATTCTATTATTAAATCGAAGAAGACGTAACGTACCTAATTGTGGACTATCTGACAATGAGCTTGACTTTTGCAGCTTGCTTGTATCTATCGTCGGCATGAAATAATCGACTTCGCGCGGTCAAGTTGCATTGACCGCGCATCGTATCTTCCTACTTACTTTACGAATTGAAACATACGCAATATAATCAGCTGCCGACACTCAGCTCGTATCTGCTAAGAGCGTGTGCGATAAACGTAAATGTGGTGAAGAACGACGAACTAATCCCCGAGATGCGGTTTGCGGATCTAATTACACTCATGTAACTGTAGTCAGTGTATGCCATTCGTGGTCGGCGAGCTTCGCTCAACAAATGCCTGAGTATGCCTAATTCGTTATTTATAGAAATGTTTCAACGGCAACGTTAAATGATTATACTCAATTGGATGAAATCCGATGAGTACCAATTGTATAATAAATTGCGTATCACACAACCGCCAAACCGATTCTTAGAAACCATTATGTTAAAGAATTAATCTCGAACATATAAAACGTTAAGTGTCATTATTCGTCAGTTATTATATGTCTTTATTCGCGAGGTAATTCTTTTTTAATAATACTATTATGACTTAACAACAAAGTACCTGCCTGGCTGTGTTGTAGTGCAGTAATATCCAACAATAGGTACATTGTGTGAGGATTTACTCGCGCGGGTGCACGAAATTGGAATCCGGTCCGGACGATCAACGCAAAGCCGTGACACTGGTACAATTTTTGTCAATCATCTACTGTCATTTCGGGTAGACTCGGATTTAAATTGGCTTGCAAATCTATTATTTGTTAAAAAGTGTAGATGTCACCGATTTACCGCAAGTACCCGACCCGTGCGTCTCGTCGCGTCGTCCAGCCCGCGTGTGAAATTCGGTCGTCCGCGCCCGCGCGTGTTAGTTTTGCTCATACTGTTTTCAATAGGAATAGACGCGAGTTCACACGCCAATTTCAGCGTATGCCTTTAGTTAATTCCTAATATATAATATCCCATTTATTAAATACCCATACACTAAATACATATTAGATAGCGTCAATGTCAGTCACGAGCCATGAGCGTCCATGGTAGTATTTGTAGTTTACGCGGTTTATTTGGAAAAATAATTAGGTATTTAAAACACTTGACTATCCATTGCTTACTTTGATATTTTTTGACAGCTACTGAAATTTATTTTTGAATTGTAATACAGATTACATACATAGTTTATGTTTATTATATTGTCGACACCTTCCGCCGGACTGAATAATGTGCCCCTGGAAGCTGGTTACCAGCTCTAGGGGCGCACTATTCACCCTAGCTCCAACGCCGATTAAAGAAATGTTCACAATTAAATATTTTCATTATATTTGCGTAGACGGCGCTGGCTCGGGTTGCGCAAGCCGTCGCAGGGCAAGACCGAGAAAGCCCCGAGCGGCGCGCAGTCCCCCGCTGCCACCGAGAAACCCGCGCCGCTCAAGAAGACATCGTCTGAGCGAAAACTGAAGGTAAGAATTTGAAAACGTAAATACATCCACATTTACGCAAACTTTAAACCTTCAGACGAGAGACACGTAAATGGAAGTTAGGTAAGTAAAAGATTCGAGATATTGTTCCCTAGTCTACTATAATAACTGATAACCTTTACGACATACTTTTAAACTTTTAACTTTATTTCTAAATCTAAATCAATACCATACGTATATTGACATATTTGTATTTCGCAATAAGCTCTCGCTCTTAACTTAGTACATCGTTATTGACTTACCGTAACTTTCATACGAAACGTAGCACGAAGCCCGCTTCTCGCTACGTTCGCTGTGGGGCATAGCATTTCTGCAGAAAATGGTAACGATTAACTCCAACTTTAAAAAAGGAAAGATTCTTTTGAATTTATTTTTGTATGTTCATTACACCGCTTAAGCAGCCGAGAGTTCATCCTTTTGATATTATTTAAACTTTGCTAGAGAGTGTTCACAATTTGTTGTTTCCTTATTTTAAAGTCATTTTTTAAACGTTTTTAAAAGTTTATCCGACTGTCGGATTCCGACATGTCCGAGCCGCTGAGAGATTAGGGATTTTAATGTTTCTAGAAGTGCATTTATTTAATACAGGTATAATATCTAACACGATACTAGTTCATTAATTTTGTAATGATATATTTTATAATATTTTACTTAAATCAGTTCCATAACGTGTACCTTGATTCATGGACGTGTGCTCAAGTAATTAGCGCATTGTGTAACTTAATATATTATCTATCTAACATTATAATATATCAAACATGTATTCAATAATTTTAATATTATTACCTTATTAAAATATAAAGACCGTATCCTTATTATTTACTCTACATATGTAAGACTTCTCCTCAATGCTTTAATCAGAGTACGCATAATCTGATAGGCATCTATTGTAAAAATAAAAAAAGTGATTTTTAATCTATATCTTAAACAGAAGTTGTTTTAATTCAGTGAAATGATGACGTACTTAAAATTTTGAAAGATATTTTTACAGTATATGCCAAATAGAAAACTAGTTAATATAATTGTTTTAATAAAACGTAACAAACGTAGTGTTTACTTGAAATCAATATTAATGAATAACTTGACTGATTTTGAGAGGCGATATTTGCCTAACAATATCACGAAAAAGTACAGATACGATATTATTATAACGTAAATAATATTTAATAAGTTAGGGAGGTACTGTCGAAGGAATGTCGAAAGTTTTTTAATAATAGTAGTCAAACTAAAAGTGATTTAAAGTCGATCTCGTGCTCTAACTTGTATTATAATCATCATGGTGCACTTCCCAGCAATCTGTTTTCATCATGTGAACATAATAAAAATTGTTGTCGGATGACGTTCAATTTAATCAACTCGAAAAACAAGCGGAGCAGAATCCATATAAAATACGCGCAATATTTAATCTGAACAGATTGAAAGCTTTCCCCGTTAGTAGGTACCAGTTGATGTGCGTACTCTATTACTGAATACACGTTTAATGCATGTTTGTCTAGCAGATTGCCGCCAGCCAATGCTCGCGTGAGCTCTCCAACTCCGCCCGTGTTCTGTTTAATCTGGGTTTCTGAAAATGAAATTCGTTCTGTGGTCTTCTTTTTCATTTAATATATGAAGACGAGATACCTACAAAAACTGCAAACAACTATTCAATGATATGCATTTTTTTCAATACATTAATGCATGCATATCTATTTATATCGGCGTAATTGATAACACAGAAGCAGCTTTAACATGATATCCAATTAACGACATTATTCACGTTTGATTCAACTGAAATTATGAGATACTGTATGTGTCCTTATTTACCTAATCGATTATATTATATTCATAATTACTTAATATACACCGTGTTACATGTGGTAGAAGCCTCTGTGGCTTGCCGGATTGAAGCATATAGTAGCATGTAATTGGAATCGACTCAGTGTGCAGAGTGACGTATGCTATATTATTTTTAAATATGGCGCCTGTTATGAGAGTAAGGGGGGAGGCGGACGTTTGTTTTATTATCATAACGATATGGATATCAAATGGAAGCTAATAAATAAATCATTACAAATATCTTAACAACAATTTATATTACTATTTTGACACAAACTCCTATTTCTTTTAAATTAAACAAATATTAAAAACAAAATAGCTGACTGCAAATTTAAGTTTCAGCAGTCGGGTTTTTTGTTTTTATAACAGTAACTAGTGTCCTGTAATAACAACACTATTAAGCGCTGCTGTGTTTTCATTTGAATGGTGTGGAGAGTGAGACGTGTTTATCCTCGGCTTTACATGTCTGACCTCTGTGGTTGATTACAGCTTGATATTGGGGGTTTATTGCAAAGTCCATATGCGGCAGTAGCATATAAAAAAAGTCATATAAAAGTGTATCATACATTCGATTAAATCTTATATATTGCATTTACAAATTACGTATTACTTCACTCGTGGTATAGGAATATACAAATAGCCTGGAGTGTTCCCTTGTATGCGTTTTCGTTTTAAAGTTATGAGGTCCTGTAACAACGCTTAACGATAGCTATCTAATTGCTAACAACGGGGCGGCCTGCTTAACGAGCCACTGATAAAATGCCAGTGGCGCTCCTTCCCGGCGCACCGCTGCATTTCTTAGTCATTTATACCACATATACTGATTTAAATTCTGAACCACTTGATTCATTGTATTATGAATATATGTTGAAAAAGGTGTTTATATTGTCATATCAATAATTAAATAAATAAAAATAAAATATCATAACATCAATTACAACTACTTACTACAACTACTAACTATAAATACTAACCATTACCTGATAAACATGTAATTACTAACTCTTGTCACTAACAAAACTAACAAATCAAGTACAATTTTGTGTAAGAAATATAGGCTTTTTTATTTTATTTATTTATCATAGCATATATATTTTTATTTTTATGATTTTAATCGATATAAAATATACCAGTTTTCGAACGTAAAAGTGCCTAATAAAAATCGATGTTGTAGCTCTTACCGAAGTTTGGCAAAATAGTCAAACAAAATAAATTTTCCTTTCTTACTTAATTGTCCAACAAAAACAAACTTAAGCACGTAGCCATGATTTTCAATTCTTTTTTTCTATGGTAAAGCGCGAATATTTTTAGATTATAATATAAGCTCTAGACATTTTTTCGTATTGAAAATAAAAACACTGAACTGTTATCAACACCACAATATATAAATGCCTACATATTGTGAATAAACGTATATAAACTCGGGGCGAATTCGATCTGGAATAAATGTAAACAAACCATAAAAAATCCTACGTAGGGTTATCACCAACTTGCACGAAATTGTACACAAATGCATTTTATATTCTAGACAAAGTTTGGTTATGAAACATTCCATATCGAATTATATGTATAGAGTATAGATACACATGTTATTTGTTATTAATTAGGATACATAATATTGGGTTGGTTTGTTCGCAGCTGCCGTACGGCACGGACAATGGTCGCGTGGAGGAGGGCGAGTGCAGCCACGGCGGCGCGCCCGACGAGGCGGAAGACGAGGCGCCCGACGTGGAGCTCCCGCCGCCAATGAAGCCCATCGCGGTGAGTACTAGTGACGCGTCTCGAATGGAGTCCTGTGACTCGAGTTGCTTGACCAATTTTACTACTTCACTCGAGTAATACTCGAGTTTTCGAGTCACTCGAGTAAAAACACTCGTGTTGCAAATTTACACTTCGCGAGACATTTTTAATAACACTTTTATTTATATTTTATCTATGTTTTCCCAAATATTAACGACAAATTTAAAATGATGCGTATTTCACACTTTTGTGGTCGAATGTTCAATAAATTTATTTTTTTGCATACTACGATACACAAGTTTAAACTTGGCTGTTTCGATTTGTAAAAGCACTCGACACAGCATAGATAAATAAAAAAGACTAGTGAATTAACATCTAGTGCAACAATAGAACCAGCTCGGAGCGCCGAGTTGGTAGCTCGGTAACTCGAGTGCATAGAGACTCGAGTAAAAACGGCGCTCGCATCACTAGTGTGTATCAATGCACATTTACCTGCCTATATTTTTAAAGTTAGAATCTTTCGTCGTTCTATTTATCCATAGGTACTATATGAATATAAAATTAACGATTTGCGTACTTGTCTTATATAATAGATTTGCTAAATTTCCATGCCACAAAAAAGTAAAAAAATAATTTAAAGGTTAGCTTAGAGCATACACAGTACTTAGTTCAGAGTCCCGAATTCAGCGCTCGCCATATTTCGCTGGATCACGACTAAACTACATGTGTCCCATATGAGCGGCGACAGTGCTTCTGAGCTCTACTTTTAAAGTGTGGTATGGGAGAGTCACTTATGCGAGGAGTTTACATTAAATCCTCAGAGGTAGCAACAAACCTGTGGCCGACGTAAGGCAATCCCATAGGCTACTATCACATGGACGGCGTGTTGTTTTTTAAATAATAGTAGTAGAACATTGTTCGCTAGTTTTATATTTTAAAAGATATACTCTAATTGCAATGCCTTATCACTACATAGTATAAAGTCCTCAAAGTTGCTCCCTGCTGTCTGTCCCTATGTATGCTTAAATCTTTAAATAAAACTACTCTACGGATTTTAATGCAGTTTTTTTTATAGATACAGTGATTCAAGAGAAAGGTTTTAAATATAATAAATGCATATATAATTTTAACATAGATTAGGAACATAGATAATTTTAGATTTTTAACTTTTAAGCAGAATGAAGTTCTCCGGGTTAACCAGTACGTTATACAACTGACATCCATGAACATCCGTTGCAAAAGATTGTTAAAATATGTGACTAATAACCGAATTTAAAATTTATAATAGAGAGTTATTGGAAAGATGCTGCTGTTAATAAAATATAGTACGTACGTACCCGTAGATATGTAACTGTTTCACAGTCTATTGAACTCAATTTACTATTTTAAAATCATATGTAATGATTTTATCCCGACTGATGATTTAACTTACGATGAACCGGTGTTGTTCACGAAAGTATCCTCTCACTTAGCCGTGCCGAATTTCAATTAAAACTCCCCTCTATGGAGTCCGAGTGGCTGAGCTCTCTATTGCTTTGTTTTATAACAGTCTGCCTGTACCCAATTTTTATTTCAATTACGTATTGCACGTTAAATTTTGATGTCTCATACAAACGTTATGTTATTCTCAAAAATATTTTGCTGGTGTTATATTTATACATCAAATGCTTAAATAACATTACATTTATTTTTTATTAAATTGTTTTAATGTAAAATAAAAGTTTATTGTTCATTAGTGGATTTCAACTGTAGACGATGTACAAAAATATTCGCGTCTGTGTGTCATTTAACTTGTCAACTCATTAGATAGTGTTAACTGCATCGTCTTCGAAGTAAACGTTTATTATCGCAATTCTCGAAAGGCCGTAGTACTGGCTCCTGGAATTAGTGACTCACTGTGCCATTGGCAGATAGTTATTTATACAGATAAGCTTAAAAACATAATATGTTCGTACATTAAATGATCCGTGAATAAAACGTATTACGTAAAGCCAAGTCAGCTGTGCAAAATTCAATTACTGCATCACTTTATTACGGTAAAAGCAGTATTTAATTCCCTTTAAATTAATATTTATAAGCTGAACCAGGGATATTACAGAGCTTCGACTCCGACTCCGATAAGTCGGAACTTCCGATTGTTATTACACCTTCGGTTCCGACTCGTTTAAATCGGAGTTTTAATCGGCGGAGGACGTCAACTTAATTGTCCACCAATATCTGTCGAGTCCACCAGGCTTGGTAGCAAGCAAATAACTTTTTAGTGGCGCTCACCTTATAGAAATAGATTGGACGGAGACAAAGCTTTAAAGCTTTTATTTTTCAAATGAAATTTCCCACTTTTGTAGTCCATTTATTTTTAACATAATATCCATTAATCAAACAGTCAATCATACATAATATGAAGAATAAATCTTAAAAATATATTAAAATAAAATTTGATTATAATTATTAAACGTATAATTAAATATTCACTGAAATTATTTCTCCACTGATTTATTTATGTATCTGTTAAATTAAAAAAAAATACAAACAACCCGAGAGGTAAATTTGATTTAATTTTTTAAATGTAAATCCGTTGGTTGTTGTTGTTTTTACTTAAAATTGAAAAGGTTTACTGACTAACGTATTTACTAGCATTTCAAAGACGTATTATGGCAATCGTTTTATCAAATGTCAACAACATATTGAGGCACACAGCCAAATACTAAGTTTCATTAAATTTGCATAAAATTTGGGGTACTTCAGAATGTCCCAATCCCAATGAAACTTTCAATCCCTACTTACCCTCTTATGGTTTAATTAAAAAAAAGTCAAAGCCAAGCCATGTAAACCCAAAGCATAATAATTGAAGGACTTTTATACAAACTTACGCCCACCTATACTATGAAATGAAACATGTTGCAAAGTTTCACGTTTCTAATCACGGTAGTTTTGGCTGTGCATTAATATGTCACTTTGCCTTTTATATTTATGATGAATTTGTCCTTAAGTAAAACATTATTGCCACTATTTTTAATTACTGACACTGACTCCAACTCCGATAAAACGAATTTCAAAACTCCGACTTCGGTTTCAATAAAATTCCTCCGTTACATCCCACAGCTGAACATCTATTTACATGAGAAGATAGACTTGAAGATTATATTAAACGTCGTAAGATTAGAAGCAAATAATAATTTGTAATTAGATTCTTGAATGAAGTGGAAAATCATTAGTTTTTTGTGATATCTGTAAACCAGCGGACAAAAAAAATAACATTTGCTAATGATGTCTGTTTGTTACTCGTGTAACTAAATTTCTCTCTTCTTGGTAAATTGGAATGCCCTCGATCTTAACAGAATTTAAATTACTCGATATATTTCCAAATTGTGGAATTGTACAAGTATGGTATATATAGCAAAAAATATTACAAAAGTATTCAGCACTTCAAAACTGTGCGCTCGTTTTGTTAACTTTACCGTCTGGTTTGCGTCTGTTTCCTTCCATATAAGGGTGTAAGCAGACCGGTATAACGACCATTAACACAGTATTTTATGTTATGCTTTCGTGTAACTGATGGTAGTTTAGAAATGAAAGAAATTAAATAGGTATGAACGTGGTATCGATGGTGGAAGTGTAGGAGGTGACGTCAGCGGAGTGGAGCCCGTTATCCACGCTCCAGTGGCGCTGGTCGCGCCGACGTCACCGCCACGCCGCCGCGTCCCGCTCCATTCAGAGACCAGATTACCCACGTCGTAAATTATTATGAATCACACGAGATACATGTTGTTTATTGTACTCGCTCCAGTGAAATCAATCCTGGAGACACATGTATGCCAGAAAATTAATATGTCCAAGTGTAGTCTTGTAAGTTTACATCACTGCTCATTTGTAATGATGTGTAAACAACGATGTGTTTCTAAGTCATAAATTAATGAGAATAATCAAGGATCGTGTAAAATTACATTCTTTACTCGCAACATTAAAATTATTACACTCAAACTGTCCCTAGGCACTTCTGTGAATACGATTAGTATTTTTTTAATAAATGGAAGGATCTCATTAGTGCCGCGCAACTTGCTTCAATGTGTTCGTTCAATTCCATTAACCTCATCTGGATGCCACTTGATCTTCCCAGTCAGATTGCAAGTGATTTCAAATTCGAGATGCATGTGCATCGTGCGGAGGCCACGTGCGGCGGCCGGCCGCGAAATATTCCTATCTTCTGCGTTGCTATCATCTAAGTGTCTATTAATTCGCACCGTGTAAATCGGGCGTTGATGCGAAATCTCAAAATAAACCGTTTATTGCGATAGCCATGACCTTCGTCATTCCCTGTCAACGCTCGCTTTCTTGTATATTATTGGATATTCCACATTTTACAACCATATGCCATGACCGAAATCACGAGTTATATTATTGGAAATAAGGTTATCTCATTTCATTATGTATTCAAGTATAACAAAAGCGGTTCAAAAATAGTACCAGTCTAATTCTACACTCTATTAAATGGACGTAGGAAACAATATTTGATTAATCCTTGATTTTTCAATCTTTTTATAACGATGACAGTTTTATTGATTCTAAGACCTTAACATGATTTTACACGAGGTTTATTGTATTTACGAGTATAGCAAATTGATTAATATTTTGCATTAGAAGCATTTATCGGTATGCAGAGAGCTGCCAAATAGATAGGAGTAGGCATGATATGTTTAGTTTAGCGTGTGCTAGACGTGTGATCGTTCGCTTGACGTCCGCAGGACCCGCCGGTGCTGCAGCAGGCGCCGCCGCCCGCCGCGGCCGCGTCGGCGCCCATCACGCGGGTGAGTACCTACGTCACTTATACATTCGATGGATCTCTACTAGTACCCTAACTTTTACATACAATACGTTTCATCTATCTTTTCGATCAATTAGTACGAATAATTTTTACGCTCCTTTGTAAACTTGTTACTAACCTCTAAGGGTGCGTGTAGGGGCTTTTGAGAACCGAAGGGTGACATGTTGGTGAAATTTTCAGAATTCATTGGCTATGGATTCCATGGACTCTAACGGTGGACCGGCTGACATTGCAGAGATCGAACAGATCGTTAAAGAAAAAATGGTTCGGCTCAAAACAAAGCATGTAGCGTGCATGGATTTTGTATTCTCGTATGATAATCGCTCTCCGTTTGATATTCGGCGATAAATCGAGCTCATTCGATGATTATACATGGCCGGAGTCGATGTTCTTTAGCCCATATGTCTTTGCCAAGTATGAATTAATACTCATTCGGAATTGTTTACTGTCCACGCTAAATATCGCATCATCGAGCACATGCCGCGTACTCTTCACGTCGTAGAATCTGTCATCTACGTCATCCTATCAGCTGTAATTTTACTGAAATATAATTTTAATTCGTAAGTTGAATGAGTGCTCGTTGTCGAATAACACACGGAGACTGAACTACGGGATTTAATTGGTGTGATTTTATGATATATATTAAAGGTTTTACTTGCTATGAAGCTCCAGGATCAGTGACGTAACCGCAAGGGTTTTTTATTTTAAGGAGTTTTGCTTGTTTTGTTCGTACCCAATTTGTCTATGGACTCCTGCTGTGTGCCGAACTCATCAGTGTAGTTCCCATCACGAATTAAGCTTATTTAGTTACCTCCCGTCCTGCATGCATATCTGTAACGTAGAGTGTTATCCTATATACTGCCACTAGTTTGATTTAAGGTACTCCTAACAGCTATGTACTTGCTTTTGTGTAGTTTTCAGTTACCACAGTAATGTTTGGTGGCTTGTTGGTGTGTAATTGACTAGTTGATTCAATAAACAATAACTTTTGAGTATTGTACTGCCACTTATACAGTATGTTTTGAACTTTCGAATTGAAAGCTGTAAAGCGAATGGATGTTTTAATTTTAATTAAAGGTTTTTTTCCTTCACAATTTTTCGTAATTCGAAGTACATTTCTTTCTTGATACGATGTAGATGACTGTAGATCAAAAAAAAAGGTTCTCATAAAGTATCACGATAAAATCGAGAGAGTTTAAATACGACACAAGTTACTTCATACCTACATAAAAACAACAAGAGCTCTCCTTAAATTCTGGTTTTACGAGACCTAGTTTTGACAATACTTGAATAGACATTATGTATCTGTGCGACTTATTTTTTTATATTACAAACATTATGTTCATACAGACATAAAATAAATTTCACATCTCGTCCGACTCCCAGAGGATAGGGAACCTTTTTATTTAGCTTTCGCAATATTGAAAATTAGCAATTAAAATTATGGATAACGCGTATTTTGCATCAACATTAGAATACAATAGGTGCGTAAGGTTATTGAAGGTGCGTTGTGGGGGTGATGTAGGAGCAGCACGGCGGCGCGAGCAGCTCGGGGCGCGGCGGGGAGGCCGAGGAGGAGGAGCCGCCGCCGACGCCCGGCCTCGACTACGAGGGCGTGCTGCGCAAGCGCGAGTACGTGCTGCGCGAGCTGTACGACACCGAGGAGGTGTACGTGTCCGACCTGAGGCTCATCGTCGACGGCTACATGCGACACATGGCGGTGAGACGCGATCTTTATATGCAACTTTGACACTGGCGATTTTTTTAAGTAAACACTTTTTCGTAGTAACTAACTGATACGTCTTTCCGTAGATGGACACTGTCCGTTTTAAATTTCTCCTATATATCGAAGTTATTAAGAAATCTATTTAGTTTATCCATTTAAAAATATACGAAAGAAATATTCAATGATACAGATACATGTATAATAAACAATAATACACACAAGTTTACTCATACAAATAAAGTAAATAAATATTAAAAACGCAATCTCTCAAAAATACTTATAAATTAAATAAGTGATATCAAAGCTCACATCAATCATATGATGCTAGCTTAACATTTAGTGGATCACAAAGGGAAAACCCACAACCTTATTTTTCCGTAATAATAGCAGTTTAAAGTGTTGTTGTATTCTTTTTGAAGGGTCTCAAATTATAAGAGACAAATGGTCTTAAAAATAGCTTCAAACAATGAGAATTCGGTTTTTTTTGTCTTGGCTGTAAATTCTATAGTAAGGTTATTAATAAGGAATCCGGTTTTTTTAGGATAATTGACTTGAAAAATACGTTCAAACATCTTTTGCATGGTTATAATGACGATATTGCAAATCTCTAGTTGTATAGTAGTTTTAACCCCTATAAATAAATCCCAAACTAAGACTGTCACCTTCATCGAGCATGTTTTTAGATCCACCAAAACAATATTTATGAGAATAGAATATGGCTTTCGGATTCGTGCTGCAGTATGCAACTGACAATTTTTTGTCAATTTATTACATGTTAATTTTCCAACTGCGACTTTGAATGTTTACAAGTTTTCTCAGATAGCTGATTACCTAAGTTGATATTAACCAACTCACATACTTAATAAAGTTAGCTGAAGCTTTAAATTAAATATCCGTCGCAGTCTACGCTCAACTCCATACACCACTTCTTATATACAAGTGCCCCTAAAGTTTGAGAAACTCGACACTTGAGATCGCTGGAATTTTATGTCGATTACGCCGTAGCCGAATTATCTAAACTGCGGAAAACTCTGTTGCACTGGCGAGAATGAAATTTTAATACTTTAATCATATGATTAAAATATCATTATGTCGCATAAATCGTTTTGCTTTAAAAATACACAAATAAATTAATTTCAAGTTAGTAATTGCAAAAACTCTGTACTACTATGATTATTATATTGAAACACAAAAACACTTGACATTAAACCTACTATTTGTTTTTTTTCTTCATTTCTATTTATACATACAGTTATAAAAGAACCCCACATAATGTTAAGGGTGTTACTAAGTACTACTCGACCAAAACAATTAGGCGCACGACAGTTGAAACGTCATTAGAACTAGGAATTTCCCATCCCGATACGAAGTATATTCTATTACCAAATACCAAAAGTATGTAGGTATACCATTATTAAAACATAACTCTTCTCTTGTTAAAAAAATGCATATTTTGAATGTAAGAGTCCTTTCTCCTCCACGAATAGTCTTTTTCCTACCCATTTTGAGGTTTATTGACGAATAATCAACTAATTTGATAATAACTTTAAAAATTCAACAATCACTCATTAAACTAACATTTTAACGAAATAAAATTAAACACGTGCTGGCTAACGTAAACACCTAGACGATACACGACTGCACGTCACTAGGGGATGCGCGGGGTAAGAAGCGAGATGCGGGGTATTGAACCACTTTTGTTTTATGTGCCTAATTGTTGTGGTCATGTAATATATAGCATAGCACAAACAACAAGTACTATAGCATATGGTTTCGTGTACAGGATCCCAACGCCGACCCGCCGCTGCCCGACGGTCTCCGCGACCGACGTCACCGCATGATATTCGGAAACATCGAGGCTATATATGAATGGCACCGAGAGTAAGTAATCTGCATCATCACATTATTACTTTGTACATAAAAAATAACTCTAGTAAAGCTATAAAATGTTCAGTTTTGAAATAAAAATAGTTTTTCACTGTTGAGTTATTATCCCAGATGCTTGTGTACATTGATACTAATCTGCAAAGTTAAACGGGCTGATATATTTCATGCATCATGCTACGTTCCGGCTGTTAACTTGCTTAGTTATTCGTTCAAATTCTCCGAATGTTTTATATGGGTGGTTTAAAGACATTCGACAGGTTTAATCAGTACCTGTAAATGGCTTACATTATGACGATATTATCCATGCCTTTCTCAGACCCTTGCTCATGAGAAAGATTATAACTTGTCAGCAATATAGCCAATGTACATAAATATGGTAAACCGCCACAGCCACTAGGCCACAGCCACTAGGCTGTATGGTGAAACGCAAAAGTCGTGCCACAATGGCGCTAAAAATATGTATATCTTCGCTCTAACAAATAGGTTAGAAGTAAGTACATATTTCTCTGGGTGTATCATATTTCTTTAGGTGTATTTATTGTAAAATTATGACCTGCACATATAGCTGTATCTATATATATTTAAAAAATGCAGCATTGCTGAGCACTGCACCGCCCGCCATGCGATTTATTTTTATACATATATTTGTGCACACCAACAACTTACATAAATGGTATGCTACAAGCAAAGCAGCTGTAACATTGAATTGTACAAACACAAAGTGGTCATTATATATGAAAGTACGAGTGAACCGATAGCTCAGCGAGTGTATGTAGCTAGCGAGTATGTGCACACATGTGTGTGGTGTGCGTTATTGTGACGTGTGCGTGTGTGTGCAGCAAGTTTCTGCGGGAACTGCAGGCGTGTATCGAGGCGCCGGAGCTGCTGGGCCCGCTGTTCCGCCGCTTCCTCGAGAAGAGGATGTTCCTGTACGAGGCCTACTGCCGCAACAAGCCCGTCTCGGAGTACATCGTCTCCGAACACGAACATTACTTTCAGGAGCTCCGACACAAGCTCGGCCATAAACTTCAGGTGGGCATTTCTTTGTCGCTAACTACATTACTATTTCGTCGTGGTACCGCTATCGTAGTACCTATGTTCTTACTTAGAGAATACAGTGCGGCTGCTCTCCATGGTGTGGTTGGTGGCCATTACAACTCATTTGCACGACAATTCATCTGATATTCGGCTTACTTTCCTATAAGCCATTAGTCGTTGTGAGTAGCAACGCATCTCTTGCGTTCGCAGATTCTAGGTTACTTCAGGTATAATTTGTTCTATATGAAGTTGCTTTCGGATATTCCATCAGGTGGATGCCACACATGTTTGCTACTTTAATCTTATATAAAAAAATATATTCAAGATTATTTATTGTTGGTTGTCGATGGAAAATCGTGAAATCATACGAATGCATGTTTTTAAAAATAATATCATAACTTAAAAACGTTACAAAAACGAATATTATAATCCCACTACATCTGGTATAATTAAGTGGCTATATTAAGTACTTGCTGCGCTTAAAGCATCATCGCGTCAATTGCTTCATCATCTTGTCAGAACATCATTTACAAATAACATTAACGCTACCTAATTACTAACTTATATTGAAATATGTATATAGTTGCAATGTTACGGTATAAAATACAGACATTGGCAATTTTTATAACAATTTACAACAATTATAATAAATATATATCGTAATTACATCCTGACAAGTCTGTACATATTGGTTGCCGTAACATTAGCATTATATCGACGAATGTCACTTACACTTGGGTGACCCGTTCCTGGGCTTTTTAGGTCTGCGTTATTAGACACCGATTGCACATTATGAGTGCTCGTAGATCCCTGAGCCAGGTATAACACCTACTTCTATAAATTATCGATGTTTCTAATTTTAATATTCAACGAGCAGAGCTGGTACCTCGCGCATCATCGTTTTTGGTTAAATAAGCGTTCTTGTTCTTTTATAAAAATATGTATAATATGTAACAGTAAAACTGTGTGGCTTAACTAACCCCTTTATCGCGTCTTGGGATGAAACAAAACTCGTTGCGAGCCCCTTGTACCAGCCGTGCTCTTATGCATAATGTAGTGTTACCTGGTGTCAGCGTTAACTACTCGGATTATGCAGGGTGCCAAATGATTTGTCCCCGACGCTCACTCGGCGACAGCGGTCTTATAATGCTGGCACTAGATGTATTTCCTCGTATAAACGTTTGTAGTCGTACAGAACTAATACTAGATATGTATTCGCTACTTCAAAGTACGATGGACGGAAGCGATACCTAAACATTGATGTTGTCTCTTATAGTGTAACACGTCGTAACGTTTACGTACGTCGCGCACTCAACCGGTCTGACTTTTCGACGCCACTTCCAACTGCTTAAATCGTAGCCAAACAGCTACGTGTTTTAGAGTTAATGTCAAACGCAGTTTCTTTCGTTGCGACTAGTCTTGGAAGTGGACGCATATGTATTTACAATGTATATGAACTATTGCATGCACTACTACATGTACACACATTTTACAAAGTTTTAGTTTTAGTTACTTTTAAGTTTGGGGGACATTCTTTTCATTTCTATACATGACACAATCATATTCACACGGAACGTTGTTCATGTTGTGGCGCTTATATTTGTCGCATGCTCGCCAGCAAGTCTAAATCGATATATAGATGTGTTTAATATATTAATTGCTCTCGCTACCCGTAACGGTTGCTACATTGTTATTTGATTATTTTTCAGCTCGGAGACCTTCTGATCAAACCGATCCAGCGTATTCAAAAATACCACCTGCTGGTTAAAAAGATCCTTTCGTACACGGAGAACGCAAACGCGCCCGCAAACGTGATCGCCTCGCTACGCGACGCTGAACTCTGCACGTCGATCATTCCGAAAAATGCTAACGACATGATGGATGTCGGTCGTTTGCAAGGATTCACGGTAAGATTCAATATTTTGTTCATTCTATATTTAAGGATTCATTTATTTTCACTTTATATTCGACACTCTGTGAATATGTACATATTGTGTGATTTTGCTTGCGTATTTTTAATGTTATTATGCGGATGTACTATAATATTTCTCGCGAATGTATGTGTTCTTATTTATCTATGCAGTACACTTTTTACTAGTTGAATTTAAGCCATTTGATGTTACAATATTAACTTATTATATCTGTGTTCTCCTTGCGTTACTGTTGCGAGACTGGTCGAGCTTGGCTTTAAGTCTGCGAATGTGAGATAATTGCAATCCAGCATCTAGCGGAGCCTTAAACTATATTAGCCTCAGCGCGCTGACACTAAGCGAGGTTGTTCCCTTAAGCTTCTCGTTATTCATATAAATATCTACCCGTGTTCCAGCTAGTGCAGCGACATAATCTCGTATTAAACTTAGTTCGTTTATTTAATCCTTTATAACATTTTTTTTTACAAAATTACTATGCTGGCACAAAATTTTCCAGGCTTTTGAAAATTCCAAGTAATGAATATTGCAACAAATTGTTCGATGTAACCGAAACATGTTAACTTTCAAAAGAATTATCTCATGCCGCCTATTCTTTTAATGGTGGAGTGCGATGTAGGAGAGCAAAAACAAAAAATAACCAAAACAAAAAGAAAATAAAATTTAGATACGCTGGTGCCCTATTCATGATTTACAATTACACGCTGTGCTCGCACATTTATTAGCGAAAGAGGCAAATGTAAAAGCAATATTAAACTTAATTTGTGTATTTGGACTCCAGATATAAAAACCAGTATTGTTATTTTATGGGTTTTAGTACTTTGAGTTTTCCAAATTGCAAGAAAAAGTTGTGGCTATGAGTGTTATATAATTATGTAAATATTATATAATCTATAAATTACTATTATGGTTCTTGCAAACATGTCCTTTGAGCATCAATGACATAGCTGCTTTTGGGAAATCGGATGCAGTGATTAACGCTACATTCCGTATACATTTTAACGGTGGACGTAACTAAATTTTATCATCAATGTATGAACTGAACAATTCAGCATAAACGAGCGTTTTATATATCATAAACAAATCAGCATTTCGTCAAACAGTAACGATGCAACAGACAAACGAGTTGCCGATGCTTATGAGTAGCATGTCTGCCAGGACCATTAATGAGAATTGTCACACGAATGTTTTCTTCATGAACATGATATTGAGTCCTTGTGTCCGAAATATAAAGAGGTTTTGTTCAATTTTCAGGGCAACATAACAGCGCAAGGCAAGTTGCTGCTTCAGGAGCCCCTCATAGTGTCGGACGCCAACAGCAGCAACGACAAGGGCAAGGAGCTGCACGTGTTCCTGTTCCAGCAGTGCGTCATCTTCAGCGAGGCAGTCGGCAAGAAGAACCAATTCACAAGTCCCACTTACAACTATAAAGCGCATATCCAGGTCAGTTCGTGATATAATCTACCGAGTAAATGGACGTTGGATCTATTGAATTAACATTCCTAAAGGAAACTAATTTCGTCGATATAATGATCTTCTAAAGGCTAGGTAATTATCTAGTAACAATATAATACTTGTTACTTAAATTATCTGTAATTTTAGATGGCTTAGGTACGGTCGAAGTGGCGCAGATTAGGGGAGGCCTATGTCCAGCAGTGGACTTTCGAAGACTGATGGATGGATGGATTGTCCTTTTTGAACATCATTTTATTATTATGAAGAAATTAAGATCGTAGGTAAAAGGAGGGGGGGGGGTCGAAAAATCCTATGTACCCTTAAATGATAGTATTAGAGAGAAGGCTTTAAATTAAGGGCGCGTTCTAGAAGACGCTTACAAAGCCTAAAACGCCCATAACGTCGTTTCTCAAGACGACCGCGATCATTGTGGTCGCGGCGAATACGTCACTCATGACGTCATGAGTTACGCCCACAGCTCACGCAGGTCTATCTAATTAGGTGGGTGATGTGATCGTTCCACTAGATATTATGTCAGTAATGCTCACAAGCTAGTGGAACGGGAAAAACTGCGGTCGTGAGCTCTTCTTCTTTCGTCGAGTCGAGTTTCTTTGTGAAGTCTAATGGAACGCACTCTTAGTCAACTAAACATACAAAAAAAATATTTAGGTGTTGTTTTAATAAACTCGTTGCATGGTAAGTCTGACCATAAAAATACTTTCCAGTCTAATTCTTGCATAATTTTATTATGTTTTATCCACTGCGGCTAAATGACAACTGGCGCGCCATTGTAGCACTGATTTTTGTTTTGTAGTACTTGTGGCCTTTTTGGCGTAGGTCCAATGTTTAATCGTCGGAATTAGTTCTACATCGGGCGCACACACGTGAAATGATAATTTTGATTCCTTCGTTTATATACAACTGCTGTATACAACGCCATGTGCAATAGGGTATTTGACACTATTAAAAATATGCCACAAATTATGGTCATCTTTTTTTTGTTTTCGAGGGGAAAAGGAGCGACGCAGGGTTATGTGGGATTTTTACCGCACTAAAACCCCCCGGCGGCCGTCCTCGGCGCTATAAAGAGGACTCCGGGACCTAACGAACGCAGCCGAAATCCTCTGAGCGTGTTGCCCCATTAGGCTCCTCCCCGATTGGGCGGATGTGCCCACTACCCAAACTAGTCTTTACGGCGGTATGCGACCACACATACCGCCGTCCTTCCCGGGTTTGCCTGGCTGGACGGTTCAAGCTCCCACTCTAGCCGCCCGCAACCCCGGAAGTCCCTTTTAGTCGCCTCTTACGACAGGCAGGGGATACCGTAGCCTTATTCTGATACTGGAACTACTATTGTCATCCTACTAGATAATAGTGTAATAAAACGTATCTGTCATTGTCTCATACAAAAATTTGCATATTTATGCAAATTTAGCGTCAAAATATACAATTAGTTTAGATTTTTTATGAACGACGGAAACACTATGGTGATGTCAGAGAACGATGTCAATAGAAATAATAAAGAAATTGTCGTGATATAGCTTGGAAATCGATCAATTTAAGAAATAAAACACTGGTAAATATGTAACATACCTCTCAAGGAACAGCTGGTGTGTACCTGCGTGTGACGTCACTAGAATCATAGGGCACCTACCATTACTGAGACGGCATTTTAGGCGTGAGTTTTATAATTTATACGTTAATATTATTTTAATAATAAAATGCAAAAGAAATAATTGAAAATAACCCACGATGGTCATAATGTAATTGAAAAAAGATAAAAGAATTAAAACACCTCCGACTCGAAAGAATTTATGTAACGAGATATAATATAAAATAACATATTCAACTCCCTATGAACTTCATTTCCTTGCAATATCAATGTTGTGTGTTTATTATGATACAAAGAAATAATAAAAAATACAAAATTGGTTAAATATCCTATAAGGAGCTCAGTTCATATGCTCAGCGACTACGATTTTGAATAGGGGGATGGTGTTGGTCGCTGTTGTGCGATTTCTCTCTTCCCTTCGCTAGAGGTTACAAACCGCTATCTCGGTTGTTGTGTCTAGTTAGGTTATCATTGCGGCTCACCTAAAGTCATCTACCTTGCTGTAGGTGAGTTAAGTCAATGGAGCACTGAGTAGAAACGACCGATCGATGACACTGACGTGACGCGCCGTAAGGCGGCCTTGCTGTAAAGTTCCTCGTTTCATCGGCGGGTCAGTGTGTGTAGTAACTGTTTATATGCTCTTAGCCTCGAACTATGATTTTCTCTTGTACAAATACAATAACTAATACACAAACACCCAAGTCCAGAGTAGCAATATTAATTCATAATTTGGTACCTGTCTGGAGCTTAGAACCCAGAACCCACTGCGTATCACACCAGTAAGAATCCGCTACACGGGTTTTCGACCGTAATGACTGTTATTGTTGAGTTCTAAACACAAATAATACACGTGACCTTGTTCGCGCGTTGCAGGTGAACAAAATGGAGCTGGAGGAGTTGGAGGGCACCGGCGCGTTCGTGATCCGCTCGCTGGACCCCACGAAGCCGAAGCTCGCGTTCCAGTGCCGCGCGCCGGACGCCCGCCGCCAGCAGTGGACCTCCACGCTGTCCACCATCCTACAGTCGCAGCGCATGTTCGGCGCCGCGCTCGAGAACCCCGGCGCGTACCTGCGCGAACTGCACCGCGAGTCCAATCGCGACCCCGCTACGTAAGTATCGCACGCCGTACGAATGCTTAATGCTTATCGTGAAAGGATAATCACATAAGCAGCGCCAGTGTCGATGTTCGCTCGTCATACTTCATCCAGAAGTGCACCATGTCTACTTTGTATTATATACTTTTAGAAAATGCTACACAAAGTTTTCTTAAAGACGATGAACCATCCGTTGTAACCCTTAAATTATAGTGTTCAAAAGGTATATGTCTATAGAATATTATCCCAACGAAAAAAATCTCAAGTGTATAATGGGAATAAGAGCGACAATATGTAAAATACGAAATCGTAATACGTACCTATTATATTAACATATAATTTATAAACTAACACGCATACATAAACATAATAAGAAATAATAAACTGCTTTATTTTTTGGTTTCATTGTGAAAATAAACTAAAGGCGCATCAATGTAAATATTTATTGGCTAACGTGCTTAATTTATCATTATTGTTTGTTTAAATATGAAGCTTTCGAGGTTTAATTTTAACCACTGTATATTTTATAAAATAATTTTATATTTTAATATTCCGAGGTATGGGTTTTATCACTTGTACCTATTTTAAATTTTACTTACATAACTCCAGCAGTTATATGCTATATTAAAATACTTTGTTATGTGCTGAGGGAAATGTAGGTTGCCGTCTGGCTTATCTTGTTATTACATAGACTAACATATTCTTCAATTGTATTTATATGAGTATCTATTTAGTGATATTATTACATTATTGTGTAAGTTCTATAGGTTTTGGGGTGTTTTACAAATTTCATAGTTATGGTAGTGCCTCTGTAGTACTAGAATATATGTGGACTAAACAATGACTAACAATAACGTTTTTTTCGTAGCTTCAAACTGTAAGGAGCTGCCGTCTCAGCGCTAGTGAGAGCGTCTCCGTCAACAGCAATGTATTAGCTGACTAATCACAATTGACATGTTTTAAATCTTTAGAATAGTAATAATATCGCAATAATATACTGCCATGATGTTTCGCAAAACACCATAACGATACTGCCGATATAAGCGTGAATATTATACCTAAGTCGTTGTCGTTCGTGTAAGCATTACCTAAGTTCAAGCTATTCGGAATTGATAGCGTAGTTAGAGTTAAAAGTTAATGTATGGCCGGCGGCGTAACGACGAGATGATTCCATCGTTTACACGGCGGCATCTGTACAACCGCTTAGAATTATAACATCATCAATAATTCTAGCGTTAAGGTTTCGAGCGTACATTATATTCCCTATTTTGTAGCCACCTGTTAGCATTTAGGTTAAGGTGTTTACTTTACGGTCATGTTACGGTAGCATGACGTTTGAAAATGTACTATAATTTTCACGTGAGAAATGTGCAGCTCGTGAAATACTTATGCTTTTACAATGTTATATCATTTTGATATTATTTACTTTAAAACGTGGTCGAATTGACAGAATGTATCCCGCCGATTTCTTTTTATTTACAAACGTATTAAAGCCATGTAACTGACATTGATTTCGTAAAACGATATCACCGCCTTTAGATATATGCGTATTGTATTTATGTTTAATTAGTTACTGTTATATACATTGAAATATCAAAATCAACTTGGTTAGTGCTAAGATGGAATCGAAGAAGACTGGCTATAAAGGAGTGTGAAAAGATATTTATACGGAAGAGATGGGATGTTTAGGAACGCATGATAGAATAGTTTCGCCTTTAATGCCTTCTTCGACCTTTTCATTCGATCAGGGTTGTTGTGCGCGGTTCACTTAATTATCACCTTTCAAGGAGCGAAGAGGGCTTTAAAGAATACGACCAGCATACAATGCGGTACACTTAGGTCTTAGGACTCATAACATTTGACATTAAATTCATTATCTGCTTCATATGACAGCTAATGTGTTTTAACTCCATATCGTGTATCATTAACATCAATATGCGTAACATTAAATTATAAGTAGCAGGAAAGGCGATGGCGAGGGACATATCAAATATTTTAGGATTACATACATATAAATAGCACATGCAAATAATATCAGCGTGTAGCTTATGTTAATTGTAATTCACATTTTTTAATATTGTGTTTTTATTCTTGAAATCATAAACTAATCCCCATTATAATCGCATCTTATATAATAAACGTAGGAGTAATCGGAATAGGTAAGATTAATTTAACAATAAAGTAAATTTTGTTCTTTCTGTTAATTTATTCCCATGTTGAAATCGAATGAACGTCCATTTAAGTACGAATTTATATTATTAACATCACGCAATTCTTTTTGAAGCACTGGGGCCAATTTTATTTATTAGCTGTTTCTCCATAAGACTGTTGGGTTTTGGTGTAGCTTATAAGTTAATGTAATACTCCCAGGGCGTTGAGTAGTTTACATTTTTTATTAACGTTAGGATACAACCGAAAACACATATAAGTTACTCGTTGTATCCTTTAATTCGATTAGAATAGAAGCTTAGTGAAATCGGCTTTCTATGTTTCGTAGCACCTAAGTAAAATATGATTGTAATGTATCGGTAGTATAATTGGCGTGTTTATTGTCACGCGATTGCGATATGTTCGAGGGACGGCACGGGGCGGCCACAGACGCTACGGACGCGCTGCACGTATAATATTCGACGGAACACAGCTTATACTTACATTCATGTTAGTATTTCGATCCTAAAGTGATGTCGTAATGTCTTCCATCCGGCTTAGAGAACTCAGTGATAAATACTTCCATTGAAAATTAACTTTTATAAGTTACTTCGATCAAGGTTTTAGCAGTAAAATTATGTACTTTTTAGGATACATTAATCTTGAATCATATTAAAAGGCGCGATAGAGTTGCTAGGTTACGTACTAAGTTCGATGAGGCATCATGTGTGATTGATATAGAGCCAGACTTTGTCTATTCGCTTTCTAGTATAGCTATCTTAAGGTAATATAATGTTAGGACATGTAGTACCTTCTTTATAACTCCTCTTTTGTCATTAAATATTATAATACCATTCCATATACTAGCTTGATAGTATTTATCTCAGTATGTTATGTAACGTACGCGTCGTGTGTTATATTAATATAAGTTGAATAGCTTTATTATTTTAGTATCTGTTATGTGGGCTAACACACGACTATTGTAGTTTTACAACTGTCACATTATGTATATATTTAACTATCATATTTTAACTTGTGTACATAACGCTAACTTTTACTGATTACTGTAACTCTGAACAACTTATATGTTATATGAGTAAATAATAAATGTGAATTTAAAAAACGCTTGTGATTTACTGCTTCTAGTCCCGCATGCTTATTTCTTTTTTATTACTTTGATTTTTTCTCTTTTATGTTTACTGGGGCCAGCTTAAGCTAACTAACCAACTAACATTACATTGCGAAGCTATACGCATTAACTAACTCTTTTTATCTTTACACAATTAATTTGAACTTATCGCTGAAGGTAATCGCTGAATATAAATAATAAAGGACTGTGAACATTTTTGCATTGTCCTTTTCTTTTTATAATAATTAATCACTTCAAAGGAGTTCATATAAATCACACTCGTATAAGCTTAAAGCAATTTAACATAGCTTGACTAGGAGCTCATTGATTGGACTTTATATGAATTATAATAGTCAATTTGTTTCAAGATTTATGAAGTATCAAGATATCTTTGGTCCGTCTTAAAGTCGTTTCATATTATTTAAACATGTATTAATGTTTATAAAGTTTTATCAATGCCTAGAAAGAAGTATAAAGAAAAACATTGATCCAGAATCGAATTATATTTCTTCATACAAATAAAGTTTACTTTAAGTAATGTTACTGTTAAGTGGTTGTTCACAATCGATGTTCGATCTATAGTACGGTTCTGGTGGAGTGTTAACACGAGATGACAGTAGGCAGTAGGTACACGAGGCAAACGAGACAGCTGGTGCGCCCGTTTATTTTATGTTTTTATTTTGATTTTAATTGGTCCCTTTCCCGTCGGTGTAGCGCGGGCGAGGGGTGGTGCGGGCTGCGTAAGACGGAGAGCGTGCCGCCGTCGCTGGGCGGGCGGCTGGCGCCGGAGCTGCGCGCGCGCGCCCAGCGCCCGCACGCCAAGGCCAACACCATCAACCTGCCCACCGCCGCCATGCGCGACGACCGCAAGCACCCGCCCGCCGCCAGCCCCACCTCGCCGCCGCACGCCAATGTAAGCCCCTTCCCGATCCGAGCGACACCTTCACCTACCTCTATTGTAAACTGAACATGATTCTGTAACTAATGAATACGTACCAGGTGATGCATCTCAGGCATCGTCGTAGTCCACCTCTTATTACACGCTGCCGGACACAGGCCTACTCTCAGAGGTGGAAAGAAGGGTTCAGCCCATGACTATAGACTAGCGAGATAGACTTACTTCGCTGGCTAAGTGCGGGTTGGTAGATTTCACACACCTAAAAGACATTGATTAATAAATCCAAGGTTGAAGATTACCACACGAAATTTCAATTTCAATATCACATGGTACTTAATTCCTATTATTCATGTAATTAAAAAAATAAGAAGCAGAAATCGACTCTCAAACAGATTAAACGGCCCAATTTCAACCTCTAGGCCATTAATGTTTATTGTTGAAGTAGACATCGTAACATTAGTCCTATCAAAATTTGATTACAGTTAAACGTAAAGTAATAATGTAAAATAATTGTCGTTTATGTATCAAGTTATAAAAATTACAAGGTATTCATGTTCTTATTACTGCAATTCTCTAAAACACGATCAAAAATATATGTATTTATAACATTTATATACATAATATATTGCACAATGACACCGAAAGGGGCTGAACTCTAAATTACGGCAAAGGTTAAATATTACAAACTACTTCTTATAACGTTCATATTTTATATTGTCTAGTAAAGCGAAAAGAAAAGTAACTATTTTGTGCATGAAGAGGCCGAACATTTAAGTCTCTTTTATTCTAACCTTACGATATATTGTTTATATTATTATGGTACAAAAACTGTGTCCTAAAGTGAATTGAATTAAAATCAATGAACGAAAGTTGATACCATGAGTAATAATGACATGCATTAAGGCAAAATATGGTGCAAAATAAATATTCTCACTAACTCATATCATTGTACCCCGATTCATAAATTAAAGCAGAATAAACGGGTCAACGAGAAATTAGTGTATAATAAAATAACAACTCCATATTGTACTTTTATTATTTAAAAAAAATCTACTGCACTCTTATGTATGTGGCTTCGTCATGGAGTTCTTTATTACCATTGAAAACGTTTGGCGCCAAAATAAGAAGAAAAACTAGATTGATACGTAGGAAGGCAGGCGTCCGTTTCTAATCTTCTGCATTTTATTCCTAATTTGCTTATTATTATATCCAATCAGAGTTGATAGTTATAACATAAACTGCATAATGACACTTAATGAAACACACATAACATAATTAAATTATTTAACTTAATAATTTCGAAACATCTTACTTGCTTTCTTTAGATAATTTTCTATAGGCCATTATAAGAGAAGCTATGATAGAATTTGTATATTTACAAATACATATTTTTTTTTTACCTAAAGTGTTATATTAAAAATCTGAGCGTTCAAGTAAAATACGCGCTAAATTTAAGAGACGCTCAGTATAATACTTACCGCTCCGTGAAATTGTCACTTCATTATTAAATGTTACATACACACACAATATACATTTTACTTTTTTGAACTAATAATCATTTTAAAATTCAGTCCAAAAGTCTAATAGGAATGTTTGGTTAAATATTTAAGAATTGTTTTAATTACATTTATGGAGAGCGTTGTAAGTAAAATTAGAATATACGTATAATAGGGAATATGCATGATTTGTTTATGTCTTAATTATCATTTACCTCTATATAATATCGAAACAAATATATGAAGAGGCTAGAAAATGTCCAATGTATCTTACAAACTTAAAATGAAAACATTGAATAAATTTTAGCCGTTCAAACGCCGCCATTTAACGCGCGCCTTTCATCACGTCATATGACACGTCCCATGAACTGCCGTGTTTGTTTTGGTTATACGTTTCATTTACTTCACATATTTATACTTCCAATATTAATTGTTATACATATCATGGAAGCACCTAAAAACCTTTGTACAAGTATGATATAGTACCGAAGCGCAAAAACACCATCAAAAGTACCACCGCTATGCCTATTACTATCGTGAAACAGTTTTTGCGTTTCGATGGAAGAGTGTGATTGCCAGTTCACTTTTATATGAGGCGACCATCTTAGTCGCCGGGAGAAGCACCGCATCTGTATCTCATTTCAGATAGAACCCATATGCTATATGAGCTTGTTTACTGATGTCCATGGGCGGCAGTAGCCTCTTGCCAGGTGGACTGCATGCTCGTTTGTTACTTCAATGCTATTATTATGTAAAGCTTCTGAATAATTTACCCTAAGCTGCATAGCTTAGTGTAAATTAGTCAGAAGCTTTACATTAGCTCTCAAACAGTAGAAAATTCGGATTAAAACTAGTTAACAAAAGTTCTGTAACACTTTCTATAAAAACCTTAAACTATAACGTTAAAATTATGAAGATCAAAATGATAAAGATTCGAGAAAAAAATATTTGAGACGAATAAGTTTTATGCATATGCCCTATTGAAGTGTGATGTGAAATCTGTATGATACATGTTTCTTTATTGCATGTTGTGCTGCATATATTATAGTAACTGAAAATAATAAATAGCTTTCGGATAAGTAATTGTCAAAGAATTAGCTTTCTTAATATTTAATTGTGTGGCTGATGTAAAAAAAAAGCTGGCCGTTTAGCGTACGAGCGACCATCTTAGCCAAGAGCCACGTAACATTTGATTCTAGCATCATTTCCTTTTTTTTCGAATTTAAGTTTATATGTGTCTGATACATGTTTATGTTTTGAACGCTCAACGCGAACCCTTGCAGTGCCAAGCGAGTGACGCTTTCAACTTGATGCGTGGCCTCGGGGTTAGTCGTCAGGGACCCATGAGGGTCACATATGTTCTGAAACAGCGGTGACCACTTAACATCGAGTGTACTGCAAGTTCATTCGCTACTTCTATACTATAAAAAAGTTGTAAATTCCGACATATACATTTTATTTTAATAATTACTTAAACACGATTATTCATACAGGAGCTATAGAATTATACTTTTTCATGATATAACGTATAATAGATTATTCATATCTGCCCGTCATATATAAGTATACTACTTATTTGAATATGAATGTTAATAATGGATGTAAGTTTTTCAAAAAAATATGAGCATCTTGTCGGTTATATTTCGGATATAAGCATTACTTAATATTAATAAATGTACTATTCATTTTAAGGGTGTATTTACAATATATTTATTTACAGCATTATTATCGCTTTACACTTGCGCTTCAACTGAGCACTTTTTCCTCTGTTGCATGTTATCTTCTTTTAACGCTTTTATGTATTTCTTTTGTTGTAGGTATGATATACACGGGAATGCATTTTTAACATAGACTGTGATAGCGGATCCATTTGACAAACGCAAGACTGCCATTTTGTGCTAAGTGAAACGGAATAACCGCCAATGACTATTATAAGTTTTATTTATTTATTGTAAATAGCATAGAAGTAATTAACGAGATAAAGTGGGTGATGGAGCACAGGGTGAGCATGCATGCGTCGCTTCTACGGCATATATTACGACCGAATCCGGACAGCGCGTAGTGAACCTTATATACCTGGCAGGGTTTATCCAAGCGAGCATGGGGGCTGAAGTTGCGGCGCGGCGGCGGCGGCGGCGAGCCCGCCGAGGGCGTCGTCACCGAGCTGCGGCCGCCCGAACTGGCCGAGCCGCTCGCCGACGTGACCGTCGCGCCCGGCGCCTCCGCCACGCTCGCGTGCCGAGCGCTCGCCACCCGCGCCACCGCCTCCTGGCGCAAGACCGCCCCCGAGACTCGCGCGCTCCGCCACGGCGGCCGCTTCGCCATCTCGCTCGCACCCGACGGCCTCGCCACGCTAACCATCCACGCGTGCCGCGCCTCCGACGCCGGCGTCTACTGCTGTCTCATCGGCAACGAGCTAGGAGGCGTGCAGAGCTCCGCGCGCCTGACCGTGGGCGCCGGTGGGGCGCCCGGCGTGCCGGCGGTGCGCGCGCATCCCGGCGGCGGCTTGGTCGTGCAGTGGGACGAGCCCGCGCCCGCGCACCTCGAATACTGTCGCGTCGGCGAAGGCGAGTGGCGTCGCGCCACCGAAACGCCCACGGCGGCGAATACGCTGGCGCTCGAGGAACTTCCCGCCGGCCAGTACAGCTTTCGACTCATATGCGCTAGAAGCGGTGCGGCCGGAGCGGCATCCGGCCCGGCAGCCTGCGGCGGCGGCGGCGGATGGCAACGCGAACAGTTCGCGAGGCGGTACGCCGTCGAGGAGGAGATCGGTCGCGGAAGAACTGCCCGGGTGCTCGCCGCGCGCGACACCGGCACGGGCCAACGCGTCGCATTGAAGCAGGTACGATTATATCAACGACATACTGTCAGCGATACAAAGTAAAGTGATGACGCTTTCCTCGGCTAACACAAATGTGTTCCATGGCAGGTGGTAGCGGGGCGCGGTGCGGACGCGGTGCGCGAGTACCGCATCCTGTCGCGCGGCGCGCACGGCGCGGTGGTGCGCGCGCTGGCGCTGTTCGCGGAGGTGCCGCGCGCGGGCGCGCACACGCTGGTGCTGGAGCTGGTGGGCGGCGGCGCGCTGCTGGACTGGGCGGCCGCCGCGCCGCACGCCTACACGCAGCGCGCCGTCGCGTACCACACGCGCCATTTGCTCTCCGCGCTCGACTGGTTGCATTCCAACGGCGTCGCTCATCTCGACGTCAGGGTCAGTACGGCTTTTACAATTATGTCTCATTGAAATTACGTTTTAATATGGAGGATCACAATGAGTCGTTATCGTGAATAATTTTCTTACAGCCGGAAAACATTCTAATTGAACTCGGAGGTGCACAGCCGCAACTAAAATTGGTAGACCTAGGATCCGCTATAGAAACGGGTGCCGTAGAAGCAGAAGGATCGAAAGGAACGTCGATGGTTCTTCCGCCTGCACCGGCTCAGTTAGAATTCGCACCTCCAGAATGTGTCCTTGGTCGTCCACCTGCGCCGGCCTGGGATGCTTGGGCCGCTGGAGTTTTCTTATATGTATTTCTTACTGGAGTAAGTAAAACACATTTTTGTTATATATTTATAAAAACACGTCAATATATAATAATATGCAAACGTTATATAAAAATATGTTACATATTTAAACGCGATATATCTGTTTATAGCTTTCACCATTCCTTGATGAATCAATAGAAGAAACTACGGCTAATATAATCAAGTGTGACTACTGTTTCCCACCTGAACATTGGACTGGCATAGACGAACGCGCTCAGAATTTAATCAGGGGATTGCTAGAACCAGCCCCGGCTCGGCGACTCTCACCTAAAGACGCCCTGGGTGATCGATGGTTTGACGAGGTATGACGTGTTTTTGATTCTAATTCAGTTGAACATTTCTTTTTTAAACGACAACTAAGTAGTTCTGATAGATCAGTTAACAAAACATTTATAAGACGGTATCTCCCTTATGTAAGGCCCCGGCGAGCGCACTGTCCGCGACGCAGCTGAAGACGTTTCTAGACCGGCGGCGGCCCGCCGGCCACAGCAACGCGCTGCACGCCCTGCGCTCGCCCAACGACACGTGACCGCCCGCCGCCGCACGCCTCGCCCCCGTCCTACACGCGTCACATCTGACGACCCTCCTGGAGTTACACCACTCACAACTCAAAACTTTGATGCTCATTTCAAGTGTATATCGCAGAAAGTATATATTTAAGTAAAATTTCTAGGTTTCGTTTGTTATGTTACGACGTGTAGTTTAAGTAACATTAAATAAAGGTCAACCTTAGTGCCGTGAGCGAGTGGATCTACCCGGACACGACGGTGGAAGCGAAGCTTCCTGAACTGATATTAGTGTAAACTGGCGTAGGAGGATAGAATATTCCGTAACCTCTGCGCGAAGCGGTCTATGACCCAAAATGAACAAAGGCCTTAGCCGAGTTGAACTAGATCTTATCGAACGGTCAATCGTTCACTCATCCGTAGGCTTATTTTCTTAAGCTAAATATTTTATAATCATTCGTATAGTCAATGTGCCCACCTGTCGGTTTCGTTGTATTGTTTGCGTGCGTGGAGTCACCTTACGGCGTTTTTCAATGTTCTCGTATACCGTGGCTCGTTTTAGTCTTAAAATGCCAAATCATCATTGTCTGCTTCGGTTCCAATAATCGCAAATATATAATAGTTCTCAACGTACCGAGTAATATTTGGTTCTCGAACCGGACTTGCTGTGAGAAAAGTTAAAACATTGTGTTTGATAATCATGACAGATCAGACGCTTCTCAAGTTGAACAATTATTCTTAATTTTAAAGTTGATAATACGTTATACAGCCATCATGTCACTCACTATACGATTTAATGTTAGAGTATTTTATTGGAAAGCATGTTATCTTTTGTAACAATTCGCAATTTATGAAATTTGTATGATTTCTCGAGTGGCCGACTGTAAGGCAAGTGTCTGTGATTTATGCTAAAATAATATTTCATGCTTATTCCTAATTTTAAATATGTACTTTTAAAACCTATTACATTGTATATAGAATTAAGTTTTAGCAAGTATATAGTTTTTATCCTAATTTGTGACCAAAATGCAAAAAAAAAATACATTTATAAATCAAATAAGCGAAATATTAAATTAATTCTTAACATTGTATTACTATCTTTTAAAATAATTAGTTTTAACAGCTGAGTCATTTTCTGTACTGCCACAATATTCAATACATTTTATTCATTTTATACATTTATTCAAATCTAAGTCTTATAAACTCTATAGGTATATCAAACAGTGCTAAGAAAGGCACTATGTCAATATGTATGTAATAGTCCGCCTCTTCATGCCTTATGGAGTGTATGTTACGATATGTGTCCGGTGCGATACGCGGTGTCCTTCCGTTAAGATCGAGGGAAACTATGAACTTCACATTGAATATAAATTTAGCTTACTTTACTGAAAATTAGAACATTAGATGACTTACAAAAACCCCTATTTTAATGCTTATTCCGTTTATATTCTTACATATTCTTACACACAAAACCCACTTGATATGTTTTATTCTCTTAAGTAATATGACACGTTTGTGATTAGTGCTTAATTCTGTTAGATTATTAATTTTAGAGAAATCACATGGTCAGCTTGCCTGTCGCTGATTAAAGTGCCTCGTCTGCAAAAGTTGATGCTATGTATGGACGACACTATGCACAACTGTCGATTTTTTAAATGTATCCCAATTGCAATCATTGAGCAAATATAAGTTAAGTCTGAATAAATGATAGGTTAGTTTACCATGTCGTCAAAATGGGTCTCGTTTAGGTCGTTAGATATACCATTCGTAATGCGTTTTATAATTTATCTCCTTGTGTCATCGTCTCGTCCTGAGAATTGTGACTATCTAATGGCCTATTTGCAGTTTGACTCTAAGAAAAGCTCAATAATCTTTACTTTTACATTACAATAACATAAATACGTTTGATTCATTTCAAAATCCAATTCTTAAGCTGCTTTTCGTCTAGCAGAATTGGTTAGGGGTGAGGCCGGATTATACAAATCATATTGATAGCAAATTCAAAAAAATATTTCTGTGAGATCGGTCAAAGGTGTATTGCGGCCAACGTCCGCGCTTCCTTTTACAGTTAATTGCATGACTCTTATTTGTATTATTAACTCAGAGCGGTTTCATTACCTGTGTATTATCAGAATAGGAATACGGACATATACCAAATATACAATATATAATTAGAAATTCGACTCTGGTGCGTAGTGTGTGGTAAAGATTTTTGAGCTGCATCGATTTGGTTAAATGGCTCGTGCCTTATGCAATAAGAGTATTATTCCATTGTACCGCGCTGTTCCACATCACTACGTTAGATGTATGTCTCGCGGCGGTCGCCGCCCGCCAGTGTCTTGTAGTATCAAGTTGTATTACTACTGATGTAACTATATGAATTATGATATATTAAAATTCATTATATAATTTTATGTCAGCAGTTTTATTCGATACCTTATTTTGATTAAATAAAATTAAAGAATTGGTTATGGATATTGGGATATGCACCGATTATGACAATTATAGACTTAGGGTAGCGTTATGTTAAAGTAAGATGCTTTTGACATGAGAACCCGCCGTTTTCGTAAGGATATAGCGAATTTGTACTTACATTCACAAAGTTAATAAATTAAGTTCCTATACAAAGCAGGGATTAATAATAAAACAATTTTAGTATTTAGCAATTTTTAATATTACGTAATACAGATGTTAAAATATATCCATAAAGATTATAAAAATATTGAAAATACTGACAAAGTACAAAAAATATTAAACAACGACCTGCCGTGTTTTTTTATCAAAAGAAAAAGGTATTTACAAATAGTACATAACATCTGGAAACTTTAAATTCTAATAATTTCCTACAAAAATAAATAGCTTATTAAATAAATAAATGTAGTCTTACTAAAAATCTGTAGCTTAACGGGCCGTTACAATACTAAATATTACTAAAAAGCGAGAGATATAAAAAAGACTACAAGTCGTAGAGACCTACTGAAAACTGCACTGTAAACATTATTTTTATTAAGATATATTTGTAGCAGAAATTATTTTTCCTTCTTTTATATGACATACATTTTGTATTTCCTTATGGTGCAGTGCAATGAAGTTTTCACCACAATATTGTATCGTAATACTGCAAATTTAAGAACTTATTGGAAAATAAAAAGTTGCTACACTTATTCAACACGCATTACATACGAAACTAAAATCAGTTCTCAATACTGTGTTACTGTAACTAAGACTGCGACAGATGTTCAAGACAATAGCGATTCTACCCACTACATGTACTTTACGTCTAATAAGCGCACACGCCGCAAGAGCCACATTATGTAAATTAACTAATAGATATTTTAATTGCTTAAATATAAAATTAATATTATATTGTGGCGAATAATAAACGAAGGCGCACAAATTACTATTTCAGTCTATTTTCATCAGGACTTCGGCCAATAATCACAAATTTGTTTTGTCATTTTATCATACTACATATAAACGTCTATTACGGTATAAAACAATTTTTAAAAATGTAACCTCAAAAACATTAATTTCAATATAATTAGGTAAATATTTATAAATAAACCCCGTTGGAATCTTACCTATTATAAACACAATATGTTTTACTGGGTAAACGTAGCTTTTCCAATTTCTATGAAGACGATATTCCAAATGCGTCTCGGAAATGCTATACACGAAGACAAATGCAAATAGCTTTAAGAAAAGATAGGAATCTTAGGTAGCTGGGCGTTTGCTAGTGTTTAGAATTGAATGTCGTTTTGCACTTTGGCCATGAGGCGGGCGGAGTCGCGCAGCCGGCGCAGTTCGTCGTCGGTGAGCGGCTGGCGCACCACGTCGGCCACGCCGCAGCGGCCCAGCACGCACGGCAGCGACAGGAACACCTCCTCCTCGATGCCGTGCTCGCCCTGAAACGAAACACGCTATGACCTGAACATGTGCAAATGAACGTGAATGAATTCGTTGATGAATGCCTATGATGCATTGGCAATTTGTCCGGTGTTGCAACTGTGACTACTTTCCATCCGAAAGAACCTCTGCATAATCATTAGGATAAATAGGAATATTAACTAATAAGACGATGTTTACCTATTATAAAATTTGTTTTTATTTATAATATGTATAATTAAGTATGTGTATGTGTAGACTTGAACGAGAGGCAACCCTCGAACTAGCAGAACAGTTGAGTGAAGCCAAAGAAATGAAATGTCTTTATTTTGCATAGGCCTACGGAGGCACTTACAAATTGTCAGTTACATTTTTTTTTTACACTACCACCTGATCGGAACACAACCTCAACTTAGAAGATCCGGCAAGAAACTCAGTGTATTTGTTTTTTTTTTGTATATGTTTTTTTCATTGCCATATTGTTTTTACATTGGTTAGGTTAGGTTAGGAAATAATTAAATACCTTTAAATAAGTGGAGACAGCGTGTATGCTGTTAGCGTTGGACAGTATGGAGCGCACCAGCTGAGAGAGGGAGAGCCCAATAGCCCAAGAAGTGTAACCCTTGAGCTTGATGACTTCGTAAGCACTCTGTACAACGTTCTCGTGAGTCTCCTTCCAGTTCTCGGGGTCGCTATCCGTACCGATCTTAGGGTTTAAGTCGCTGAGACGGACGCCAGCTATGTTTACTCCAGACCACACAGGCACTGACAACAAACAAACACAAGCATTAGAAAGATATTGAAAGGAAAAGAATCGTTAATTCTGTTTCGATAATTACTTGTTTTACGACTCCTTACACCTATTTCTGACCAATTTCTTTGGGCGTAGACTGCACTAAGTTATAGCCAGCTAAATGCATACGCACTTCTATTTGCATAGTGATTAGTTTATATCTGTGGGTTTGTTTGTATTCAGACCGCGCTATGGTCTCACTGCGAATTCCTGACGTCTGGCACACTATTTAAAGATCAGATATGCAGCGGCGTCAATGACCTTACATTTAATTTCAAGTGATGTTTAAAAATAGTGTATTAATGTCTTTCGTTAATAACTGCTGAAAGATTCGTTTTAAAAGTATTTCCAATTTGCAAGTGAATACAAATTATTGGATAATGACATATAGAAAAGAGCGCGAGAGTTACACATCACTATGTAATAAATAGGTATCTACGTGTAAGTACTTTTCTGTTTTCCTTCTTCATAAGGTGTCTGGCACCATGGAACCAACGCCGGGTTGTAAAGGATTGTTATCGACTAAAAGTTTACCTAACCTATTCGAATTGGTTATTACTTATACCTACGAGTACAACATTTAACGAGTGTAACACGAGTTTCGGTCTCACCACTGCTGTCCCCGTGCTCGCCGATGATATACCCGTGGCAGGAGATGGTGGCGATGCCCAGCTTCTCGGACAGCAGGTAGCGGAACCGGGCTGAGTCGAGGTTGGTGCCGGAGCCGATGACCCGGTGCTTGGGCAGCCCGCTGATCTTCCAAGTGACGTACGTCAGGATGTCCACCGGGTTGCTCGCGATGACGAAGATTGCGTCCGGACTGTATTTCACAAGCTGTAAATTGAAAATAGCTGTAATGTGGTATTAATTGTTCTTGCTTCTATTTGTAGAGTTCAGTAGCACTTGTGTTTCGCTGGTAGGGAGTGGTTGCCGGCCCACTTTCATATGAGGCGACCATCTCAGTCTTTAGGAGTAGCAAAGCATCTGTGATTAAATTTAGATAGAACCCATCTTTTACATGGAATGTAAGTATATAAATATTCTTGATTTACGAATTTATATCTCAGTAAGTGGTAAGAGAGGTAAGACTGTTTATCCATAGTTATTTAATAGTTATCGAATAAAAGGAACAAGTATTTAAATAATAGGTAACTGTTATGTATTTGAATAAAGTACTAAACATTACTTTATTCAAATACATAACAATTTTATATCCATAGCGTCATAGTGGACCTTGTCTACATGATGTAATTGTGTGCAATCCATGCAGCTACCAAAGCGATATAGGTACTCCGGCGACCACGCGACTATTTGTCTAACGACGAGTCGGCGGCGTGAGGTCATCACTTACCGTTAATGCACTAACGTACATTAAGTTCTGTTTAATGAAATGATGGCTTTATAATTTTACATATAGGTTTTTAAGTACGAGTATAATAAGGGAATTCACCAATGTACTCGGAGTAAATTCGCCGTAACCACTATTCATGTGAAATGGGATCAAAATATGAGCACTAAAGAAATTAAAAGCCATCGTGAATAGTAGAATAACCAATACATAATTAAATGTATAATTTATACGTTTAGGGCTATCGAAGTTTTTTTGCAGACATTTCGCGTTTCGTCTAGCATGAAATAAGTTTAAAAAACATGAGCGGCAAATATTTTTATAATAACTATTCTATACTCAAATGAATCTTTTATTTCAAAAAACCAAATAAGGGTCAAAATATCAAAAAATGTTTCTTTGGTGGTACCGTTCAATTTAAAGGTAAATATGTACATCTTTTATTGAAGAAATATCGTATGTTCCATATCAGCAATGCCAGCAGCCTTGAAAATAATCAGTTTATTTCAGAATGAACCTAAGTGCCGTCGCTTGGGTTCCGTCTGCAGTAAATTTTACTCCTGACGATTGGTTGCCAAAATAAGAATCATAAAATTGTGCGTTTTTTATTAAACCTCTGTGACTCAGGTCGGTTTGAAAGAATAACTCACAAATACTCTGTACGTGTCCACTCTTTTTCCCTATGTGAAAGATTTTGGAAGTATAAAGTGTCTCTCGAGAAATATGGACAGGATTTATACTCCTGATGAATAAGCAGAGCTTATGCTACAAGCTTGTAAGTCTAGTTGCCAAAAGACTTGCCAGAAGCTGAATAAGTAAATAAGGTCAGATCTTTGTATATAGACGTATTGTAGCGTACAGTCTACTTGTATTTTTCTATTGAGGCCTAGTAAAAACACTTTTCAAACTCAATTGTAGTTATCTTGGATACCAGCAGATGTAAAAAATAATGTTTTGATCTCGTTTCAAGTATAATTTAAAAAATACTTCGGATATACTCATTTATTGCAGAAACCAGGTGCAACTTTTTCAAAAAATTATAATTTAAAACTTTTTTATGAAAGAATAAAACAAATAAAAATGATAAGTTATCCCTAATGCATGTTTTTGGTTTTGGTAAAAAATATTTGAAGGACTAGAAATATTTTTAAGCTACAAAACAATTTCTTAGTTTTCGAAGTTGAAAAAGCGCACTTGTCATTAAGTATGCAGTCCACTGACAATAAGTAGGCATTGCTACCCATAAAAATCTGCAAACATTTACAGATAAAATCAGAGTTTACTTAACTTAGTCGCAGGTGCATTGTTATTAGTATGTTTGTCTTACCACCCCATTCTGACCACAACACAATAGCGCTTAACATTGCTATAAAATAATAGGTACATATAAACAGGTGTCACTAAGGATTTTATCACCTTCAAAACTCAAAGGTTAACAGTCAAATATAATTTACCTGTGGAATGATTATCTTAAGTACGTCAGTATTCCTCTGCACGAGGTCCAGGCGACTCTCCCCTTCGCGCTGGCGCACTCCGGCGGTCACCACGCAAATCTTAGATCCCGCAGAAATTGAATAATCTACAAATAAAATTGGGTTTATACAATTTTGTCCATTTCATAATTCACAATCTATAATTTGTTACGTATTTTTACAGAATCTTAACATTTGGGAATACCTGATATAAGTATCGTACCGTTTATATGAACACAAGGACATACTAAACTAGACTATTGTACATAAAATAGGCTATTGTATATTCGATGTGACAGTGATACAATAGCAACCGACAGAATGAGTTTGTTTTATTACTTAGCGATACCGTAAACGGTAACAAAATAGAATAAAAATCTTGAACCGAATGAAGTTCAAAGTCACTTTACTACTTTTTTATTATTTTAAGGCTTTGTCATAGGATGACTACTGTACCTGTGCTGGCTTGAATTTTGGCGTTCCTCATAAAAGCGGAGCCGTGCTGCAAATCCATCATTTCACCCTTCAACTTGTCCTGCATCACGTCTACCATGGCGATGTTGTTGGTCACGCCCTGAATTTTTAATTTTGCATTAATTTACTGGTTTAAAACATCGACACGATATAAATATACAAATTAAAAAAGAAGAATACAGGAAATCGCTGGATTTAGAAGGCACAGCATGGATTACAATGATGCCCATTAGGATAGACTTATGTCGACTCGAAATAATGGATGATATGCAATGACAAGTGGATGAAAAGATGGTTATTCGTCTAAACATATAACTGAAACAGATCCTGCCAAATAGTTAAAAAAAAGGTTATAAATATGTTGTTTCCAACGTAATTCATCATTACTAACTTGAAATCATTTATCTTTTTGAAAGTGTAGTGTAACGAAGGAAATTGTAACTTCACGCTTTAAAATTATTATCAACGTCCGTGTAATGTTAGATAAGATTAGAACGTCAATCCCGACGGGACATTTCGTGACTAATCGACTGCTGCAATACTTATTCAAATGCATTACATATAAAACAAACTTTATTTTAAACGTAACGAGAAACATCGAATCCTATAAAAATGAAATGATACTTAATTGCATAGAAAAAATGTAAAATATAGTCGTCGTTTATATTTAAATATGTTATTTATTTCATTAAAATTCATTTTAAGTATAATTTAACCTATAATAATAATTAATAATCGTTTATTAAAATATATTACTGTCTTTTGTATTGCAGACAACCGATATCGCTGTAGCAGTCGAAGTAACTGTAAAGGTTTCATTGGAGCTATCTGAATAGGTTCATTGAAACAATAAAGAGAAACTCGATGGAAACAAGGTTATTGTACCTTTAGCGTCATCTTTCATAACTTCGCGAGACGAGGATCGTATAATCAGATCGAACAGTCTCACTCTCCGGTTGCAATTCGTTTCATGAGAAAATTGATTTACATCGTGGAAGAGCTAATACGTGCCTGGGTGTCGCTGGCCTCATGAGGAGCTTAACGTCAGTGTAAGGTCAAAGTTAAGTCTCGATCGCGCCAGCTAAAATTACCGCGTTCCAAACAATAGCTTTATTGATAGTGGATACATTTTGTCGATGTATGTTTTTTCTACATGTAATGAATAGTACAAAAGATTTCCATTGAGATGACCAAAATGTGTCTAAAAGCTCAAATTAATAAAAATGTTTATTGCCATAATAATGATACACGTATGAATAATTGACATGTCAAAAGCTTCACTGGCTCAGCATCAAAATCCCAAGTACATGCGAGATGTGAGTACGTCACCTGCCGAGACACTGGCAATGAACTCTCAGAGTTTTTGTTTTGTGTGTCACCTCACTGATACACGAACAAATAGACTATAAGTTTGTGTATGAGTGAAGTGTCATCAATTTCATGTAGAGAAATATCGGTAATAAAACTACCCGTGTTAGTACTGGTAGTTAGATTGGTAGTAACACGGGTAATGAACCGTATAATAGAACCTAAGATCTAAGCATTTTTCTGTTAAGAAAATTATGGACGAATTTCATTCGAAAGCCATAACGAAGCTAACGAGTGAAATGTCCATACATTTTATTGTTATTTTCACAGATTGGGATCTAGCCATGGTAAACCACAATCATAAATATAGCTTACCTGCGTCAACATGGAGAAGACGGCGGCCATGCCGACCTGGCCCACGCCGACAACGGTCACCTTGTTGCCGGTGTCGTCCTCTTTTTGCTGCACCACTTGGAAAAGCTTCTCCACTGTCGCCATTTTGTCTAATAGCAAATTATGTAAATATAAGTAAATTAAGAGAAAAACGGGAGGCAATTACGTAGTGTAACTGGAGGTAATTAGTTGAGGCATTCAAGTAGGTACGTAACAATTTCACATAAATTTAGAACTTAAGATTTGATTATTACTATAGCCTTATTTAGCCTTTACTAACTAGTTCTTAATTTAAGGGGAAAAAACCGTGAATGGTTTAATTTAAAATTTGATGGTAGCAGCAAATGAGCATGCATTCCACTTGATGGTAAGTGGTCACTGCCGCCCATGGACATCTGTAATCAACTTCATATAGAACATAGGTTCTATCTGAAGTCAATCACAGATGCGTTGCTATTCCGAGAACTATGATGGTCGCCTCATATTAAAGTGTGCCGGCAACCACACCCTTCCAACGGAACGCAAGTAATGCTTCACGCCAGAAATAGGTGTGGCGGTGGTACTTCCCCGGTAGAACTACACTGGTTCTACCACCTTCAAAATAATTATTAAAGTGCCTTCTGGTAACTTCGAAAATCCGTTACGAAATTCTATCACACGTCGTAATATATCTATATAGTTAGCTCTGTGAACATAAGGAGTCATTTTTTTCCGCCTGAATCTATTTTAGTAGTTTGGTTCTTTGATGTGACATTTTGTGACATTTTTGTAAACAAAGATGTGTTTTCCGCGTTTCTTGATTATTGGAATTGATCGAAAATAAATAGCCATAAACTGTGTAAATAAATACAGATTTTATGAAAACAATAACCTAACAAAACAATAACCTATAAAATATAGGTTATTGTTTATTGATCCGATAGTCTACCGCTTTAATGCACTAATTGATGCATGCCGAAACTTATTCCATTTTTTTACTATTTTATAATCGGAATTAACCAATAGTGATTTTCTAAACAAGTTGGCAGTGATTATTTATGTTTAAGGTTTTTGGGAAATAGTTACATTTGTGCTCTGCTATCAATTTCTAATGAATGTGTTTAATGTATTCTTACAGTTGTATTTAAAAACATGACTTTATTTTAGAGAATTTCGCATTAACCTGTACTTACTCAACTTATTCAACAATGTCAATTTTGGCGTCATGCCTAATAAATATATTAAAAATACCCAAGTACGTTATGACTGTATAGGTGATTTCAGTAATGCAGCACGGAATGCAGTACAGAAGTAAAACAGTTGAATTTAATACTGAATCGCAATTTTTGATTTCTTTTTACATAATTTCATAATACTTGCAATACTTTTTAAGAAAAAATATGTTACAGTTACTTAAAGACCAATGTATGGAGATATGGAAGTATGGAATTTTGTGAAGTAAAATTGAAATTAATCATTTATTTAATTAGAATTGAAAAACTGTGACGTTTCATTCGTCATTGCATTCGGTATTACCCAGAAGCACACGGAAAAGCACGCCAATAATTAATTAGATTTCGAAATAGTGTTATTACTTAATTGCGACAATATTCATAAACGTCTTTGTAAAAAGTTTTAGACCATGTATTTAAATAGATAAAGGAAAGGAACCTAAGTTATAACTCCGACTTTTTAACTGTAGAATAAAAATACAATCATATTACATCAATACAATCAAGAAATTGTTTCGTGAATAACGTAATGCACTTTACTATAGGTATTACGTCATAGTTACTGTTATGGGACAACGATTGTGCATGTGGTTTAATAATAAACGCAAAGTAATATACCTACAAGCTACAAGCATAAATTTAATCCTCATTGTTCCGAGAGATTCAGCGTATTTATTTTAGAAGTCAATCAGCATTCTGGTAGTGCCAAATTTATAACAGTTCCATTTTTTCCATGGTATTTTTTTTATTCTCTTAAAATAATCTTATATTTTAATAGAGATAAAAACGACTATTAGGTAATAGAGAGGAGGCTGAACACGATGGAGAATCTCTATAATTTTTTTAGATTTTTAAAGTGTGGGTTGTGACCCATGAAAGATTAATTAATATAAAGTGCATTAACATTTTCTTATAAAAATATGTTTTTTTTACAAAATTTTAATTTCAGGCGGTTGTGATCAAATTGTTAGTATAAATAAAAATGTAAAATATACACTACAAACATCGGTGGGTTGGTGGTCCTGAAATATTTTTTCATAGTCTAACTATGGAAAAGTCTAAAATCACTGACCTGCAGACATATTTTGAACGGAATTCAATACAGAAGCACAAAATATGCCTCAGCGACGTCAATATAAGGAAAATTTCAATGATTAATTTGCCTTACATTTTCAGTTTATTGTAAGTACCTACCTACACAGTATGAAGCATGAAGTTGGTTGTTGGTTGTCGAATTTGATTTTATAGGTCGATGATTTAAAATACCAAGTTATTTTTTTAATGTTGCTGTCGCACTAACATTCAAGTGAGGATTTTCGTTGTAAAATTATTTTACATCACACATTACACGAAATCAAAAAAAAAAATGCAGATATGTACTCACGATTATTCTCGCAATGGTTATTGCCGTTACTATGGTTGTTTTCTGCCATTCTTTTTTATTGTCGTATTATATTATTATTTTATCACGCTCTAAATGAATATTCACTTCATATGCCTACTCGCAAAACGCACTCTAACTAATTTAAGACGTGGATGCTGAAGAAAGGAAAGAAAGCGTTTTAATTGCAATGCGCTCGGGTCGTCCGAGTGAATGAATGAAACCGGCGTTTGTCAGCAGAAAATATAGCTTCGTGTGCCGGACGCGGTGGTGGGGTTAGGGGGATTTAATCCTGAGATATTGCACAACATTGGATTGTTGAATATTATTTATTGTTTGGGCGGTACGAAAGCAGCATTTTGTAACCTTTTCGCAGATTAGTCCTTTTCTGAGCCCAAGTGCACCATTTTAGAGGTAGACAATAAGATTTGTTGTTTACTTTAGAGGAAAGAAACGTGATGGCGGTAAGTACTTACTTGATCTAAATTTAAGGCTGTTACATTTCGTACCTACTTGTGGCTTTAGACCTAGCTATTATAAATATTTGGTAGTCTATTAAAACATAGTTTTTACAGTAAACGGTACACAAATGCTTTACTATGAGCCTACATACCAGTCTATCCGAATAAATTAGCGTTACATTCTGTAATTTACAGATACGTAGTTATTTTTTTCCAAAGTTTATAAGCTTATGGTTAGGTTTGTTCTCACAGGACACAAAAACTACTTACTTATTATGTGAATTTTCTGTGTGCCTTTTTGTCAGGGATCGTTGATAAATGGAATATCCAGGTTTGGATGTAAGTAAGGCAGATATATAAACTTTTGACCGCAGAATAATCACGCAAGTAATTTCGCTAAGTTTGAAATGTTTTCGAATTAACGTGGATATATGTCAAGGTAAGAATAAAAGGGACCTAATATGAACGTTGCATTTACTATGAAATAACAAAACTGCATTCCTATTTCAAGGAGATTCGTCAGTCATTAAGTCCTTATAAAAACGTAACATGTTATGCTAGTCCTTTTCTAGCAGTTTATTAGTGGGTAGGTAGTAGTTTCAAGTATTACCTACTGTCAACCTATACTAGGCACTGAGTGAGTTATCGAAATTTTAAGATTGTTTTCCCTTTCGTTTTCACTGTGTATTTCATAAGTATGTCAAAGTGAACAAAGGTCATCTGTTTCGTCTCAGACCTATCTTTTAGGGCTGTTATTATTGATGTTATCTTTATTATGATCCAACTTCGTGAAATTCAATTGAGCCTATAGGTATGTTTATAAATAAAGATTTTCATATCTGTTGGCAGTGAAACTGAAACAATTTGATGCTTCAATAAATATGATATCTAATGGTGACATTGCTGTTTCAAATTTTATAATAAATAGTAAAGTAAAATGAGAATATCTAGTAAATTATTTGCAATTTCTGCTAATTATTAATATGTCAATCACGACAAACAACAACAATATTAACGGATATAAAATATTCAGTTGCGATTAACATCTTAATAAATTCTAATAATATCGCCATACACATACCTACATACGAAAACATAACATAACTCTTCACAAATATAACAATTAAACCCACCCCTTGTGTCTGACCTGTTGGCCGAAGGTCAGTGGGAGGTTACACAGTTTTTCAATAATAAAGTAGAATAGTAGTTGGCCTATATCTTAATATTAATCTAAAAAAGTAAATTATTATTGTATTATCTAATTTAATAATGTGACAATAAGTTTACTAAGATTTAAATGCAACCAACCGGCATCTGATAAGGGTGACCATAATAAAGACGTTCATTCCAAAGAAGTTAAAATTACCACATAATATTTCCTGACATTTAACGTAGGTAAATTGATTGAATGGGATTTTTTGTAAGAAACAGTTTTTTGTACTTACGCGTTCTTTTTCGTGATACTCCGTGCGTCAAATCACGTAGTGCCGGGTGTTGGTGTTGGTGTACGTCTGTAGAGTACACGCCTCGGAGCCGGCCGCGCTCCGAAACTCAAGGTGACCTTCAACAATTCGTTTTGGAAACCACGCTATCGCGCATGCCCGAATTAAAAATCCACAACCTCACGATATGGACCTTAACACCGCACGCGATAGTTTGTTATCCAACAGCCGCTGATCGTTGATACAGGATCATGATCTACGATTCCCGCGTCTATTGCTTTCAACCGTTTAGAATAAGTGCGTTTCGTAGTAAAAGTTGATAAAGTAGGAATAAGTACCGTCTGAATTATTTTATGATATTACGTCTAAAGCTTACCTTTAATTTTATTGTTATTACTATATTGCAGATACAACCATATCCATTCAGATATAAAAGTACGATTTGCTGATAAAAGACTGGGAGTATGTCCCGCGCATGATACGATTGATTATATTTGCGATATCAACGTGATATGTCTTATATCTATTACATGATAAAAGTACAACAACGAAGTACCTAATTTGGTAATAAACTTGACATATATAAATCACCACACCTAATTTAGTCAATTAAATAAATATATGTATATAGATGTGCTTACTCTACATCTTATAAACTTTAAAGATAAAGTTATAAAAGGTGGATTGTCGATATATAATATATTGTTATAAACTTTATAAATGTAAAAATAAAATAATAATAAAATTCCTAGCTTACAGCAACAGAAAGCTTATTATGTTCTACCCACTCTACCTCTTTAAAAAGTAGAGAAAGTACCTAGTCTTTAAAAAGTAGTAGAATTATAAAATCGTAGATATTAGTAATAAAGAATCTCTAAATAAGCGGTTTGCGTTATTAAAACTCAACTCGATATTTTCATGGCAAAAAAATATAAATAGTAGGTAGGTACGTCTTTAATCGGAACAATTTTGCACAATGTTGCAAATTTTTACGCCCTAACAATGCAATAGGTAACTCTGATGTGTATGGTGAAATAATGATATAGGCATACCTATGATGTTAGTCGCAGGATTGTATTTTGTCCTTCCGTTAATTTAAATTTAACCTGATCATATTACCTATATTACTTTTAATAACACACTGAGTAAGCTACCTAGTCCTACCAAAAACCAATCAATCTTAGCTGAATGTGGATTTAAATAGCCCGTAATTTATTGGAATTTATTTAAAAATTTCATCCTATATTACAGTAATTATGTTTTATTTGTATTATATGTTTTTATCTGCATAAAACAGTCAATAATATGTACGAATGCATAAGTTTTATATTTATGTATAAATAAACCCATTTTCCTGTTGTAAATTTTGATTTAGTTGCATATCGTAACTCATGTGGTGTTTCTATTTGTAGTACAACATCCGATCATGTGATTTCTACGTCCATCTGTTTTATTGTTTAAAGTCTGATTGTTATTATTTTTCATCTAATTTTACATACGTATATATTTTATTAAAATTTATTATAATTTTGCCGAGTGAATTATAAAAACATGCTTGCAAGAATTTTGTTATAAGTATTTTCTATTTTGTTATAAAATATTATTAAAACGAAAAAATAAACTACAAATTGTATTCATATTTTAAAAAAACGATTAGATCACATCACAATTATTAATAATATTTTGTGATTAAAGGACATTTATTCTCAAATTATATTATCATCTTTATATTATATATCTTTAATATAAATTACAATGAATAAAATATTTTCTAAATAATGCAAGCAACCCGGCTACTGATTTGTGGCCAAAAAGAGTTAATTCGACTAAGCAGCAGAAGGGGGAAATCCAGCAGCGGTTCCTTGGACTACGACGTCTATTCACGGGTGCGCGTGCGACGCAGGCGATGAGTCACGCGCGCCGAGCGCAGCAGACCGGTTCGCCGAAGACTCGCTACGTGATTGTTTGTTCGTGCACACGTTACGTTGTGGACCTCGCATTGGTCAGGTACGCACTCCAACTCAACGTTTGTTTACATTTGGTAACATTGGTGGATACGTCATGCACTTGTAATACATATGCAATAATAATACAAGGAAGTAACGTTCAGGTTTAACGTTTAGTACTAGGCGTTTAGCCTAGTAATTAGTTACTAGAGATTACTAGTACTACTACTTGCTTGAACCAAATACTATAAAAGGGTATTTATTGTATACACGCAGTTACCCTTAACTTGGTAGGTACGCGTGGAGCATAATATGAAATAACATAAAAAAATTACAGCTATTAGAAGCAATTTAAATTTATTATGTTAATAAATCATTAGATGTTATTGGTAGTTTTTAAACGACTTCCAAAAAGGAGGAGGTTCTCAATTTGATTGTATTTATGTATAAAAGGCGGCAGTACAAAGGTTCGACCGCCACACCTATTTCATAAGTAAAGCAGTTCTTGCGATTCGATGAAAGGGTGTAGTTGGGGGCAGATTTTTATTTGAGGCGACCATCATAGTCCTCGGAAGTAGCAACGCAACGCAAATTCCTCTCATTCTTACTGATCAATAGGCATGTCAGTTGTTAATCAAATCAAGACGGCGTCAGTGTGAATCGGGACAAAAAACTTTAACAATGTCTGCTTTACTGTCTATAGGTATATAAAAAGTACATGTATAGTGTAGTGTATAGGTATCTAAAAATAAGGAAACCTGCGTTATTTGTGGACTGCTTATTACTATTGTATGTTGATGTGTATAATACCTACATCTTATATAGGTAATACGTCTTTATCATGGCATCATGAGAATGGGACTGACCTTTACATTTCGCACCACTTCTGAATGATACGTGATAATGCTAAGTACATAATAGCCCTTCTTCCTGCCTGCTTCTTAACCTGAATGTATTGGGGTTGTTGAAGGTCTTTCTACATTATGGCCTCATGACGAACGAACATCGCCTGAGATGTACTTAAATTTTTTTGTTGCTAACTTTTTTAAGTAGGTCCATTTTTACGATAAACATATCCAATAAATTAATTAGATTTGAAAATTATAATCTTAAAATATTGTCCCTTCTACCAATCCTAAACAGCTACTTACTTGCACAGTAAAATGTACCTACCGATTAAAATAAGGTTAATTTTGGATCGTTCTCTTCTATTTTCCTTATAAATAATGTCATGATATTGTCATTTCAGAGGTTTATGTTGACATATGTGTGTATCTTTCAAACACTGCATTGGTTCATTCTAACATACGAACCACTTTCTGTATTTATTAACTTCTTTGAAGATGAGTACATGGAGGATGGCAGGTTTAAAGTTAGTATTTACAACATGGTACAGGATACATAATCTAACATGTGTTATGGATAACATGTGTTAGGTAAAACCAGCGAGGTGTGAATGGATTAAATTGGTAAAGGCGAAAAGGCATACCTACCTAATTTCAATAAATTGAACATATACCTCCTGACGAAAAGTATTAATTTCGGTTCGAATTCAGAGATTCTTCCTGAAAAAAACTATCAGGTTGTATGATAAAAACTTATTGGCATAAGGTATTGTAGTAGGTGCTCATTATCTTACCCTTTTCATGTTTACGGTAAGACGAGACCAAGCTACCACAAATCAACGTTGCTATCCATATTGTTCATGATGATAAAATTGAACAATGTTATTTTTATTACAGTTACGTGAACTACTCAAATATTGCAGCGCGGACTTTGCGCAAGTCTCTTAAGTCCAACCTGAAGGATGAATCTGCTAAGCGCGACCAGTCTTTCATTAAATACTATTACTGGGTTAATGGAAATCAACTGCGTAAGATTACATAACTATTAATATACAGCCCGTTTGTTAAAAGGTACAGGGGATTAATACTTCTAGTGCGGGGTAGAATAAATTGTTTATTTAGAGTTTAGTACTTTAGCTCATGACTTTATCGTTGATTCCTCTGAGTTGGTGACCATGGTCAATAAAAAAGACAGCTGGCCATAAAAAAACAGCCTTGGATAGTTTCTTTTCCGTCATCTCGCTTTTAAGGAAGTTACTTCCTTGGTGTTGAATGATCGGTGGTAGTAATCTTCATAGGTTAGGGAAAAACTACTTACAACCTCATTTAGTATTGAAACCCTTAGTTTAGGTATAGTCTCTAGTTCCTCAAATGCTATGTTACAACCAGTCATAGCCTAGTTTTTTTTTTTTTTTATTTCACTGAAATAGCAAACGAGCATGCAGTCCACCTGATGGTAAGTGGTCGATGCCGCCCATGGACATCTGTAATCAACTTCATACAGAACCTGGGTTCTATCTGAGTCAATCACAGATGTGTTGCTACTCCCGAGGACTAAGATGGTCGCCTCATATAAAAGTGTACCGGCAACCACACCCTTCCATCGAAACGCAAGAAATGCTTCACTGCTTCAATGCTAGAAATAGGCGTGGCGGTGGTACCCCCCCGGTCGAATTACACTGGTTCTACCACCTGTGAGTCTTCACCTTCACCCTGCGACAATCTGATTATATGATTATGCATATAGTTTTTCTATTTATCCTAATGTCTTCTTTTCAGCACACGGCGAGAAACCCAAGATAGAGAAAGACAAATCACCAACTTGAATAACGAATAGCATTATGTATTGTCCGACATACATAAATACTTAAAATTCGGAATGTGTTGTTACTCGTTCGTGTCTTAACCATTTTACTTAGGCTATAGTTATGTTCACGCTAGATATATATTATATCATATATTTATCCCTAGTTCCTAAAATCATAACTTTTTATAAGGATGCACTTCTTCATTCGTAGATACTTACCAAAATACGTCGCCTATTATTATGGGTTGGGTTATGTATAATTACCGCACTTATTCCATTGGCGATGCGCGATGGTGCAGGAGGAACATAGTCTGGTAGGTAGATACACTAATAGCTTGGAATTAACATCTTACGAACACTATTCGAAAAATGCGAATGGATAATAACTAACCGAGTACACAAGGCCCATATTAACGTGCTTTGCTTTACATCCTAGATCAATCTTCTTCAATTTGGTAGTCCACAACTTGTGGACCACCAAAATTGAATAAAATTAACTTGACTTGTGGACTATAACCCGTAAGTCTTGTTACTTCGATTGCATTCAATACGCATGTGAAGTTGATGCACTTTTTTATTCAACTTGGCGTCTGCGCCTTGCCTCATTTGGCAATGTATTGATTTCCAGGGAGGCGAAGTAACAGGACAACATGGTTTGAATGAATGTGATTCCATAGCCTTGTGAGGGGTTGAGTTGGGGTTGGGCGTGGTGTAAACATACACCTAATACCTCTTACCTGGGCAGAGGGCTTCTTCCCAGTGGGAAATTAACACAGTTAAAATGCGCTTATTGGAATATAATTCATCATTTAAGATTTGCTTGCTTAATCGTCACTTAATATTTTCCGTTGCATTATCAAAATACCCATAGTGCAGACTATGATTCTCAACATACAACTACCAGGACATTATAATGTACCAAGAGAATTCTCATTGTATGTAGATCTGCGTTTCAGGCGACAGAGGGGTAAAGTAGGTCCTGCAGAGTCGAACAAATAAAAATAGCATGTAAGATCGATACGTGCGAAATATCTCATATAAAATAGACTGAACTAATTGCTTCGCTTTTTGACATATGGAAAGCTACATACTTATTCAACTCAACTCAACATTATTTTTAATGCAGTAGGCAAATTATATTTTAACCCACCCGTGTAGTCAATTTACAAAGATAAACAACTTAGCTTTACAATAAATATAATAAATATTGAAGATGATTAAATAATGACTAATACTTTTTCTTTTTAATTTTTTTTTCTGAGTTTAACCTGTCCATATACTTAGACAGGTTGCACTCTGAAAAAAAAATTAAATTCGAAAAGGTGGCGGACTTCTAAATCCATTTCGGTGCCGTGTGTTTTCTCTATCTAATGGAACTGGAAAAGCGTGGGAAAATCTCGAGTTTTCATTGGCAGAAGAGAAGGTAGGACAGAAGATAAATAATGTTGAAAGTGTAAAAGAGACGCAGTATCCAAGTTCCAGTGTAAAATCCGTCTCTGTTACCCGCATTTATAACCTAGTATCTTCCATGTCTCTCTACCACGAGGAGAAAAAGCGCGGGAAAAGCAAATCCCACCTCTTTGGTGAAGTCGAAAGGGATGATTTTGTATCTAGGAGGATTGATAAGGACGATGATATCTATCTATTCCATAATTCTGTTCTGTCTACGATGAGGTGGAAATGCGCTAGCAATATAAGTTCCCACGTGGCAATTTCATAAGTAGGCTAAGTATTTTAGTTAGAGCAGTGATAGCATAATGGTTAAAACTTGCCCTCTCGATCGGGAGGTCCGAGGTTCAAACCCAGGCACGCACAACTGATTTATGTGCGTACTAGAAATTAATTATCACTGTTTTTCGGTGACGGAAGACATCGTGGACTATGGCCTAAAAACTCTCATTCTGAGAGAAGACCCGTGCCCAGCAGTGGGATAATAATCGGTTGACGAGAATGACGGTTCCGCTTAAGATCAATCATCGCAACTTCACCCACATAATCATCGCCCCCCTCCACATTAAAGCATGTCACCACTGTAACGTTAGGAGGTTAGCAGAGTAGGTTCAATTCCGGATGCATTGAAATGAAATGAAATGTCTTTATTTTGTATAGGCCTACGGGGGCACTTACAAATTGTCAGTTACATTTTTTTCTTACACTACCACCGGATCGGAATACGACCTCAACATTACCACCACATTCGTTTTTGCACAACAACAATGTTAAGCGTTGCTGAGTTCCGATTGGAATGGTGTGGTATGGAAGACGTAGGCACTTATCAGAATTGTTGCGATTTAGATCTCAGGGATAGCAACACATGTGTGGTCAACCTCTGGTAGAGTTTTGTCTTGTGTGCAGTTGATTATAGGTATCCACGAACGGCAGAGGCTATCTACCATTTTTTACTTACCTTAACGCTGAAAAAAGAGTGTCACTATCAAGTTCCTGTCCCTAGTCGAAAAAAACGTGGACTCGAGGCTGGACCTGACATAAGGTCTGCGTGTGTAACCAAAGTAAATACTTTGGTTACAGACGTAATTCGAACGTAGAGGTGTCCTATTCGAGTTAAGACATGAAATTGGAAACATTAGGTACCTACTTACTGTATAGGTATCTACCTGATTTTGTGTTTTTATTTTTGTAGTATTATTTTAACTTACACACGATTCATCTAATTGTAAAATCCTATTTTAAGAGTAGATCTTTTGCTTAAAAATATTACAGAGTGAGTGAGAATAACAAGTAGTACAGAATTTTATCAATCTACATCCAATGTTAAATTTTGCTCCTCGTCCTAAATCTCCTAGGAGAATACTTCAAGCTTGAGGTTTGCGACAAAGGTTCCATGAACTTGATCATATAACTTACCAGAATACCTGAAATATCTACTTACTTGCATACATCAAATTTCAGATTGGACAGAATACGAAGAGCTACTTACAACTATAATTCGGATGTCTAGCAAAGAAATGATCAATAGGTACCTTGTACTCTTTTTTACATCAGTTTAGGTTCGGAAAGAAATTCCAGTTATAATATCATAATGTAAGTGAACATACAACAGCTAATTAAAATTGTCTCGATTACGGTTCTTAGTTTATTCAACAACCAATAAATTAGGTAATTCTTTTGGTCGATTTCAATCATTCTCACGTTACATTGTATTCAATAAGTATTTGAATTCTAAATGGTTTATTTGATTTCTTGAACTAAACATAGTAGGTATGTATAAAGTTTTACCTGGGATACTAGGTAAGCACAAATCATTAGAGTTTAGGTTTTGGTAGAAATATAATACCTATATCATAATACATAAGGCGCCAAACAAGCTATGTGAATCACTGGGGAATTAGAAAATGTAGGAGGTGCTTCGGGTTCATCCCGGTTGGTGACCATAACACTCGTTAAGGAAACCGGACATTCAGAATATTATAGTCATTAAATAATTTCTTAGTAAAAACTCAAGTCTATTTCAGTCCAGAAATTTAACCAACTGATTTGTTTACGTAAGTAGGTAGGTAATTTTAAATTAACAGCACTAAATAAGGATGACTTATAAGAATCAAAAACTTCAGCAGGCCATTGCTCTGTAAACGATGCATCGGGAATATAATTTGATCAATTGCCAATTTCATTCTGTACAAAGCAGTTAAAAACAAAGAAGACAAATTACATTTTGTACATTATAATGGATTATAAGACAATCAGGTTAATGCTGACACATCGAAAATATTCGTAGGCATTGCTCTGCATTTCAACGTCGAAAAGCAATTTAGTTGTATTTCGGAAATGTCAGTGACGCCAACCAGTTAGTTTTTACTTACAAAATCCATAAATTTTAAATTAATATAAGGTCTGCAAGCTTCCTTAATGTTTAATTTTAAACTAAAAACTATACATAACCATTTTACCTATAAAACGTTCTTATGTAATTTAATTTATGGGTACATATAAAATGATTTGTCCTGAATGACTGACTGACGCGTCAACGCAGAGCCTAAACCGCTGATCGTAGACAAACTTGACTTCAAACTTGGAGGATGTGTTCTTTGTATGACGTAGGGATTCGATAAGGAAGGGTTTTTCGAAATTCTGCCCCTAAGAGGGTGAAAAACGAGTTGTTTGGGACAACGTGATTTCTGGGTCCAATCCACTTGTCTTTAACAAAATTTATGTAAGACGTGTTTCGAATTTTATAGAAACTCATCACCTAACTAGATTGAAAATTATTTTGGGGTTTTTTGATAGTAATACTCCTTAGTACTTTTGAGTTATATTACATTATATTATCTACATATTTGTTCATTACATTATTTTTAAATAATGTTTCTTAGCTCAAAGTCAGTCGACTTAATGACTAAAGGTTATGTTATGACGGTCGCACGGACAAAAAATAATTTGTTAAGTCGTATTTGTAATTTGAAACAGAAAATTAAACGGGAGCTGAAACTTTGTTCGTTGCAAGGCGAAGACGAATTTGAAGTTAGATTACTATTTTTGGCGTACCATACCATGCTATCTCTCTGTGCTCTTTAATTGTATGTTTCACTGTTTGTTTTTCGTCTAGTCTAACAAATAGTTTAATTGCTAGACGGCGTGGTACAAACTTTGCTGTTTGATGGTGGTGAACTACTTAGAAAATTCTTTAAGACAAAACTTTTGTCGATGATTGACATCTATAAATAAGTTAAGTTCAGTTCAGACTGTGCAAAAAACTAAATGAAACCACCATTTCATCATTCTTAAAAATATTACATAAGGGGGATTTATAACGAAAATGGTAAAACAAATAATTTAAAAGTTAATTAGATGGAAGTCCGAAATCCGGCGAATTTGAAGCAGGCACTATGAAGTACGAACTTGGTATTAGTCTCTTTTCGTAATACAATAAAATGCCTATTTGCCTTTTTTTTTTTGAAAGTTTTATTAATGCTTTTGAAGTGAAACTTCTTTATCGGGGTTGGAAAAAAATTTAGTGTAACATTTTTTCGTTACGCGCCATCTTTTTCTGTTACGCTCCATCTTTTTTTTTTTCCATTACGCGCCATTTTTTTCTTATCCCTACCACGCGTGATGTTAGATAGATTATTATAGATTAGATTATTAGATAAAGTTTAATAAAAGCCTTTTATTAAACTTTATCTAATTTAACTTTATTTAACCAATTTCTGTAAAGTTGCATATAGTAAATTATTTTTTGAAAAATAACGTCATAAAGAAGTTTCACTTCTTACAAGTGTGCGCTAGTACACAAACACATTTTTTGAAGTGAAACTTCTTTATCGGGGTTGGAAAAACATTTAGTGTAACATTTTTTCGTTACGCGCCATCTTTTTTTCCGTTACGCGCCATCTTTTTTCTTATCCCTACCACGCGTGATATTAGATAGATTATTATAGATTAGATTATTAGATAAAGTTTAATAAAAGCCTTTTATTAAACTTTATCTAATTTAACTTTATTTAACCAATTTCTGTAAAGTTGCATATAGTAAATTATTTTTTGAAAAATAACGTCATAAAGAAGTTTCACTTCTTACGAGTGTACGCTACTACACGCACACATTTTTTTTTTATATTTGATACTAGGTATCTTTGATCCTGGACATAGGGCGAGCCAGTGCATAGCGCAGGTGCTGAGATATGCCGTGTGCGCAGACCTTGGGCGTCCGGCCGACCATCGCCTTGGCGGACGAAAGTGCAAGCCCCCAAGGAGGCGGCAGCGAGGCAGCGGAGCGGGTGGGGCGGTGGCTACGGCAGCCGACCCGCAGAGGACCGACGGGCCAGCGCAGTCTAGCGCGTCGTCCCGTCGTCCAGCAGCGGAAGCGATGGACTCTTAATGGACAGATCTCCGTCACTTAAGATCCTCCAGGGAAACTTGAACCACTGTCGCGCGGCGCAGGACTTACTCCTGCAATGCGTCGCCGATTGCTCGGTTTCCCTGGCAGTGGTGGCGGAGCCATATAGAATTCCGGAGCATCCGCGCTGGACTGGGGACGAGGCGAACACCGTTGGTGTGTACTGGGCGGGTGGCGAGGGTGATCCTCCGTGCACCAGACTCCACTCTGAGCCAGGTATTGTCGCAGTGGAGTGGGGTCCTCTCGCGGTGCTAGGAGTGTACGTCTCCCCCAACGTCAGCCTGATGGCGTACGAGGCGTTCCTCGACAGGGTGGCGGACTGCATTCGCTCCTGTCTTCCCCGGCCGGTGATAGTTTTGGGCGATTTCAATGCCCACTCACGGGCCTGGGGAGGCAGGCGCGACAGCGTCAGAGGCCGCGCCACTCTCGAGTGGGCAGCCGGGCTGGACCTGCGTCTACTGAATCGTGGCGGGGTCAGTACATGCGTGCGCTGGCAGGGCGAGTCGGTCATAGATCTTTCATGGGCGACTCTCGCTGCCGAGCGCTTGGTCGTAGGTTGGAAGGTGGCCGAAGACCTTGTCACGCTGTCTGACCATCGCCACATTCTGCTGGACGTAGCGTTGCGGCTTCCGGCTGCGAACGCCTGCCGCGCGAACGACCATCCACGGCGATGGGCACTGAGGCGTCTCGACGGAGACCTGCTCGTCGCTGCCGCCCACGTTGTGGACTGGTCCAGTGCTGCGGAGGGGGATGATGGACTCGACCCCGAAGAGGAGGCGATCCGGCTGAGGAATGACATGACGGCTATCTGCGATACAGCGATGCCGCGTGTCAGACCCAGCTGGAGGCGTCCGGTGTACTGGTGGTCGGAGCACATCGCAGGGCTGCGTACAGCATGCATGCGTGCACGACGCCGGTACACCAGGGCTCGGCGACGCCGCTCGGCCGACGCCGCGGAAAGGGAGGAATTGTACGCGGAGTACCGGACTGCAACAATGTTGTTCCAAGGCGCAATTGCCGAGAGCAAGGCCCGGAACTGGAGTGCACTGGTGGCGGAGCTTGACCGGGACCCATGGCCCGTACAAGATGGTTCTCGGCAAACTCCGGCCATGGGTGCCACCGCTTACGGAGACCCTGGACCCAACATTCGTAGACACAGTGGTGAACAGCCTGTTCCCAGGAACCACTGACGAGTTGGGTCCTTCCGCGGTGTCGCCGGATCCCTCCTCCTGGACGGAGGATCTAGTGGTGACAGAGGGTGAACTCGACGTTGCAGCGAAGCGCATGGCGAGGCGTACCACGGCGCCGGGGCCGGACGGAATCCCAGGACGTGCAAGGGTCTTAGCGCTGACGGTACTGGGGGAGAGGTTGTGCAGGCTCTTCACCGCCTGTTTCCGCCACGGACGATTTCCGTCAATGTGGAGACAGGCGAGGTTGGTGCTCCTGCACAAGGCGGGTAAACCCAAAGACTCCCCGTCGGCGTACAGACCCATCTGCCTGTTGGACGAGGCGGGCAAGCTGTTCGAGAGGATCATCGCCTCTCGAATCAGCAGGCACCTAGAGTGCCCCGGCCCGGACCTGTCCGAAAACCAGTTTGGCTTCCGGCAGCGGAGATCAACCGTGGATGCCATCCTCCGTGTCCGGACGCTCTCAGAGCAGGCCATCTCCCAGGGCAGAGTAGTCTTGGCAGTCAGCATTGACATTGTCAACGCTTTTAACTCTCTGTCCTGGAGTGCGATCATGGAGGGCTTGTCTGTCCATCAGGTGCCTTCCTATTTACAGGAGGTGCTGAAGGCGTACCTGTCGGACAGACACATCCGCTTCCCTGGTCGCTATGGGAGCGTTCGCGGGAGGAACGTCGTGCGCGGAGTGCCGCAGGGTTCGGTGCTTGGTCCACTACTGTGGAATATCGCTTACGACGCGGTGCTGAGAACGGTGCTCCCGGAGGGAGTGAGCATCGTCTGCTATGCCGACGACACCCTCGTCCTTACGGAAGGGGAGTGCTTCGAGAGGACGGTTCGGCTAGCAGAACTCGGAGTGGCACGCGTCGTGGCGGAGATCCGCCGGTTGGGCCTCGAGATAGCATCCCAGAAGACCGAGGCGATGTGGTTCTACGGCCGAAGGCCGAGAGTCGAGCCAGCTGAGACCTCAGTGCGCGTTTGTGGAGCGGACGTCCGGATAGGCAGGTACATGAAGTACCTCGGCCTAACACTGGACGCCCGCTGGTGCTTCGAAGAGCACTTCGACCGTCTCGTCCCCCGGATTCTAAAGGTGGCGGGTGCAATGCACCGTCTGTTGCCGAATCTAGGGGGACCAAGGGAAGAAGTCCGCCGCCTCTATGCGGGGGTGGTGCGCTCGATTGCGCTCTACGGGGCGCCGGTGTGGTCGGACAAGCTATCTGGCAGCCGGCGCCGCGCGCGGAAGTTAAACTCCGCGCAACGTATGATCGCAATTCGGGTCGCCCGCGGTTATCGTACCATTTCATACGAGGCGGCGTTTGTCCTGGGGCGGCTTCCGCCTCTGGACATCCTGGCGGATATGGATGCACGGGTCTTCTTTAAGATCCGCGTCCTCCGTCAGGGGACTGAACCCTTCGACGCAGAGACGATCGAAGCTTTTCGGAGGAGAGCCAAATGGCGCGCTCTGAGGTGCTGGCGTGAGCGACTCGAAGAGCCACACAGCATACGCCAACGGGTGGTCGACGCTATCTTGCCGAACTTTCGCGCATGGATGCGAAGCAACGGTCGAGTGTCCTATCGCCTGACTCAGATACTCACCGGACATGGCTGTTTCGGTCAGTATCTGAACAGGATAGGGAGACAGGAGACGGCCCTCTGTCACCATTGCGGGCACGACGAGGATTCCGCCCAGCACACGCTCGAGTACTGCCCAGCTTGGGAGTCTCAGCGGCGGATCCTCGTCCAAAAGGTTGGAGCGGACCTTTCTCCGGCGGCCGTCGTTGCGGCGATGGTTCAGCGGCGAGAGGCCTGGAACGGCATGATCACCTTTTGCGAGGACGTCATGTCGGCAAAGGAAGACACCGAAAGGGCCAGGGAGCGCGCTGAACCCGCTCGGAGAAGAACCGGCCGCGGCCGCCGGCAATGGCGGCGCGTCCCTGTAGTTCCGGGATCAGAATAGAGCTACGGTATCCTCTGCCTGTCGTAAGAGGCGACTAAAAGGGGCTTCCGGGGTTGCGGGCGGCTAGAGTGGGAGCTTGAACCGTCCAGCCAGGCGATCCCGGGAAGGACGGCGGTATGTGTGGTCGCATATCGTCGTATAGACTAGACGGAGCGGTGGGCCCAGCCGCCCTTCTGGGAGGAGCCCGATGGGGCAACACGCTTAGAGGATTCCGGTGGTGTTTGTTGGAGATCCCTGAGTCCTCTTTTTAGCGCCGAGGATGGCCACCGGGGGGGTTTTAGTGCGGTAAAAATCCCACATAACCCTTCGTCGCTCCCACGGCGTCGGGTACCTTTTGAAGGTTTCCCCCTCGAAAACAAAAAAAAAAGGTATCTTTGATACGGATATCTGTTATATGCGAAGCAGTATTTTTTAGGAACTAGACTGAACGAGTTAAAATTCTGTCAGCGGAAGGTTTCAAGGGCCCAAAAGGAACTCGCGGGTTGGGAAAGGAAGATACCAACTGATTTACAGGATCAACCGTTCTCCTCCGGGATTCCGGGATCCGGATTCTAGAATAACCATCTATCACCCCCGTCATGGAGGGTTATTTTAGAATCCTACGTGGTTTAATTTTCCCAGGCGTTTGGATAACGCCTATGTCCGGCGTTATCCAAACGCCTGGCAATGCTAGCCGGTTGAATCATGGTCCCTGTTTGTAAACACATTTTCTACAAAAGTTGCGTACATTGCTAGTTCAATACAGATTATTTGAGGACTTCCATCTGTCAGTCTATATCGTGATTGCATATAGTCAACATATAAATTGCTAGGCCATTAGAATATTATAGGAGTTCATCGTAGTACAACGAAATAGGTATAGAAATAAAAGAGAAAGTAGAATTTCATTGAGGGATGCTGTTAGATCTGTTTTATACGGCCTGAATGAATAACCATGCTTGTTTCGAATGTAAACGTTGAAATAAGTGTTATTTCCCGCTTATAAGGGCTGATATCAGTAAAGTAACGTAAAGATATAGAGTTGGTTTTACCACAAATATATCGGTCATTAAGCTGTTTTGACGGTAGGTTAGTTTTCTGCCCACGTCAGGATCAATAACGGCTGCTTCAGCGGGAACGGACTGGGAGATCAGTACAGCGGTGGTAGTCGCCGCTAGGAGATCTCTTGGCAGTGTCTGCTTAAACGCTCACTGCTCTTAAGTTTTAAACTCTCGTAAAGTAGTTGAAAACTATGTGTACCAGTGGTCGAGTGGGGCGTACCAACCCTAGATTTTTAAGCTAGCAGATGACAAGGATATCATGATACATATAGACTAGTATTGTAAAATTAACATACATTTACCAATTTATGAACTCAAAATTTTAATACTTAGTAGCGCACAGCTAAGTTTTCTTTTAATAAATGTGATTTTAATTAACCCATTAAATTCTAATATGATCTTTCGATTGCTTACAAATTAGTATAATTTTACCACATTATTAATGGGACATTTTCTTGCATTCGCGCCTAATTTTTTTTTTGTGCGGATATGGCGACATTACGGTTTCTGTACTCGCGGAATATAAACGGATCGTAACCCCCGCGAATAAAGAATTTATACTATGCTAATTATTACCTACAGCTGAACGCCGCAGCTTCGCTCGCGTTAAAAAAATCGAAGTATCGATTGTCCCGTGGGAATAAGATATTTTTTCACAGTAAAAATTAGCCTATATGTTAATCCAGTGTCAGCGGTCCAGCGGTTTAAACGTGAAGAAGTAACAAATATACACACTCACAAATTTTCGCCTTTATAATATTAGTATGAAGTATGATTAAAATGCTCATGCCCATCTGAAGGCGATGAAAGCCGTACGAAATTCTGCTTGTCAAGAGACACTTACACGAGGCACTCCACTCCAGTTTAATTGCTTTGTGGTCCTACGTTTTTATGGCCACCTTAAGACTTTGAAACTATCTGGGAGTAATTACAGATATTCATCGACGGATCATCCTTGAACAAGTTTAATTAAATTTGTTTTTTCTATTCTATTAATCAAACTTTAAATACTTTTCTGTACAATCTTTTATTGCACATTCTCGCATAGCGCTCAGCTAAAGAATAATTTAATGAAGGCCAGCTATCTTTCGGGAGCACTGCGTATCGTATACTGGGAGTATTTGTATATTTGTATTTTTAACAATATAATAAGGTACTTTGTAGTAGGCACGATGTATATATAGTAGTAGGTAGTTATTCGCAGCGCTAGCAGTTCAAGGTAGAATCATGGTGGTGGCTAACATGAATTTAAGTAAATGTTATTTTTTATTCCAACACAACATTTCAAAGGGTAGTCCACTTATGATTGCGTGAGGTGAATTTTAAAGAACAACACTTATCGTATTAGATATATTTCTTTATTAATTAATAATTGTAGCACAAAATTGATTATAAAACTAGTCCCTTATATATTTTTAATTCGTCATAATTACACATAACATCACTTACATTAAATTAGATTACAATTTAATTTACAGACCTCACCTACAAAAAATTCAACACGTAGCTCTTCCTGTCTGTAGGAATCAGGAGCTAGACAAATATCATAAAGCACCTCAATATATCTCCAGTAAAGTGCTAACTTGTTAGGAATTAACATTATATTATAAATTTTAAGGTACTCCATATAAATTAATAAATGTCTTTATTATTATAACAGATCTTCCAAATAATTACGAAGTATACATTATGCACTTAAATAAAATATTTAGTTTATGTGAACGAAGGTGAGAGGGAGTTCTTCTGGTTTATGTTTCTAGACGAACACTACCGGAAACATCGTACGCCATAAGTTCACAGGGAATATTCGTAAATTACGGTAAATACATACTTGGTTGTTCTGACCTTGAACTTGGTGTCAGATTCTACCGAGTCTGTGAATAATACATTTATTTTAGATAAGTGCATAAAGTGTCATTGAGCTACAAATAATCGCAAACAATCTTATATAACCCTACCTTTTACTCTTACCGTGTTTAAAATTACATTAACATAAATATTCTTAAACATTTTATGACATAATGTAAAAGTATATCTCAAAAATACGACTCGCTGAATCATAATAAATAAAACTAATAAAATCACTACAATTTCACAAAGTATTTGTGGTTAATATCACGCCTTTTCTTTATTATTTTTTATATTGTTTTCATTTACATGGTTTTTATACGCCAGCAAAGTTATACAATATTGGGACAGTAATTCGCAAAGGCTTCAATTTACGCTAAAGGAAATGCCATATGCTAAATTCAAACAAATATACATTATACATTTTTTTAACATGATCGGACGAACCCGTTATAATATAACGGACATAAATAAGTTTAAGAAATATAAATTTCTTAAACATGTATATTTAAGGGTACTTAAAATGATAAAAAATGAGTATGTTTCAGATATATTATTGAAACTTACTTATTTACTGGAGATCTGCATGAAATTCGACACCTCCCATTTTAAATAAAATTTATTTTATATTTCTTAAACAATCAGTTGTGACGACATCACGCACAGGTTTCAAGTTGTTGTGCACGAGTAGTCGTGTTATGGAGAATCAAGGCACTGCGTGCCACTCGCATGTGCCCATGTGCCCACTCGCTAAGGAGCATGACAAGTCAAAAGATGTATTGACATTGGACTTCGGATTTCCGCGCAGGAACCATTTATCTTCTAATTTGACTATACAAAACCTTTATGGCGAAGGAAAACGTCGTGAGGAAACCTACACTACAAAAAGTTCTTCAATAAAATTAATTTCCATAGGAGTGTGAAAACTGATTTGCACTTGGCCAGCGCGATGGAGGATGGTCTAAAATGGTCATTTTGAGAGAAGTTCCATGACCGGCACCGACCGTAAAGGATTGACGTAAAGATATGGAGACGTCAAATCTGTAATGTAATTACAGTGTACTTTATGATTTCTGAATTAATAACATTTTTATTAAAAAGGATATCAATTATTTGTCCGATCGACTAAGGTATGAACACGTGGTGCGAATTTGCCATACGCTCCTACTCATAATTTCAGAGTTAGGATAATCAATAATAAATCAATGTTATGATTGCAGGGAAACGGATTATATTTCCTCGCAAAAGATATTGCATTTCTTCATTTTATTCATACTAGCCTATCATCTCCTTAAGATTCATAGTAAGTCCTCGTTTTTATTATATTTTTTTATTATAAAAAAGTAAAATATAATTAAAGTGTCTTTTGAAATGAATTGAAAATACATTGAAAATTTTAGCAACGATAAAAGAACTACCCTGTATGATTTTTAATATCTTTCCAATCTGCCACATCGTTTATCAAATCTCATATTTGTAAGCTGTGTAATTATAACAAGGGATGCTTTTAAATAGGAGTATCATTTAGCATATGGCCCTCTAATATTCACATTACAATAATCTAACATGCACATTCCAATATCACATTAAAAAAAATCGCATATCGCTAGTTGGTCGCATATTGCGACTCTGTTCATATTGTAGACACCATATTTCCGGATTAGAATTTGAAACAGGCATGCAATGTATTCACTCTTTGGAAAGTTTAGTACGTATATAAACAATCTTAATTATATCGATTTTCTACCTTTATTATCTAAATAGACTCCATAATTAATTACGTAAATTCCTGCTTATATTTTAGTCAAATACAAAAATATCTGATTTAATGTTTAAAATGTTTAGCCTTATTAACGTCGAGCATGTGTTTTGTGTCGTTCACTCGGACACTCAGGATTCAGAAAAAAATATTACAATTAGGAGTCTATTCAGTTGCCTATCCTTAGCCTATTGTCATTGCCGTATCAAATTTCATTAAACGAGAGCGCATGCATTGGCATAAGATACTTAAATCTAATACAATAATATTTTCGACTTAATAATTACTGTTAATAACATGTGCTTTAGCAGAGTAACGTCAATTATTCGCACAGCTGGGCCGTAGGTCGTTCACTCGTCTGTGACGTCAGCGTCCGCGTGGACCACGGGGTTTTCTTCGGGGTCCCTCGCCGTCTGGGTGCTGCGCCGGATGGGGCACCAGATGGGCACGATGCCGTTGTACTGGCACATGCCTAAGATGAGGATCGAGAACCCGATCAGGTGCGGCCAGTGGAACGTCTGCCAACGCACGCCCAGCGACACCATCCACACCACCAATGTTCTGGAATTATCGACGATAAACTTGAGCATTCTATTGATTATGTTCTTATGTACAGTATCTATTTGCGAGCCTAATAATAAATACATTACTCGGTAAAGCTTGAAAATTTGACCATGTTGTTCCTGATTTAAGATTTTTTTAATGAAAATATTAAAACTCGCAATGAAAAAGATAATAATAGGAAATGTATCGTTTTTCGATAAAATATGTGTGAAGCCCATATTTTTGAAAAAAAAAATGATAACAGGTGAAATATAGCAATCAGTAAAGTTAAATATTTGCAGCGGAAGTCTAAGCCCGCTTACGCACTAACGGTTACCGCTAGTGCGTAAGCGGACATAAACTTCAGCTGCAAATATTTATTGTTATTTGTCATTTGTTACTAATGTTATTTTGTTAGTTACACCACGCCTTTTTCCGCTTAATAATAGCCTTGCTTAGCGCAGAATTGTTTAAGTTTAGTAAGTTTGGAACCTTAATGGTTAGAGAGACATATTACCTGACGCGTTCTAACTTTATTTTTGGGACTTTACTTTTATCTGGATTTAATTGTAGATCGAAATCATCAAGTAGTTAACATGTTTATTATTTTCTTTTGATAAGAATTAGCTTCATAAATAAAAACCCCTCAGATTTTTTATAATTAATATGGTTGAATTTCGGTCGTTAGGCGAAAACTAATTATGTTCAATGTTTAAGTGATACCTTATAGAGTCTAAGACCATTCTGGTGGTAGCTGACATCTCCTTCGTGACACTGATTCCAGCAAAATTGAAGAAGGCGATGGATATTATTGTACCCAGAATAGACACAATCAGGGCAGGATTGTTACCTGAAAATAAATTAAATAAGCATTATAAGTGGCAGACAGGTAGCGATTGCAATCCGGATCCAGCCGGATTGATTGAATTAGCATAAGTTAACTTTCTTTTATAACTCCAACGTGAAAAGTTAATGAAGTAAAATAAACGATCATATATAAAATAATTCACCCAACAGGTATTAGGATCTACATAACTTTTAAAGTGTATTTAGGTGGGAAGGTCGAATTTTAAATCAAACTATTGCTTAGGTTACCAATTTGCGTCCCTCTAGTTCCGAGACCAGAATAGGGCTACGGTATCCTTTGCCTGTCGTAAGAGGCGACTAAAAGGGGCTTCCGGGGTTGCGGGCGGCTAGAGTTCGAATAGTCCAGACAAGCAACCAGGGTTGCTTGTCTATCTAGCGTTGCTGGGCTATAGATATCTAGTAGAACGATGGCATGTGTAGTCGCATGCCGTCGTAAACACCAGGAGGCACGGTGAGCTCAAATGGTCACTGGGGAGGCGCAAGGGGCATCGCGCTCGGAGGACTCTGGTTATGTTCCGTTGGAGATCCCGGAGTTCTCCTCGCAGCGCTGAGGAAGGCCACCTTTTAGTGAGGTAAATATCCCACATAGCCCGGCGTTGCTTTCACGGCATCAGGTACCTTTTGAAGGGGAAACCTGCAAAAGGTACCCGACGCTCGATAACATAAAAAAAAGGTTACCAATTTGCACTAATCCATCGATAACGTCCTCGACGGTGCCCCTGGGGTTGTGTCCGAAGTGCGGCGGCGCGGGCACCCAGTAGAACACGAACAGCAACACCGACAGCACGGAGAAACCGAACACGCCCTCCCACCCCACCGCCTGCATCGGGGCTATGTTGAGACCTGAAAACGTACGGTCTATTAAAGTACAAGTAGACTGCTTCACCTCAAAGTCCTACTGGCTAAGGACATGCATATCAGGTTGGTTATGGAACAAAAAAATTGTCGTTACTCTTGGGCCTAAGTTAAATACCTCCTCCTATAAGTGTAATTTCTTGTCACGTCCTTAAATTAAGAACTTTTTTAATACTTTTAACAAGTTATGAGTTTATAGAAAAATTATAGAAAAATATAGTTAAAATATGACTTAGCTAGCTTAAATTCAGATGGTTTCAATGTTTTTCGATAATGTTGAAGTAGCAAACGGGCATGCTGTCAACATGTTGATGTTAAATGGTCACTGCCGAAACGCAGAAACGTCTTCACTCTAGAAATAGGTAAGGCAATAGTACTTCCCCAGTCAAACTATATACCTTCTACCACCTTGTTATATCTAATGTTTAAATTTTTTAATATATATTTGTTTTCAAAAAATTTTTTTTTCCAAACTACCTTTTTTTATTTACATTAAAGTAGCAAAGAAGCATGCAGTCCATCCGATGGCAAGTGGCCACTGTCGCCCATGAGCATCACATAGCTCTGGGGTTTTATGCGAGGTCTATCACAGATGCATTGCTAATCTCGAGGACTAAGGTCACATCACAAAAAAGTGAACCGGCAACTACACATAGATGTAATGTTATCACTACATAGTCCTACTAATATTATAAATGCGAAAGTTTGTGAGGATGTATGTGTGTTTGTTATTCTTTCACACAAAAACTACTGAACGGATTTGATTGAAACTTTACAGTAGTATAGGTTATACATCAGAATAACACATGGACTATAATTTATACCGATTTTTTTGTAATAAGGTTATACTATAACGAGAAATATCAGATTAGTCGCAAAAAAAATAGTCCTCTGAGAGCTATCTTCGCGTACGCTGCCTAAACCGTTGAAGATATCCAAATATAATGTACGGTGGAATTGTTTGGTTCACATAGATCTAAATAAAAGTCCGCGACAGCATATATCTATATTTTATGTATAACCCACAATAACTCTTTTTATACTTTGAAAATTTAAAAAATATGAAGTTGATGTTTCCATGGGTTTTATACAAACTAAATATTAATCCTTATCAAAATAAATGATTTCAAAAAATCAAGCATCTAATACAGATTAAATCTACTTTTTACACCATGTAAATTGGATAAGTAGTTTAGAAGATATTACGAGTATAACATATTGCGTACTCAATTGATTGACCGGCAGTACGCGCCGTGTGCCGCCGCCGTATACAACGAAGTTCTATGAAATTAATATTTAAATGGTTATAAATCACGGAGCAAAATGGGAAAGGTCGATGTGAATGACGTCCCTGTAGTTCCGGGATCAGAACAAGGCTACGGTATCCCCTGTCTGTGCTAAGAGGCGACTAAAAGGGGGCTTTCGGGTTTGCGGGCGGCTAGACTGGGAACTCGAAACACCCAGTCAGCAACTTCGGGAAAGATGTCAGCATGTGTGGTCGCATGCTGTCGTAAGAGCTCGAACAGTCCAGCCAGGCGATCCCGGGAAGGATGGTGGTATACGTGTGGTCGCTTAACGTGGTAAAGACTAGATGGAGTGGTGGGCCCAGACGCTCACTTGGGAGGAGCCCGATGGGGCAATGCACTCAGAGGACTCCAGTTGCGTTCCTTTGAAGATCCCCGAGTCCTGGTGCGATAAGAATCCCACATAACCCTGCGTCGCTCCCACGGCGTATGGTACCTTTTAAAGGTTTCCCCCTCGACAAAAAAAGGTCACTAAGAATGAAACAGTGGAAAAGGTTAGATATGTCATTCAATCGTCATCGACCTTTTAATGTTACACAACTCGGCACATATGTCAGATTAGCAGTAGTTTAGGTCGTAGTTGACCACGCTAGCCAACTGTGCGTTGGTAACCGTCACGCGTTTTGAGACCCTTTCTTAAAACTTTTTATTTCAGAATAAGTATTAATATCCGTTGCCGACAAAACTAATTCAAATTAATATATGTGCCTGTGATTTGAAATTTGAACACACAGATTTAGGAAGTAGGGCAAGGGTTAATCTGAAGTCAATCACAGATTCGTTGCTACTCTCGAGGACTTTGATGATCGCCTCATATAAAAGCGAGCCGGCAGCCACACCCTTCTAATGAAACACAAGAACTGCTTCACGGTAGAAATAGGTGCGGCGGTGATAGCTCCCTGGTTGAACCATTGCTCTACCACCTTACAAACTTTATGTGGCAGACTAAATTCCACGCGAGCGAAGCCGCGGGCAAAAGCTAGTCATACATAAAACAAAGTCACTTCTCCCTGTCTGTCCCTATATATGCTTAGATCTTTAAAACTACGCTACGGATTTTAATGCAGTTTTTTTAAATAGATAGAATGGTTCAAGAGGAAGGTTCTTATGTAAAATACACTTATAATATAGTGAAGAAACAGTGATAATTTTTAGATTACTGACTTTTAGGCAGAACGAACTTCGCCGGGTCAAGTAGTCTTGCATAAATGAAATAAATGGCGAATACCATAATAAGATGGGAAACCAAATTCGTCCCTAAACATACCAGTAACGTATTTCTCTTCGTACACCATCTGGCAGGCGGTGATGACCTGCGCCAGGATGATGAGCAGGTCGCCGGTGATGAGGCTGTTCTTGCCCTTGGCCTCCTCGCCGGTGGGGTACGCGGCGTCCGTGCCGCCCACTATCAGCAGGCCCACGATGATGCTCACTGGAAATTATGGACCATGATCTTTGTAATGTATATAAACAAGTCCACTTATGGTCGAGTGGGCATTGTCACTAATAGATATTTTTAATCTTTGAAGATTAACTTTAACATCTTGTATATGTCTCTATGCAGCATAGCAAGCTCTTCATACATGTTATAAAACAGCAATAATCGCCTTAAAAGACAGTGTACAAAAGAAATCGTGATAGTTATCTGTCTTTCTCTGCTTTCCAAGCATAACAAGACTGAGATTTACGTTGTTTATTTATTATTTTAGAAATAATAGGTATTCAATATGTAATGAAGGTACGTTTAAAAATGCATTATCAAATAATTTTGTTTATACTTTTTCATTAAAATATACGTAAACAAAACGTAACAATGTGCTTTTAGTCATACTAGGATACAAATACGGGTAGAATTTACCAATATGAATGTAGACTGAAATCGAACAGTGCTTCTAGTCATACCAGAATATCATAAATACGGATAGAATTTACTAATATGAATGTAGACTGAAAATGCACAATATATTTTTAAACAAGAACATGATATTACGCAGACGTGAACAATAATCCAAAGTATCGAATGACCCATCGAACCTTTGGTCTGAGAGTGAATCATCACAATGGCATCGTATGTATTTGCTCTAGATTTTTATTCAAAAACATAATTAAATATCTACGTAAACTTGCGTGTGATTCATTGAACAACTACACAAACTGTAGGTACTATCGATTATTAGGAAGTAAAGACTGTTAAAGACATCGTTACATTTTTAAAATTCTATTTGATGGTAAGTGGTCACTGCCGCCCATTGAAATCTGCAAGCAACCTTATATAAAGCAAGGGTTTTTTAAAGTTTATTTCTTTCTTATTGCCAATAACATAAATATATTTTGACGTCGTCATCGAATGATGTTTTATAAGATTTTTAACTATAACTTTTTAGGGAGCGAGCAAATTAAATTTAATTGAACCCAATCGCAGAATCAACCAGTAGCTGCAACGTGTCGTCAAGCCGTACACAATTCTGTACATGCAACAATTTATTTGTCAACTTTGAGATCGAAGGTCGAGGAAGAAATCCGAACGTCATGCAGCTAATATCTTATCGGCAGTTGACATACACGCAGCCGTGTTATCATAACTGTTTGTGTTGAGTACGCTCGCATGTTTTGAACAGTGTCGTTTGGGAAGACAAAACATCTGCATACCGAATGCTACACAAACATCGAGGGGTCATTGTTCTTAGAATGATCGCAGTCATTTTAAATAAACAGAACGATCATGGCTACTGTATTTTTAAGTTGCATGTTGCATATTTGGTTCGTGTTAGTAAAACTATACATTCATAGCTCCAAATTAGATTTTATCACATGTCGTAGGTGCCATGGATCCACGTAAAGATGAATACACAAATACCCGGAGCAGAAATCTAAATTCTTCCTTTAGATATCTGTCTGGCCGGGGATCTGTGGCTGTGCGATGCGCATCAGAAGATATTAATTATATAAGCTGGCTGCAATCTTTTTTATTTACCTCAACTGGGCACGAATTTTAATGGAATTGGTACTGGAATTTAAATATTAGTAACCGACCCTCACTAAAAGGTTCATCGACTATACAGGCCGAACAAATTATACCGACAACTCAACTGGCCTTCCAAAACATGAGAAGGACAAAAAAGAACCTAAAATTTTAAATTCTCTTATTATTTTTAATTACAATGGTTCGTTTTAAAACATGCCTCACGCCTGCGCCAAATCTATAGCGCCGTTTCACCAGTTGTTTAGATAAGAATATACCGTTGAACACATTCAAAACAAAGCACTAATATCTGTTTTGTATGACATAGGAAATAGATCTGTATAATATATGATACGAAATTATTAAATAAAATTTAAAATAGACACATAAATTACTTACAAGTTAGAAGTATAATATAATAAATATCAGTATAATGTCGCCACTGCCACTGAACGAGTTATTGTTACCGAACGTCATTGTGACGCTAAATGCTAAGCGAACTGATCAACGACTTCGTGAAGCCTGGAAGAGGTCCCGATGTACTCTGTACCAGGGCATCAAAATATTAGGGTCAAGACTATATTAATAAAACGAAAACGAGACGTGTGAAATGACAGATGGGATGAATTATGCACTTCTCAATTCACTGCATCCCAATCATGCAATTGTAAGGGAGTGCGAATTGGATGATTGCACCGACACCGTCCGGGTCAGCGTGCGAGCCTGGGAACCGCGGCAAACACCAATAATACCCTATCAATTTTTCAATTAGCGTTACGAAACGCAATTTGCATGTGCAGTAACTGTTTGTCTATGTGTGGGTCTTTTTTAACTGACTTAAGTAGCAAACGAACATGCAGTCCACCTGATGGTAAATGGTCACTGCCGCCCATGGACATCTGGAATCAATCTGAAGTCAATTACAGATGCGTTGCTACTCCCGAGGACTATGATGGTCGCCTCATGTGAAAGTGTACCGGCAACCATACCCCTCTATCGAAAAGCAAGAAATGCTTCACGCCAGAAATAGGTGTGGCGGTGGTACTCCCCCGGTCGAACTACACTGGTTCTACCACCTTGATAAGTAGCTGAAGATGCTTAGTACGTAAAATGTATTGTCCATTGTGATAAAGCACTTTGGAACCGCTTCAGAAGAGTACCTGTCGTCAACCCATTAGTGTCCCACTGCTGGGCACGGGTCTTCTCTCAGAATGAGAGAGTTTAGGCCATAGTCCACCGCGCTGGCCAAGTGCGAATTGGTGGAAGAGTACCTACTTTACTTATATTGCAATAACACATTTGATAAACATTTTTATGATAATCATGTTTCCTCTTACGATTACGACAAAACAAGAATATGATATATTACATTAATAAAATGTATTTGATTAAAAAAATAAACTCAATTATGTCTACTTTAAGTAGAAGAATATATCGAAACTATCATCTATGAATTTTGAAACACTGAAAAATTTAAAACACGGTAGCATTTAATTTTAAGCGCCCGAGAAATAAATTTAAGGCTGCTGTGATTGTTAGCTATAAAACTGTACTACCTATATAATCATCGCATAGAAGGTCTACACGAATGATTCTAATCATTCAGGTATAAATCAATCCCTAACGGAATCTGTAACGACTTGGTAACTAAGAACAAAAACTTGATTTCTTAGGAGTCCCCATCATTGTTGTTTTGGGGTACAGCTCATTATTGTCCCACTGCTGGGCACGGATCTTCTCTCAGAATGAGTTTTAGGTCATAGTCCACCGCTCTGGCCTAGTGCGAATTGGTGGACAACATCGTTGTTAGTTTAAATCCTGTCAAAGGAAGGATGTACGTGTATCGTCCTTCTAAAAATATCAAATGATAAGGATCCATCACAAAAAAACATCAATACAAGGTCTTTAAACTACTGTTTTATGAAATGAAAACAAAGAATCGTGAAACTGAGCTGGTTTGGTAGATTGAAGCAGATGGTGACAATAACAGCGTTGTTTAAATGCCTATTATTCAAAGTTTTAATCTTTACGTTAAAATTGCAACGGGTTAACCTTGAGAGAGTATTGCATAAAGTTAAGCAATATAAGGAGTAATCGGCACATGAAAAGGTGACCGCTAGTGGCCTTCACACGTGTTTTCATGCTCCTGTAGAGGACAGTGAAGCTGACGGTCTCTATTGTTAATCTCAACAATACATTATTAACAGTGCCAATATTCTGCATTTTTACAAACATGGAAAATTGAAACATTGTGTACGCTACACTTATGAAGGGGCCTTTACCCAGTACGAGAATGTCGCAGGAAATAATTATATCAAAGAAAGTATATATAAGAACATCATAAAATTATTTTATGTAGTGAGTCTATGAACAAATTCGTAATTTGTACTTGAAAGAGACAATAGATCCCAATGCTTATTACATTTGGATTTTGCACACACAGAAAGTATTTTCTATGGAAAATATCATGCAATTTAGAAAATCTATTGAAACTTAGTACCACTACTCAATTACCATATTAGGTACATTATCCATATAGTATAGTTCCTACAAAACAACACGTTTTATACAAAATATAAACATAAAATCAAACTAGTGCAACATGCAGTACGTTTCGCCTTCCGTCTCTGGTCAGCCAGATATCTAATGACGAATTTGAGATTTCTTGTCTGGGTCCTGGTATTTCTGTATTTGTTCTTGTGTGCACATCGCATGCAGGACACGGGGACTAATAATAAAGAAATAAGAAATATCCCACTTACATATTCCGGTCCATTCTCTTTTCAGAATATTCTTCTCTAGGAATGTAGTGGACAGCATGGCCACGAAAATAATCACTGACCCTCGGAACATTTGAAAACTACTGACATAAGTAAGTGTCAAGCCTATGTACATGATTGATGTGGCAATCTGAAAATAAAGTAAATATACATTAGTTTTAAATTTAGGAGTTCTGAATTCAAAGCATAATGGGTGCAGTTCAGTTCAAAAATAATTTGATAATTTAGTTGTATTACACAAAATATGCTGTCTATTTTTGTAAATAACCAGCTGTACCCTGCATGTGTTGCTATGCCATCACAAAAAAAATACATTAGAAATCTTTGCAAGCTCATGAATGACTAAACTAAAGATAAACTACTTTGCTAAAGATCATCACATGGTCAAATGAATAGTTTACGATTCTATAGAGGACATACAGACAATCATACATTTTTATAAAGGAGAAGAGAAGAAGATCATTTATCGTGAAGCATTATGTCAAGAGCTACAAGTTTATCACAAGACCATTTACAATTGGTTCAATCATTGTGGGGTTACAGGTTCAAAGAAAACCATACCCAATTGATCTAAGGCATATCCATTGTTATACATATATCTACATACTATTTCCACCTACTTTTCATCCATCAACCCATCAATTAACCCAATTTACATTTTATACATACATAATACATGAGATTAGATTTGTTGAATATCTCTAAAATACTTTAGTGTACTTTAGTCATACCAATGAATAGGTATACAAACTATTTACTTAGTTACTTACTAGGTCAAACATAGCAGCTGGCATGAGGATGAATGGATTGAAGTCTTGGGCGCCCTGGGTGAGTGCATGACCTCCGCTGTTCCTTGTCTTGAAGTATATAATCTTGAATGCCAGGAGACACAGTATCTCTCCAAGGAACATGGCTGATGCCTAAGTAGGATTAAAAAGTAATATGAGAATTATAAGTATTCAAAGAAGATAAATTGTCTTTATGCAGTTCCTGTTTATGTTATTGGATATCTTTTATGACTCTTTGAACTTTAATATGTAGTATTCACATATATTTATTTAGCTAAAGGTAAGCCGTAGAAACAAGTCAGATATGTTAGGAGGTTTGGATTAAGTATCAAGTTGTTTTTAATTTTTCTCTGAGGCAATGAAGTGTACATAAAAATAAATAATGTAACTGCGGGGCATGTACTTTCAACTCCCAAGCAACATCTAAGGGAGAGCGGAGTCTGAAAAACAGCACTACATGAGGTTGCTTGTGCTAGCAGAAGCTGAGACTTCTCCTTTGCGCACAAAATTGTCTGATAACTTAGATATTAACTTGTATTGTATATTTATTTATTTTGTGCAGCAATAAAGTATTATTATTATTACATACTTTCTACTGTGAATATAAGAATTTTAAGATTATGTTTACTAAAAAATTTTGAGCAACACCATGTTTAAACAGGTTTTAATTTCTATAAATTCAGTATTTTACAGGAAAAAATTGTCAGATTGAGATTTGAGTCAATTGTGAATTAAATTCTTGTTATATATATTTGTTATTGCTGCTTTTAGTTATAAAAAAATAGTTGTCTTATGTCCATAAAGGCGAAAGGTACTATTGGATAATAACATTGAATTTTTTACACAATCTTGTTTTTTTGTAGTGTTAAAGCGTTCTGTACCAAAAGGTAATAATGGGACCCTATAACTAAGCTTAGATAGTAATGTTATCTGCCATAGGGTTTTATGTCTTAAATCCTACCAGAACATATTTTTTTACTAAAGACATTAGCACCTTAATACAAGATCTAATCTTTCAGAAGTGCGCAGACAATCCATAGTGACAATCCATAGTTACTTGAGGCAGACAGCAGATAACCACTGTAAAGACCATGCAAAAAGTAGAAATTTGCTTTGCTTTCATTTTTATGTAGCAAACTGTATTAGGTAGATCTTAAATTTTCACAATGCATATACTCTAATAGCATATTCTATAAACCTATCAAAATATAGCTAAGTACTGTCATAAAAAATACAAACACAGAACAATTTATGCAAGTTCGACTAATAGTAAGGCACATTTTATGAAATTTATCCTTAAGTTCTCAAAAGGATAAGAAATTCTGAGCATTTTTCCAGTTCCCATTTTTACTCACTTGTTTATATTATTGTAGTAATTAATATTAGACTGCGAGTGCCATATGATACATGGCACTCATCATGATAAGCTAACTACTGTATAGTTAATATTACCTGTAAAAATGGATGTTCAAAAGTTGTCACTTGTCCTGCAGAATTAGTAGATTTGATCTTGTCTGCCCATTTGGTGCTGAGTGAATTGATTGAGCCAGTGATGACCATCACGAGGGCCAGAAATTTCTGGTACCCGGTCCACGCCATTCTGTATCAGAATAAAACCCATTTATTATATTTTATCTCAATTATGTTATTTTGATGTGGTTTCAAACAATGAGTTTTAAAATATTATACCTATAAAAGAGAATTTTGAAGAATATCAGGGTTTACAATTAAATTTTCATATAACTTATTGTAAATGAATTCGGAATTCTTACCTTTTATTTACTTTTTAACGTTTCTATTGTAGGCTGTGAAATTAAACAATAAAAATAAATAGTTTTCAATAGTAACACATTTAAGTAACTATCACAATAATGTACGTGAAACAAAGAAAAGTATATAACGTATAAAATGTAATACAAAATAATGCCGACGTAATGTTTGAAGCGATAATAAATGGAACAGAATTAGTATTAGGAGTTGACACGTTATCGAAGTGACCAGTCGCTGCATACGTACGGTGTATTGTTTTGTAAACTTGCGCTGTACAAACAGTAGCAAATTATCAAGTCACTTCGCCAATCAGTGGCATAAAACTTGATAAAACAGAAACATTTATCAAGCAACCGTAAAATATAAATAATATAATCTGTGACTTCCAGCTGTTTATGTATTTCCGTTGAAATGTTAATCAAATCTATGGTGCTGTGTTGTCTCTGGTAGACTGTAATACCATGTTACTGTTAAAATTCTACAATATTTAAAAACATTTCACTTGGAAATCTATTGTATTGTTGTCAACAAAGATAAACTATAGCTTTATTATCATAATAAAATACATAATTTTTAAAACTGTGTTATTGCATATTTTATAGTTTAATATACATAATAGGATAATAGTAACATTTTTTTAAATCCGGAGCACGCACAACAATTATGAACAATATTTAAAGTACAACATACAGAAATTAAAAGAATTTCATTACAGTATGAAACAATTAAACTGGTCCTGAAGTGAACTTTTTGCCATTTTATGAATCACTTGAAATAATGTTCACAAAGGACCGTAATATGGGGTATTATGGTCCTTTGTAATAAGTTCACTTTTATATCAATTTTAAAGATCTAAAAAGAGGCCAAATAACGTCTCATAATTATCTTTTTGAATTTTTGCAAGAAATCATTAGCAGCGATGCTGTTGTGGCTTTGACGTTAAAGATATTCTTTTTTTTTATAGTTTATGTACTTTTAAAAGTTCGTGTGCAGATATGAAATTGAATATACATTAAATATAAATATACGAAAGTCTAAGGTTGTATTTCGAAATAAATTTGAATTGATATTTTTAGCAAATTACATAAATATTAAAAAAAACTTTTTAGAGGCATCATGAATAAAAATCGTCATTATTCCTAAAATTTAAATAATATCCTTCAAAACATTTTTAAATGTTTAAAACGTGGTGTGTGTTAACTTATTTTAAAAAGGCGCATGTTTGCTTGCTTCTTGTAATAAAACATTGTACGTAAGAATCATTGAAAACTATTTGATAATTTTTTTTTTTTGGTCTGGTCACGTATTTTTATTTAATATAATGTATCATAAAAACAATCAAGAGTATTCCAAATTTAATATCACAAATGTTGTGAATCAATTTGCTTAAATTAATGCAATATATTGAATACTTGCAACCCTTAAATCCATAGACAATTTCTAAACCGGAACCACAGAGTATATTTTAATTATAAAATGCGGTTGCAAAACGCAGTTGCTTTATGTCATAAGGATAAAAGTAAATGTAATATTTTTGTTTATAGCTTTATTTATTATTTTATGTAAAATATTTAATTATCGTTAATTATTTTTTGTATATCGATTTCCAATACATCCAATATATTGAAACATTTTAATGGATTGTATTTTTTATATAAGTTTCTTTAGTTTTTTAATTTGGAAAATAATGCTGGCCACGTAATCGAATAGTTGGAAGCTATCAATAAAAGAAGAAAAAACAATTACGGGCATCACGACGTGTGGTGTTTTTTTAAATAAAAGATGTTCCCATTTTGATTTGACTTTGAAAACCAAAGCCTGGACCAAAAATGATAATGAAAAACAAAACACAAAATAATGTAAATAGAATGATTCAAGCATTATATAAATCTAAATACTTTATAGCTTTAACAAGAATCGAACTACAATTTTACTAAATTTTTGTACACGGCATAAGCTTTGATGCATGGAAGATAAAAATCAAATTTCGCTTTCTATTTGTTTCAATAAATTAATTGAAAATGAACATATTCATAAATTGGTCGCCACAAAATAATTGGTAAGATTAATCGGGATACTAATTTTAATAAAGGTAGGAAAACATGATGGGGAACATTGTTTTCCTGTGTTATCAACAATAATTGTGGTAACCAACACTGTTGTTTGAGCGCGGTGACTGTTGCAAAATCTCTGTGAATTTATGGAATACTCTTAAATTTCTAATAATTTTGATTTGGCCGGAGTAGTGCTATGCCATGACTGGGTGTAACACAAAAATATGTTGTTTGGAAAAAATACTAGTTGTATGTCTTTTGATAAGTCAACTACGTTGATATTTAGATGTAATGCTAATAATATCATCTCCTTCACCCGTGTTACTGTCATTTGCGATGCGTGGCACGTGCACTTTTGCAGCAGGTTCTGTTGCAATGCAGGATAGTGGGCAATGAGCAAGGGTCGCTTGGTCGTGAGCGTACGCCTCCAACCTGGCTGACATATTGAAAAACAGCAGTGGCCTTGACGATGAAGAGAAAACAAATAACTAGCTAAGTGCGAGTACAACAACGGTATAAAAATCAGGTGTTTTTATATGGGAGCCCCCCTTAAATACTTTTTATTATATTTATTTGTTGTTATAGTGACAGTGACAGTTAAATTAAATAGGTAAACACATTATCTGTGAAAGTTTCAAATGTGTAGCTATCATGTTTCATGAGATACAGCCTGGTGACAGACAGAGTAACAGGGTTCCGTTTTTCCCCTTTGCATACGGAACCCTAAAAATGGCAGCACTTTTATCATAAGAAACCTTATGAAATTGTAATCATTAATGAATAGCGTAAAGAAAACCGATTCCGACTAGATCTTCTAAAGTTGAGATACAAGATTAGACTTTTAAGAATTGTGCCATGTATGTACCTACTTGAAAAACATATTTTTCGTTTTTCTATTATTTTTTATGAAATGAAATGAAGTGATATGAAATTAAATGTCTTTGTTTAGCATACGCCTACGGCACTTCCAAATTGTCAGTTACATTTTTTTTTACACTACCACCGGATCGGAACACGACCTCAACTCAACTGAGAAGATCCGGCAAGAAACTCTGTGGATTTGCATTTTTTTTGTATATCTTCTTTTGGTCATCTTGTTTTTAAATCTACAATAGTAATATTTTACTACCTCAAATTTCACCTCCGCCTCCGCTTCCGTTATGAGGCCTCTATAACAACGGTAATATTTTTGGTGAAGTCGGGCTTATTCAATAATTAAATCAGTTAATTACATTTAATTTAGCTATATTTGGCTTAGTACCAGTAGTTATATAATCTTCCTATATTAAAAAATGAACTAATATTTTAACTTTAAACAAGATTATCTCCTCGTCATCTCACGTTATGGGAACGTGAAGTGCAGTGTTGTTCGAGGATGATAGGGCGTACTTACTTTGCGTTCTCACGTGACGCTGTGCTGGCTCTTCGCAGGATGCAACATTCGCGGGATCTGTTACCCAGAGTGACTGGATAAGCGGATTATGGTTGTCAACGGGGAGACGGTCGTACGCTTTTCAGTCGTAGACGCTGCGTATCGCCGCCACTACATGACTGTCATCGGGAAGTACCTTGGCTGCCCCAAGTTATTTAGGATGTTACATCGATCGCTAGTACACATGGTGCATCAGGTGGACCACGCTGGCAGATGCCAACACCGTTCATGGTCACGGTGAAAAATATTTTTATCTTTAGTAGTTTAAGCTCTGTGCTGTTTAATCAATACGCGAGTATCTTTTCACCTTATATACCTATAGATATACGAGTTGATATAGATTAGAAATGGACAGATTGGAATCAGTAAAACTGCAGTATACCTAAGTTACATTGTTTTAGGGTCGAAACTGTTCAACCTCCATTAACATATTTATGTTTCACAGAGTATTAAGTTATTTGTATTGTGTCAAAGCATTAGCATCCATTTTAAGTTTGTTTACCTAAGTACGTGTTAGTGTGTAGATGACATTTAATTTCGTCTGAAGTCGCTGTTTTTTCATCATTATCTATTAAAACAAAGTATAGGTACCTACTAGACTTGGTAATGTAATATTTGCAATATTTTTTTAATGATTTTATCAATTAGATATAACGGACGGATGCATGACAAAGAAAAGAGGGTGGTTTATTGTACGCGGATTAATTAGCAAAATGCATCAGGGTGAAATTTGTTTGAAGGTATTATGTTTGCTCGATAATCTGTAATCTCTGATTGCATTTCAGAGGGTTTGTATTTCGATTTTGTATTCGATAAAATAATAATTCTTTTTACCTACCTACAAGTGTAAAATATTATTTGAAATAAATAAACATATAATATGAACTATACTTTATATTCTAAGTTTTTAAAGTGAAAACTTTAGGCCGTTAAACAGTTTTTGGTTGAAGGAAAACTTATGGGTTGGCGTTACCGACATGCTTCTTTTTTTTAAGTGGGTAGTCCTCATGGATTACACAGCCACCCGGAGCGGCAGCTGGGCTATGCCGGACTCTTACCGGCTGAACCCCCACTGTGTTTTCTCCTCGCACCCACGTTACCGACATGCTGTGACATAAGTATGCGATAATCTACCCGAGACTGGATTTTTAAAAAGATTTTGTGGAAATATTCAATTCAATAAAAAAGGCAGGAAAAATGGCAATCTAAAAGTTTTAGTTCTGCTTCTATTTTTCTATACAAATATAATGTGTCATCATGTGATATCCATTTATTTCATTTGATCCGTTATTTATACTATTTTTGACATACTACATTATATTAATTCGATCCGTTTTATAATTATAAATATTATCTATTATTGTTATCACTATCTTGAGTCATGTACCTAATGTAACTGCCTAGTTAATTTTATTCAAACTTTTCAATTTTATTTAATTTATTGTCATTTAATTCCGATTATTACAAAATTTATAATAATGTTGTATTGCATGTCGTCGTCATTAGTAATTGTACTGGCGCCTAGAATTATAAGCAATATTATGTTTAATGTTAACCAACGTAATGGTGTACAGTGCGTTAGTGACCTTAAATAAATAAATAAATAAATAAATCATTTATAATTATTTACCAAACCATATGGCCAAATCAATATGAACGATCCGTTGAACCCGATTAATGTTAATAATTTTAATTTACTAATTGAATAATTAATTTAAAATATGAAATGAAGTTATTTTTTATAGTTTTAAATTTTTATTTGTGCATTTTTTTATGAAGGTACTTAGGTTTTTATGTTTGTTTACCTGTAAATTACTGGTACCTACTGAATATCTAAGTAGGGTTTATAAACGATTATAGTAATTGTCCACCAATTCGCACTTACCTATCCAGCGCGGTGGACTATGGCCTAAACTCTCTCATTCTGGGAGAAGACCCGTGCCCAGCAGTGGGACAATAATGGGTTGATGAGAGATAGTAATTGAAAAAAACTAGTTTAATTTTATTTTTTATTAATCATAATATCTGTTCTCGCTTTATAATAACCCAGTTAACATGTTACATATTATTTTATAAATTCGAAACATAAATATAAAACGTACAAAAAAGTAATAACTAACTAATTTGTCTTCGAAGTATTTGACGCAATAACTTTAGTACACCAGCCTGCGCAATAATACTGTCCTGTTACCTGAAACAAGCATTTGTTTGAGTGCGCGCAGGGTACAGCTAGTTATGTACATTTCTATTCGTCAAGTCGTACAGGCCAGAGAAATGGACATACATAAGTAAAACATACACACTCTCGAAAAACGTACCCTCCTGGCGCAGTGAGGGAAAAATGGATTACGCTGCATGGATGATTTGCACCCCATCAAGCGACAGACGGACGATAAAAAATATTGATATTTCCTGAAGGAGAGGGTGACCGCTCAAAGCAATCGCTTACGTACTTACATACTTACATACTTACATACTTAGGAAGTTATGTCGACTATTCTATCATTTTGTTGTTGTTTGTTTTTGCAAATGTTTGTTATTGAAATGTGTCATTCTTGCATATTATAAAAGTAAAAAGTCCATCTTCGCAAATGTAGCGGGTAGCGATGTAGGGGTAGTGATGGAACAGGTTCAGCCGAATCATACAATTTAAATGAGTTTATAAAGTTCAAGAGTCGAATAAATTAATTTATGATTTCACTATGCAGATATTTCAATTGATGAAATTAAAAGAAGGACGGAGGATATAATCGAATATTGTAATCACTACATAGTATAAAACAGAGTCGCTTCCCGCTGTGTGCTTAGATCTTTAAAACTACGGTACGGGTTATGCAGTTTTTAATAGATAGAGTGATTGAAAAGGAAGGTTTTTATGTATAATACATGTGAAATATTTAATATATATATTTGTTCGCCGGATCTACTAGTAATTTAACAAATATTGTGGAATTTTTATTATTGAAACGAAAAATAGAATAGATGCTTTTCACCTATCCAAATAATCATATTTTTTTATTACTTCTGGTACTATATGCACGTATAGATAAAGCAGGTACATAAACATGGTTAATAAAATATTGAACTATTTAGTTACCTTCTTCGCAATCGGTGTTGGCGTCTCAAATATAATTGAAAGCAGGATCTTGCACAGTTTGGATACTAACCCACCGGAGACATGGCAAACGCTAGGAGGCGAGGTTTCTTTGTTCTGGACAAATTTATTTATCATTTTTGTTAATTAATAACATCAACGTTTTACAATTTTTTTATAAAACTTAATATTATTAAGGCATCGTTCCGTATCTGCAGTAAACGTCAAGCAAGATGCCATACTAAATAGTAGCCGTGCAATCGATTATAAAATAATGTTCTTGAAGACTAAGTTACAACATCTGATGAATCTTCTGTGTCACAACCTTCAATCTAAAAAAAGGCGCTTAATACTAACATTGTTAGCTAGATTTAGGGGTAGCGATGGCACAGGTTCAGTCGAATCAAATGTAGAGCACAAACCAGAAAAGCAGTTGGTACGGACAGTTGATCTTTCTGATATATAAAGAACATACCTTTCATAGTGTTTTACATACTTATGTAATACAGGTACAAAACCGATACTAACGTAGCGCCAAATTGGCTGCTTGTTAAAAATATTGTGAGCGGTGAGGTGCCCCTATTGTTGGAGTAAAATATTAGCTATTGTGTTGTATTACATCGATCGATTGCTAGAAAATTATTTTTCGTTAAATAATCCTTAATAACATTTGTGTAATAAAGTGATCTCGAATATGTTTTATAATTTTTAAACATAGCAAAGAATATATTTGCACTACCATTACCTACGTGTCTAAATATAATGTTATGTTTAGAAGTTGTACGCTTCTATTATAAAGGAAAGAGTTCATAATGACTTCTGAAACTGTTAAAGATTTATGAATAATACAATTGGTGAAGACAAACAAGGAAGGCATACAAATTTAGTTCTGTTTTAAATAAATCTTTAATAAACAACACAACATACTTTATTTATTTTTTTTCGAGGGGGATACCTTCTAAAGGTACCCGACGCCCCCCGGTGGCCGTCCTTGGCGCTGAAAAGGAGGACTCCGGGATCTCGAAACGACTTCAACCGGAATCCTCCGAGCGCCCTGCCCCATCGGGCTCCTCCCAGATGGGCGGCTGGGCTCACCGCTCCGTCTAGTCTTTACGACGGTATGCGACCACACATACCGCCGTCCTTCCCGGGATTGCCTGACCGAACGGTAACACAACATACTTAGAGTTCTAAATAAGTAAGGAACAAAGTAGGTATACTATCAAGACAAACGAACGATATAAAGTGTAAACTTACGTATTTGGGATCGGGTGATTATGTAAGAGGAGTCGTATGTCGGTGGTTCACTGGAAGATCCATGCTAGATAAGTCAAAAAACAGAGGTAGAAAAGTCATGCATAAATGTACATATACGTACTCGAATTTAAAATAAGGCAATAAAACGTTCATAAATTAGTTATTTTTATATCACTTTAAAATGTCGAGTTTATTGATAAAATACACAAACTCAATAATCAATTAATTATGTTGATGCTGTTAACGAAAATATTGAAAACCCGATGTATTTAATATAAAACGAATATAAAGTTTTACTGGCCGGCCAATGATTGCTGATAAAAGATATTTTATTCAATTGGGTATTTTGAACACAAATATCTATATTTCTTTTTAATTCAAAATTCTGATAATAATTAACTGTAACTGTTCTCAATAACAATAATATTATATCTTTGATAACAATAAATATATCAGTCGTACAATTTCAATATTTTATATAGAGAAGGTCCCAGAGCGATGTGACATCACTTATTTTCACATACATAAGTAGATGTAACCTTTTTTTTCTGAGTAGAGTCTCATGTTCGTAGTAATAGCTGCGAGTTTGTGCTCGCCGGGTGACACCCGGACAGGTACCCGGTAAGAAAGAGGTCCAAAAATAAGAGGTACTTAACTTATTTTCACATGGCTAATATTTTGTATATGTTTTGAAATATTTATAAGAATATTATTCTAAAGTAGTTATCATAAGTGTAAGGCACTATGGACCAAAACTTTGGTCAGACGCCTCAGAGCTTCGCAAAAAATGAACTCAACTTATTATTACTTTTATATATTTTTGAATGACTGATTTATAAATATATTATTCGGTTAATTTTACAAAGTGTAGTTTTTAGTCACACAATGTAGTGACGAAACATCTTCTAAACAAAAATTATTCAGCCAAAAGAATGAGCACGAGAGCATTATATACCTGCGTCTGACAAAAATATTAGCCCACGGAAAGAGTCTCACACTTATGACAACTATTTTTTTTAGAATAATGTTCTATAAAACATATATAAAAATCAGCCATGTGAAAATTATTTAAGTAGGTATCTCTTATTTTTGGATGTCTTTTTTGCCTGCCCTGGTGTTAACCAGTGAGCTCACAAATCCGCTGGTATTGCTAAAAACATGAGACTACTGAGAAAATAAGGTTTTATCTACGTGAAAATAAGTTAAGCTAGATTTCTCTGGGATCTTAGACTGTTAGTTCGTAGGTGACCTACTACATATTCAAAATTAAATATAACTTTTTATTTTTCTTCTATTTGTGACAAATTACAAATTATCCTGAAATGCCTGTTGTAACTTTAAATGAGAGGTATTTTACGTATATACTTTTTAACATATATTTATTTAACAGCTTTAATTTTCTAATAATTAAAACACCCAATTCTTGTGTTAATTCAAAATTTATTCATCACTTTCAAAGAGACGATTGAAATTTTATAAAATGTATGTAAAAATATTTCAATACACATCTACGTTACCCAGCTACGCCACAATCATAAAGCTAAGTATCACTTAATAAATACCTAGATGAAGTATTAATTTTGGATATCGAATTTATAATTAAATTCAGATAACGATACATTCATGAGGGAACACCAGCCCATGCATCAGGACGGTCGGGCATGCTGAAACAAACGAGTCACTGTCAATATTATTGCTTTTATCGCTTTATTCGCTTAGCTGCCTTATTGTGAACACTGCTTTATTTTACACATTTGTGCACACACGCATAACGTTGGACAGTATTGTTTCTCAGATAGTGTTTGCGTTATTTCAATCTATTTTCGCCAGCTTCGCAACAACAGATGACAATTTCAACTGAATTCGGCTACAGTTCGCAAATGATATTGGACTAGCGTATGCAACCACGTTTTATTTTCGTATCAATTTACTTTTGATCATATTAAGCCCAAAATAAAGTCGTTACTTTACAAAATAATATTCAATTTATCTGCATTATAAATATTTAAAACAAAAGTGATATTGGAAAAAAAATATTAACTGTGGCTCACTAAAACATACGAGTTCTTCATATTATTTTTATATTCAATATATTTTAATTTCAAAAATACAAAAGATAGCATAGGTACATGACATTCGCTAAAACGAGAAAGTCCCGAAACTTAATATGAAAGCAAACATGAACTGAAAATTAACAGAGTAAAAACAAAAATGTGAGATCGTGAAATTGATAAGGTGATAGAAAAGAAAACCATAGGTGCTAATGATAATTTAATTGGGTCTAATATCTAAACATGTAGTTGCAGCTAATAAAAGTTTATCATTTACCTTTATCGCATCTTTGCCCAAAGAAGCCGGTACCTTCACATTTGCAAGCGTAACCAGGCTCCTGCACAGTTTGGATGCAAATCCCCCGGAGACACGGCAGGCGGTAGCAAACGTTTGAGCTCCTTTCTGGACAAATTAAAGTATAACAAAAACGAGGACAGAAAACAGGTATGGGAGCACCTTGCCTTGCGACTCTCTCAGATCTGTCATTTGCTATGGGTGCGTTTGCATACAGACTTCGGATTCTGGTCTCGAGAGGACATTAGTTTGCCCTGACAGATTTCCAAGGAGGGATACCCAAAGAATTTGTAACATTTATTCATGGTACTACAATATTATATTAAATATTGTAATGGAATAAAGAAATAAGTAACCCCACTAATGAGTAGCTCTCTCGCAGGAAAACGTATTGAATTGGATGTCAATAGAACTACCGCTAGTAATATATTGGCTTAGGTTATATTCTGAGTCTGGATTTCGAAGGATTCTCTTATAATTCTTATATTTACCATCAGTAAGAATATTTTAGGAGTCTCTCAGACGTTTATTACTTTTTTTCTAATATGCAAGTAGCAAATGATCATGAACTTTATCTGTTGTGGTTACTTTTCCTCGTGTACATCTGTAATCAACTCCGGTAAATCAGTCTCTCCCTGTAGTTGGCTACAGATGCGTTGCACCTCCTAGACAGCACAGTTCACAGCAGCACTGTGTTCTATGGGTGTCGCGGTGGTGGTCACGAAGACGAACGAAGATGTATGTTTTGAAATTATGGCTGCCATTGATTTGGGAGGATAAATATACTAACCAATGCACCAAGCTCGCGATGTTCTATATTCTGCATTTAAAAACAAAATCTAATATAATTTTATCTATATAATTTCATTTCTTACTTACAAGTAATGTAAATATAAAATCTAAATAAAAAATAGAATACCATATTAAAATCATATTAGCATATTAGATCGCGAGTAAAATCGGGACATCAAAGAGATGTTATCAGGAATATTAATACTCAACTTGTAGGATTTAAACGCTAAGCTGTGCGTGGGGATTGCGTCGAGCCAAGAATAGAAGCCTTTGAGAATCTTTACTAGCAAGTATATAAGTAATATTTTAAACATAATATTGCAAAACAAAATTGAATTTTTCATTTGTACACATATCACAAAAGGTATTGAAGTAAAAATAGAACATTAAGCGTTTGAGCTTAACCTCTTGTTCTATTTTTACCTTTGATTTTGTTATTCAGCAAGCAAGGTACACACCTTGTAGGAATTATACCTTGCGTTGTTATTAACAAAGCAAGGTATAATTCCTACATGAAGTCGTTCACACGTAATCATCCTTAAAACCGGAGTTGGAATTTCTTGTACTAGGATTTACACAAGGAATTTCTAATTTGACATAAGGAAGACCTTTGTTGAGAGAAAGATTTCCATTACACATTTCCATTTCCACACACACTATTTATTAACATTTATTAACACAGCACCGCTTCACACTATAGTAATTAGGCTGAATCAGGTGTAGCAGTTATGCTGCTACAGTGGTTGTTGGACCCCTTTCAGTCAAAAATGCAGTATAATAATTTACCTCTAAGGGCACTCAGACACGCACGCCTCGATTTGTAGATGAACTCAGTCTTACACCCGTAGCCACACGTGCACGACGCCCCGTATATTTTACACCCATGCTGGCTTTGACCCGGATCACACGCCCGAGTATCTGAAAAAAAAATGTGTGCGTGTACTAGCGTACACTCGTAAGAAGTAAAACTTCTTTATGACGTTATTTTTAAAAAAAATAATTTACTATATGCAACTTTACAGAAATTGATTAAATAAAGTTAAATTGATAAAGTTTAATAAAAGGCTTTTATTAAACTTTATCTAATAATCTAATCTATAATAATCTATCTAATATCACGCGTGGTAGGGATAAAAAAAAATGGCGCGTAACAGAAAAAGATGGCGCGTAACAGAAAAAGATGGCGCGTAACGAAAAAATGTTACACTATTTTTTTTTCCAACCCCGATAAAGAAGTTTTACTTTCCAACCCCGATAAAGAAGTTTCATTTCAAAAAGTCGTCTTCTTCTGTTCATCCTATTTAGGAAAATGTCAGGCAGTGATATCATCACAAAAATATATCTACGGATACGAATATGGATTATTATAGTGTGTGGATCTGCGGATATTGATCTTAACTGATTACTCAGTCTATATTAGTGATGTAACGAATATTATTATTTAAACATTCGCAAATGCGAATAGATAATCCTTTTTTTATTTCACGCTGACATGAGCGCCGCTATTGGAGTACTGTAGAGGGCTGTAGAATTGGCGACTAAACGGTGAATAGTTCTATATTTGCAAAACATTCGCACAATCCTTGCGATGGCGAATATATAAAAACACGAGAATATTCATGAATGCAAATATTCGTTGAATCACTAGTCTGAGTATATAAATGTGCTATCTATAGCTAGCTGATAGCATGAAACTATAGGTGGCAATAACATATACTTAATTGGGTACATAAAACATAATATTAATTTGTGCAATAGGTATATACGTACTTATAGGTACATTACTACAATACATATAAACACTTAATAAAGAAAATGATCTGGTCGGGTTTTGCTTTATAGTAAAGGATACGGAGCCAGATCTATTTTGTCTCGGATGTCTGCGGATACGGATATGGATATCTGGCACGTTACTAATGACAGGTATTATTTTTTGACTTTAAATATTCAGTTTAAAAAAAGTTTTTAAATGTTGCACAATTTTGGGACTGTGACATGAGAGAGGTGAAAGTGGCCATAAGTAAATCCAGACACTTTTGAATTTGATAAATGAATGAAAACCTCTGAAGTAGATACCACGTGCACAACATAACGTGAATTCATGAGTATAACCAAAAACTCTTTAAGATAGATAAATAGGATTAGCAAATTAATCAACAATTATTTAAAACAAAAATGCACGGATAACGATAGTAATCATGACAAACCTATCATTTATATTAAGAATTCTAATTTCAATTCGATGGCGCGATAATACAGAACGTGTATTTTTTTAAAAATGAATTCATTCGATTTTCTGTTAGATTTTTTAAAAATCGAATATCCAGTTTTAGTTTTTAGTTTTAATTGCTCTCGTAGTTTCTTTTAGCATTTTTCATAAGTCCTTAGATATATTCGCGGTTTTGAATTTCGCCATTCACGCGCACTTGAAATATTTATATGTACCTATAAAACTCTAGAGGAAAATACTGCGAAATCGTTAAAGTAATACCCCTATTCTAATATGCCTTTGGTATCGAAAAAATGTATGAGGAGTTCAGAGAATAACCTTTATTGTAGGTATTTTCTTTTCTTCGACGCTTTATTGTATTCAGCTTGGTTTATACAATTTATTTAGTTATCTGTTTTTATAATAGCAAGCGATCATTATCAGCGAGGTAAGTTTTAATATGAAGGCTTAAAAAATGTTAATAATTGTAACTAACTACGTACGTTTTTACATTTATTTTACCTTTTGAAAATTGCTGGTTGTTGATGTATAACAAGCCCTATTAAATTCTGAAAATGTGGAGCGTTATGAAGGAAAAATCTGCCAATAAGCTTATTGGATGATTCGAAGAAGTTTTGTGGCTGTTTACATCTTTCATAACAGGAAAGGCTTGGAGTAAATCCTACGCTGTTTTAATGTGAATTGGTATTACAAAACCGATTAGTGAGGCCGATCAATCTTGGAGGTTTTTTTTGAAATCGCCCGCAAAGATGCCAACAGTCCATATTTGTATTATACAATGATAAAAACTGGGACCGTTTTTTTATCCAGCCCTCCAAATTTGACACCGCATATGACATTTAGTCTAAGACTCTTCTACCGGATCACTATCAAGTAAGGCGTCCAATTCAAGCCTCGATAGTAGCAAGTAGTGAGAAGTTAACGCCGTTGTGATAGACTTCAGGGAGAATCCTTGTTCTATATGCATTTGCTGACAGATGTCCAAGGACCGTAGAGACTATTTACTCTCACGTAGATTGCATTCTTGTTACCTATCAATCTTATAACGAAAATATTTAGTCACTAATAGCCATTTTTGTAAGTCAAGAACACCCTATGATCAGAGAACGTATATGGAAAAGCTTTTCTCGCTTTTCGAATTGATCAAGATCGAGATAAGCCTACTGATAATTACTTTGAGTAACTATCATCCTCCAACTATTGCTTCAAAAATGTATGTTTGCTTTTATTCTGCAGTAAAGACAAACTATCCACTCCTACTAGTAGCCACTGAAATGTTCTACGATCTTGCTCCGAACTTCACTAAAATAATGAGAGGATGATTGCGAGCCTTATTATTACAGAGACACGCACCCACCACAAAACAATGGAAATGGTATAATTTTATGTATTTTCATCATATCACAATATTTTAATCAATTATTATAAGTAATAATATGAAAAAAAATAAAAAAAATAACATCAAAAATCTCAGAGTATTTACTCCCTCGGAATCAGTCCAAGCAAACAGGGACCTTCTAAATCGGAAGTCTCCTTATCCTCCAACGTTAATGCAATCGTCGTAGTGACCCAATAAATTTCAATTGGTTAAAGATGATTTGTTTAATTGAGGCAATTATGTATTTAATCATGAGATAATTTAGAAGGCAATATGATTAAATGGAGAGTTAATAAATGTAAGGAGAGCAGTTGTTATGTGGGCGAAGTTCTGCGAAGGACTTTATTGAAATTGATTCGATAAGTGCACATTACCTGGAAAGATTGAGTTTAATAGGATCGGAAAATTATTACAAATCCCGCGAATGACTACAGTTTATAGAATCAGTATCCACTTATTTTTAACAAACAACTGTAATAATATAATACCTATAAGTACTAAATGCTACAATATTACAAAAGATATAATTTGAAAAAATTTACCTGTAAATATTTTCGCGTTTGTAATACTTTTTGTTCACAGTAAAGTATAATATTATAAATCATGAAACCTATAAAACTCTGGTTTAATTTCAATATTACTACGTTCATTTTCTGTTAAAATGTGTACTTACATGGCTTTACAGTATTATGTGGATGTAATTTCCATTCTAATAATGGAATGTCAAAAGGACATAGAGTTATAGTCAGCGGTTAACATTTAATTGTGGTATTACTGATTGTTTTCTCTGGAAATTATTTTTCTCTTAGTAATAGTAATAAACCAAACATTCTCTTTTCTTCTGTTATTCGTTAGTAAATCGGATTACGATAATGCTTTTTGATGAAACGGATTACGGCTTTATTGGTTATTACGAATGTGTCATTATTATTATTTGATCCTCGTTTCATTACCATTGTAAGAAAATTTTTTTGCAAATGTGTTGTTCTTGTTGTTGGCCTTAGTGACCTTTACGGCTTCACTGACTTTTTTATTGTGAGCTTAAACCTGGAGCCGGGACAAAAATATTGTGGCATGGAAGGTATTGGTGGCTTTTCTCGTTGCCTGGTTAATCGATCTCCCTACTTCGCAAGTGCGAGGGACGGTTGCAGACCCAGCAATAGCCACAGTCTAGGCCTACTGCCTCTGGTTATATGGGGATTGCAGCTGACTCGAGGACACCTCCCCTTAGGTACGGCCCTTGGTAAGTTGCACACGATGTGCACAATGTGGGGTATTGGAAATGTACGACCGATCACGCGGGGATACCTTGTGATGGTTGTGCTTGGATGGGTTCCGAGTTTTTCGCTATCAGAATGTGTGTAGGAGGCGGAAAGGGGAACCCACCTTGCTGATAGTCGATATCTACAGTGATTTTATCGTCAGGGTAGTCTTGGACATGTTTTGGGTGTCCGTGTGGAGATTAAATAAGAACAATAGATTCTTTGACTGAACGACCGCTCTAGTCGGTTCAGAAGTAATTTTTCATAGATTTTCCCAAATGTGTTCCGGAGGTAAGTGGGACCGTAGCTCGAAGGCAGTGACCTCAGCATACCGGGTTTAGAGTTTCCTATAATTTCTGCTTCCTTTCAGGTATATGGAAATGAGCAGTCTTAAAGGAGGAAATTAAATATCAACACCAAAAATCCTAGCAGGAATGGTCATTACATGGAACTATACATTTTTTTCACTATGATCTGCTTTATTAATGTAATATATTATTATTCTATATAATATACGTATCATAAAACTGTAGAAGAGTTCATTGAATGTGCATGTGTTCATGTGCATTGAATAAAAACTGAAAAAAAAAAATAGCTTTAAGGGACTTTCTACAAGTAATACAAGCCAAAAAAAATGATTTTTTTGTCTGTCTGTTCTCCGGGTTTAACGCAAACTACTCGACGGATTTTAATAAAACATTTTTTGTTATGTAGCTATTAGTCCTCGACAATATGTAGGCTATAATTTATTTTGGATTTTTTTGTCTGTTTGTCTGTTGAAAGATAAATTAAATAAATAGTACAACCTAGAAACTTGAAATTAGGTACAGGCGTTCCATATATGATGTACCTAAATGAGCATTATGAAAGGAATATTAAAAAATTCGCCCTTAAGGAGCTTAAAATGCAGAAAAGTTTGTATAAAAATACGCGTATTTTGATGTTAACCCAATGAAACTTAGTATTTATCTTAATGTTTTGATATAATAATAAAGCTGTATCACTATTTTAAGAAAATTGTCCCCTAAAAGGGTAAAATAGGGGTTAACAGTTTGTTTTCTGAAGTCCGCCAAATTTGATGCAAGTTTAATGAACTTCATTATTTGGCTTTGTGATTTAATAAAATGAAACGTATATACGAGTATAAGCGTTGAAGGAAATCAACCCCTAGAGTCAATCAACGTCTATGCGGACGAAGTCGCGGGTACTGCTTGTCGTAAATATAATAATAAAAATGTAAAATGTACGAAAGGTGACCACTTTCCCCTATTCTTACAAACCGCTAGTTGCTAAGATACTATATTATGACTTTTTTTAAGAAACAACACCACCCACATATACAAATACTACAGTTACGAAGGCTTTAGCAGTCAAAGAAATTTAATATAGGTATATTATTCTATATGGTATTACTACATATGCAAGTAAATATATACGATATATTATTATTTCCTGTTTCTTACTTCTTTTTTGTATCAAATATATATTTTATTTGCATCATACGAGTTATGTTTCAAACCGATAACAAATTTACGACAGAATGTTTACGAAAGATGTTGTCTATATGATGTTGACAAAATGACCGATACCGAGACGAAAATATTTTAAAGTAATCATCATAGACATGCTATGGAGGAAATAAATATTCAGGAAATAAATTATTTATTACAATTCACGTCTCTATAAAATATAAATATTTTTATTAAGAAGTTTCAGTTATCACTTTGTTCGCTTCAACTGAGCTTCTTAAGCTTCAACTTGCCACTCAAGTTTCTTATAGTAAACAAAGTTTATACGTTCGGTAATAACTTATTAATGTTTTTATGTATTTACTCGTTGAATAGAGTAGTGATAGCCTAATGGTTGAAACTTACCCTCTCGATCGGAAGGTCCGAGGTTCAAACCCAGGTACGCACCACTGATTTTTCAAAAAATATGCACGTATTAGAAATTAATTATCACTGCTTTTCGGTGAAGGAAAACATCGTGAGGAAACATACACCCGAGAGTTCTTTAAAAAAAGTTCTCGAAGGCGTGTGAGGTCCACCAATTCGCACTTGGCCAGCGCGGTGAACTATGGCCTAATCTCTCTCATACTGACAAAAGACCCGTGCCCAGCAGTAGGACAATAATGGGTTGACGAGAGACTCGTTAAATTGGGATATCCAAGAAACTTAGTGAGACATGATGAAAAACAATATAAAATGTGATTTCGTTATAAAAGTGCTAGTATGTAAATGTTTTGTTTAAAAATTGGTATTTCGTACCAATGGGAAAAAAATAGATATAACTTTTTAAAGTAATTTGCCTCTTAGGGTCTGAGGAATGAGATTATTTTGTAAAAAGGGTCTCTTACCAAAAATATGTCGTTTGGGAATCCTGATGATGTAGACTCAGGTTAATAAAGTGGGAAAGTGCTATTACGATAATAATTAATCGTGTATAATAATCCATGAATTTGCGACGCATTTTCATTATAAAAAAATACTTATGAGAGTTTGCTTTAGACAATAATATACACACAGTACAATACTAAATATATATTAAAAGTTATTGCATGTGACAGATTTACTTAGTAGTCGATAAAAAGGGTATATGTACAGATACTCATTCTTTTAGCTACAAGAATATTACGTAATAAACTAATAAAATATGAAATGAATATGATAAAAATTACAATAATTTGCATATATTCGTATATAAAGTATTATAATTAAAAATCCACTCATGAAGTAAAAAATGAATATTTTTTTAATGAATACTGCTCATTACCACTGTTTTAAGGAACTACTAGAATAAGAGCATAGTTCTAGTTCCTGTTATCTTATAATCGGAAACTAGAATTAGTGATCCGTAAAAAATTACCGAATATTTGTGCGTAAGTAAATAATTTTATAATTCAAAACATTTAAAAATATTTCTAATTGATTAAATCAAAATATTTATTAAATATCTATGAATGATAAGTGTGTATACGGTAAGCTTTTTTGGAAAGCTCTCTAATATAAAGCCAGTCATTATAATTAAAATGTGAGGTTTAAAACTGTAGGGAATTAAAATATTCCATATGACCTACATTTTAACTATTCCTAATGGCTCCCTTACACGCTGAATGAATCTCAGTGAGCTTGGCCGACGAACTCTAATTTGCAACAAGGTGCATCCGTTGAGTGCGTTGCTAAGTGAAATGAGGGACGCAACTGAATAAAAAACTATTAATAAAAAACACGCTTTCCACACTCATAGCCCCACACTAGAATTTTCTCCTGTATCGTGGGTATCATGGACACACACAAGACGAATACACAAACACCCAGACCCAGAACATGAATCTAAACTCATCTTTCAGATACCTGTCTGGCCGGGAATCGAACCCGACACCCATTGCGCGTCAGACCGGTATGGTAACCGCTCCGCCAGGCGAGACGTCAAAATTTTATTTTTTATTTTCACAGTGGATTTGTTCTGCCCAAGAGATGGTGTCAACTAAAAGGAGATATACTCACAGTATATGCAGGCGAGCACGGTCAGAACAAGGAGAACGATGCTTAGACGCATTATCGCTGCAGAGTTTGGGCTTACACTGTGATACCGCACTTCCTCCGAAAGAAGTGAACGCCCGTCCTATCAGACCGTATCTCTAACGGCTGTATACTGCGACCTATAGACCTGAGCGTGGTTCGTGGCCTATCCGGATAATGTTTTCGTTGTTCCTATAGTTTTATCAGTAGTGAGCACAGTTCAGATATTGAAACCGATAACGGTAGTACTTCGTTAAGTTAATCGAGCTTAGTGAATGATAAACTCCATTAAAACGAGTAATAAATGTTGCTATGACGACAAAAATATCACTCAGATATCTCCATTAAATTGAGTAAAAATCGCATCTAGGACTCATCTTGATTTAGATAAGATTTAAAAAAGATCCAAGGTACATAAAAAGTACCGATTATATACAGATAAAGCAACAAATTAGAAATTGAATTGAATGTTAGCTAACTACAATCTATCAAAATTATTATTTATTTTTCTATTATCTGATACAAAGCAAAATTATGCTGAAAGAAAGAAGATTATTGAAGTGAAACTTCTTTATCGGGGTTGGAAAAAAATTTAGTGTAACATTTTTTCGTTACGCGCCATCTTTTTCTGTTACGCGCCATCTTTTTTTTCCGTTACGCGCCATCTTTTTCTGTTACGCGCCATATTTTTTTTCCGTTACGCGCCATCTTTTGATTATTATAGATTAGATTATTAGATAAAGTTTAATAAAAGCCTTTTATTAAACTTTATCTAATTTAACTTTATTTAACCAATTTCTGTAAAGTTGCATATAGTAAATTATTTATTGAAAAATAACGTCATAAAGAAGTTTCACTTCTTACGAGTGTACGCTAGTACACGCACACATTTTTTTTTTATTTGGTACTCAATATAAAATTATCTGACAATAACCAAGACTGAACGCGCACTGTAATCTAGAGTATCTGCAATTGAACATGCGTTTTAGATGCAGTTTGTTACTATGTCAAGGATTGTGATACACTTTTTCTATTAAATGTATGATTGTTGTCATGCATTAATTAACCATTAGTATATTGGAATATTAACAAATAATATTAAAACAGTATAATATGTTTGATATGCTTTATGTAGACAAGTATTTGTAACCTCATTATAAACTATAAATAGTTGCAGAAACGCAACAACATAATATAGTATTTATATTTGGACCATCCATTATTATCACAAAACAACGTTTAGAAAGTATTCAAATGCCTTTTGTTTTGTAAACAAATTTCACAAGTATTTAAATCTTGAATTATTTTTCGCCAAAACTTTTCAATACAAGTGTTTGACGGCAATCGTTACTACTATAACATATTTTTTTCCATTCTATTCAATTTCAGCTAGTGGTACTATAATTACTATTTAAGTATGTAGTTTAATATGTAATAAACCTTTGGACCTATTAGTTACGACCATTAACATTTCTCTGAAATCCTTAAAGTTTCTTAATTATGCGCTCCAATATAGTTTATCTTCTTAGTAGGGTTGTAACGGAGGTCCGCTTCCGTTACAGCGGAACTTCCGTAAAAATTCGAACCTCCCTTCGCATCCACCTCCGCAAAATTCTTGCGGAGTTTTAACGGAGGTGTCATACCGTAGAATTTGACGTACAGAGCGTAAGTAGCGATGTTTGGAGATGCGGGACGCGGCCGTTCGGCTGAATGTTGTGATGCGAGGGAAATGGTCAGAAATGAATAATATATATACTCGTGCAGCAGGAATGCAGGATCGTGGATGGTGGATAACGGAAGGTACGTCTAATGACAGGAATTATCTTGTCGCATCGCTCGGTTGCATATGTGTAGCATTCCGATCAGGCTGACATATTGAGACTTCAATTAGATATTCATCTTGATCTATATCGTAGTTGAAATATGAAATGCAACATCAACTAGAACGTTCGCATTTACTCATTGGAGTTGTCAAGTTCACTGCGAAGTGTACTATTATTTAGTGTAGCTGGTGCATTTTTTGTGCCTGGGAGGAAACCTTCAAAAGGTACACCGAAGCCTTGGGACAGACTCCAGATTATTTGGGATTTTACCCACTAAAATATCTTTCATAAGCTCTTGCGGGGGACCCCGGGATCTCCAATTGAACGCACCGGTGCCCGCTAGCACGGCGCCCTTTGCAGACGGGGGACGTGTAACTGTCCCCCTGCATCTTCCGGTGTTTTCGACGACCTGACGCCACACATCCCGCCGTCCTTTTCGGGGTTGCTCGCTTAGCGGTTTAAGATCCCACTCTAGCTGCCCACAAACCCAGAAGCACTCCTTTTGTCGCTTCTTACGATAGGCAGGCGATACCGTAACCGTGTTCTAATGTCCAGCTACAGAGAACACTCCCCGGCTATATTGGACAGCTGGTCAACCCTTAATCGTCTGGAAGCTGCAAAGCTGTTATTTCCTGCCTCCTCCGTTGGCCTCAATACCCTTGGAGGTGAACTTGTTCACCTCCGCATCCGCTTAGAGGACTCCGTTACAACTCTATTTCATACATAACATTGTATAGCTGTTATTTCAAGTGAAGAAGATAATAATTCTGGAAAACTTGAATAACCTTTAGCAGTTCCTCCCACGGGGCCTGACGGGGCCTTCGAAGTCTTGCAATTATAATTTTAGTGCGCTGATGAAGTTTCATAGAATAATTGAAGGTATACAGAAATAGATGAGCTTTTGTAAGTTGTAATTCATGCCTATTGAGGGTTCATGTTATTAATAGATCATTTAACATGCAGTTTCAGGTTTATTTGCTATGCCCATATCATTTTACCTAATATTAAAGTTATCGCTTCACACACGGCTTTCATAACTCCCATTATGAGTAGGTACAGTATGTTATCGTAATATTTTACGCGGCAATGAAAATATTGTCGAAATCTGCCGGTCGTTGACCGCACACGTTGTGCATGGATATCAGCGGCGGTTAAATCTTTTATTATTAACATAACAACAATAGGCATATAATAAATACGATTTTGTCACAACTAACATTTATTAAATGTATAATAGTTTTGTCTCAAGTCGTAGTGAACCCTTAATTGTCCCACTGTGGGGCACGGGTCTTCTCTCGGAATGAGAGTGTTAAAGGCCATAGTCCACCGCGCTGGCCAAGTGCGAATTTTGTCAAGTCAATGAAATTTAAACCGTGCGAAAGAAAAAATGATCCAACCTATTATGGTCCCACTGCTAGGCACGGGTCTTCTGTCAAAGTGAGAGAGTTTTAGTTTTAGTCCACCGCGCTAGCCAAGTGCGAATTGGTGGATGTCGCACACCTCCAAGAATTTCTCTTTTTACTTTTATTAAGAGCTGAGCGATAGTCTAACGGTTGAAATTTGCACTGGCGATAGAAATAATTATCACTGCTTTTCGGTGAAAGAAAAGATCGTAAAGAAACCTACATACCCGAGAGTTCTCTCTTTCTATATTAAAACCCAATTGCCTTTATCTGGATCTGCAGAACGAAAACTTACTTTATTTTCTTTTACATTGTAAGATAAATTGGCCACATATTCAAAATTATGTGTGTTTTATAGCGTTTATCATCTTCATAACGTGGTATGTTGATGTCATTATAACATTATTCACTTTTAACATATATACCTATATTGTATTGCTAAAGATGACCATGCAAAACGTCTTTAAATACAAGTTACATAATTACTCTCAGCAATATAATAACATAACAACATATGACATATATAAGTTATCTTGTTATATCATAACAACCTTGCTAAACAAAAATTAACTTCAAAAATTCACATAATTTTCGGTACTTTAATAAGTACCAAACACGTTTATTAAAAATATTTTATTCATTGTGAGAAAGATATAACATATAATACTTTCCTGTTACTAAGCAATCACCTTGTTTACGTAACTGAGATCTTTTTACATAAAATATTTATACGAATCTTGAAGGTACAATATACTTATTCACATTTTCTCATTACACATCGTATCACAAAATATTTTACAAAGATTCGTTCGGCGAGACGTGATGTGGATGATTTTTTTGTACATTTACCTTGAATAGAAGTGATAGCCTGTTGGTACCATACCGTGTTAAGGCCTCATATATTTCAGTAGCACATTTTCGATATTTCTGTAATGATGTACGTATTGGAAATTAATTATCACATGCTTCAATGCGCTTGAGTGTCAGGACAATATCGCGAGGAAGATATACGCTTGAGTTTTCTTTTGGACTGCTCAAATGGGTATATTGTCCAGTAAATTCGGACTAATACGGCCAACCGAGCTTTTCATACATGGTTTGTTTATTTCAATGTAACACAATGACGTGAAGTTAAATTCGTTTTTATTAGCTTTTTATTAGCTTCACCTGTATGTTTGTTTGTAACCGACTTCTTTGGGCGCGATTTTGACCCACTTTAAACGGCCAGATTTCGTTCAAACTTTGTGTTGTTTTATTAATTTAAATTCATTTAAATTTATTTTCTATTTTTTAGTTTGGTTTTCTATAAAAAGCGTGTTTTTTAGTTTTTTTAAACCATTATTTATTGGTGTGATAGGTGGTTCACCTAGACCTTCACATTGAAAGTAAGGGTATGATTTTTTAACCGACTTCCCAAAGGAAAGAGGTTATCTATTCGTCACGTATTTTTTTTTTTTTTTTTTTTTTTTTTTTTTTTTTTTTTTTTTTTTTTTTTTTTATGTATGTTCGGGCGAAATGGCTAGAAATCGTCGACCTACCGACACGATTCATACGACATTGTATGCGGCTAGTTTCACAGGCAGTCCCATATTGAGGAAAATGAAAACCTTCCGGTGGTTTTCCCGGAAAATTGGAAAATGTCGGTTTCTTAAAATCTTGAATAACTTGGGTGTTTCTAAACCGATTTCCATTTTCTTTCTTTCATTTGATAGGAAATTTCGTCACGCAACTTTTTCTCTTGGACATGGGTATGCTGTGATGCTTAACTCTTTGAGTTATGGGGGGAAAACCACCACCACTCCTCAAGTTTTTTAGATAATTTGAGATAACTCGGCTTCTGCCGAATCGATTCTTATGAAACTTGGAATATGTATTATATATCTATGCTTATATAGGTTGACGAAAAATTTGACCTTCAACTCTTCGATCCTGATGATGCAGGGTTACAGCTATCCTAAACTATAACATTAGCTATTTGGTGCTTACATGTATGTAATAAGACTACCAAGCAGAGTCATGTGATGAAAAATTTGACCTTCAACTCCTCAATCCTGATGATGCAGGGGTGCTTCAAGCCTAAACCATAGGTGTTGACCATTTGGTGCTTATGTGTATGTAATAACAATACTAAGCAAAGACATATTATAAAAAAATTGACCTTCAACTCCTCAACCCTGATGATGCAGGGTGCTGTAAGCCCAAGCCGTAGGTGATAGCCATTTGGTGCTTACGGATATATAATAAGATAGCAAGGCAAAGATGTACGATGACAAATTTGACCTTCAACTCCTCAACCCTGATGATGCAGGGGTACTGCAGGCCTAAACCATAAACGTTAGACATTTGTTGCTCACGGATTTTTAATAACATTGCTAAGCAAAAGTATATGACGAAAAATTGGACCTTCAACTCCTCAATCCTGATGATGCAGGGGTATTGAATGCCTAAGCCATAAAACTTAGCTATTTCATCCTTACGTATTCAAAATGATATTTAAAAAATGTAAGGTAAAACATTAGAAAAATTTTTGTATACAGTGGAAAATTGGACCTTCAACTCCTCAATCCTGATGATGTTGGGGTGCTTCAAGCTTAAACTATAGGCGTTAGCTACATAATCGCTACGTATATCTGATAACATTACTAAGCAAAGATAAAAGATGAAAAATTTGACCTTCAACTCCTCAACTCTGATGATGCAGGGGTACTTCAGGCTTAAACTATAGGCGTTGGCCATTTGATGCTTATGGGTATGTAATATATTTACAAAGCGAAGACGTATGATAAAAAAGTTGACCTTCAACTCCTCAACCCTGATGATGCAAGGTACTGTAAGCCCAAGCCATAGAAGTTGGGGATCTGTAGCTTACGTGCATGTGATGAGATTACATAGAAAAGATATGACATGAAAAAATTGACCTTCAACTCCTCAACCCTGATAATGCTGGGGTCCTTCAAGCTTAAACCATAGGCGTTGGCCATATGGTGCTTACGTATATGTAATGAGATTACTAAACAAGGATATAACATGATAATGTTGACCTTCAACTCTTCGGCCCTGATGATGCAGGGGTACTTCAGGCTTAAACCATAGGCGTTGGCCATTTGATACTTATGGATATGTAATATATTTACAAAGCAAAGATGTATGATAAGGAAATTGACTTTCAACTCCTCAACCCTGATGATGCAGGGTACTGCAAGTTTAAACCATAAGCATCGGTCATATGGTGCTTACGTATGTATTTTTTTGTTTAAAATTTTTTTTTCGGTTAGGTTAGGTTCGAACAGATTTTTCTAATTCAGAATCTAAGGGAGGGGGCGCGGTAGCGCCCCCGACCGGTTGTGTCAAAGAAGTCTATTTTTAGATGATGACGTCAGCACATAATTTTATTCATCCAAAAATCGGACGAATAATTAATTTTATTCATCCGGTTAGCGGACGACTAGCGACAGCCATAACTGATTTTATCGTGACTGAAAAGCGTGAAAAAAAAATTTTTAAACAAAAAATACAACCGACTTCCATGCCACATAAAAGTAAAAAATAATTTAAATACGTGTTGGTTTAGAGCAAACACAGTACTCAGTACATAGTCCCGAAGTCGGCGCTCACCATATTTCGCTGGATCACGACGAAACTATATGTGTCATATTTGAGCGCCGACTTCGGAACTATGTACTGAGTACTGTGTTTGCTCTAAACCAACACGTATTTAAATTATTTTTTACTTTTATGTGGCATGGAAGTCGGTTGTATTTTTTGTTTAAAAATTTTTTTTTAATCTCGATAGTTAGATCCGGTAGTTACTGTTCTATATACATATTTTTTTGTGTGATTAAGAAATAAACATAATATTTTAGATTGCAAAATGTTATCTGTTTCTGCAACAATAGCTGAAACAATTTTGGGTGAAACTGAAAGACAGAGGGTCTTATAGAAAGTGACGTGTTTACTTTTACTCCGAAAATATCAAGAGTACTATCGTGAAAATTTAATGATGTTTACAGAGTTGGGTCTTGCGCGAGGTGAGCTTACTAAGATTTTTTATACATTAATAACGTGACATTATAGTCATTATGCCGTTACTGTAATTTGCATAGATAACGTTTATTTAGTTATTTTACTATAGGAGCCGGAGTTTGTCCTGGCGTGGGCAAAAATATTAATTTAAATTTATTATTAATTATTTGGGTAGAGAACTTGATTATAACCTAAACCTTTCTTATTCGTACGACGAGTAACGAAAATGGGACAGATGGGTTAACAATACGAGAAGTTAATGACGATGAGACTTGTATATCTCTTTCAGCTTTTAGGATGAAAAACTGTGGTTGGACTTTATCGAACTTTACGTTACGTAATTACCATGTTTAATTCTTTTTTTTGTTTCCGAGGGGGAAATCCTTAAAAGGTACCCGACGCCGTGGGAGCGACGCAGGGTTATGTGGGATTTTTACCGCACTAAAACCCCCCCGGTGGCCGTCCTCGGCGCTATAAAGAGGACTCCGGGATCTCCAAACGAACGTAACCAGAATCCTCTGAGCGCGTTGCCTCATCGGGACCCTCCTAGATGGGCGGCTGGGGATACCGCTCCGTTTAGTCTTTACGGTATGCGATCACATACACCGACGTCCTTCCCGGGATCGCCTGACCAAACGGTTCGAGCGCCCACTCTAGCCGCCCGCAACCCCGGAAACCATGTATAATATCTACCGTTTTATAAAATTGTAGTGGGCTTCGTCATCGAGGATAAAACGTTCAGAATTTATTAAAACGATTTTAGGGATTATATATAAATGCAAAGTGAATAAATGGACCGACGGCTGAAAATTTTAATAAACAATTTTCACGTGAAATTGCTTGCCTGCTCCAGTCCTCAAAATTGCGTATTCGAGTGAATTTATTGAAAACAACATTTGCTTTTCAAAATTTTGTTTGGAGTACAAATTTGATGAATTTTCAGTGTGTTAAAATAATTGCAATTTTAATATATTGTTAGATATTTTGATCTTGATATAATTATGATATTTAAAATATATGTGTACCTATATACTTTCTAAGAACATTTTATATATTTGTAATACGTTGTAATACATTCGTAAAAACAAAGGTTTTACACTTTCGCAGATACGTGGAGCCAACTGGGAGATGCGGAATAACCAGGCAGGCGAGTCGCAGACGTCACTCCACCGTTCATACATGCAGCTGACTAGAGCTAGACTAACTAGATTGAGTTTGTCTCTCCCACTGAGGTAAGGAAGGCGGCTTCGCGCTTGCAAAGCCCCAAGCCACGACGGGATCCCAAACGAGGCGTTAAGCATGCTGCCCCGGGAGCACTGGTCACCATGGCCACTTCCCGACTTTCTGGAAGTTAAGGAAGGTCTTCCGAAACCGGGGAACGACCGCCGTCTCCGGGGTAGCTACCGCCCTATAACGCTGTTATTTATTTATTTATTTATTTATTGTTAATTAGAACGATACAATACCACTTATACTAATTAACACAATAATATGAAGTTACATTTTCTTTCTTTTTTTTTTTAATTTATCAAATAGAATTAAAGTAATATAAAGAAATGCCAAATTAATTCAGGCTTAGCATGCATGAATTAATTTGGCATTTATTTCTTAAATCATTGAGTTTCGCTGAAACTTAAATATACACTAAGGACTTTTTTCCACTTGTCAAAAAAAATGTCTAGATCTGGAAAGGTTACTATTAGAGTGTTGAGAGCCGAGAGGGTACGCGGGATCGGAGAGTTAGCGTGGGAAAGCGTGTGACTGGACGTTACGGCAAATAATTTATGCCTTCTGGCTCGTTGGTAATTGTCCGGGGTAAATAGGCGAGCCAGCTCGTTATGCAGCATCGGAGCATCGATTAAGTCTCGGAGAATTTTCAGTGCAATTACTAATTGGGAGTTTGCTCTCCTGCACTTCAGCGAGTTGTAGTTGAGACATCCCAGGAGAAATGATGTGGGGTACATGAACGGGTAAAAGCCAAAGTTACGCTTATATAAGTATCTGAGGTACGCTTTTTGGATTTTTTCCAATATTTTGCTGTTATCCAACACAGCAAAGCTATTTGAGAGGCTAGCGTTAAAACGACTGTGTCCACACCTTAAAAAAGGGAGGAACAGTTCAGTTTTCGCGCCGGCCTCTCTACAACGCTACAGCTGACGCGAGTACTCCATCAGCTGGCACCCGAGCTCAATTACGGTCACACGTCACACGGTAGGCGTTTTTATCTAAGTGAAATATAAAACAAAATACAATCATACATTGCAAGTAACTGCAAGAAATAGACTTATTACTATATGTATTAAATAATGTAGTTTCAACAGGTAACCTTTTAATACCTAGTAAGGTATGTTATGTTTCAGTGACACGTAATAGTAGTGTTTCCTTTTATAAAAAAGTAAGATTCTACTTAAAGTTGCCAACGAATTTCTAATTTGTATCTATAAAATTTTTATCGGAGGTGATTTGACGCCACCGTGTCAGCTCTCGCTGCTTAATAACAGTAGTAAAAAACGCTGCCGTATTCTGGTTTAAACGATGTGGTAAGGTAACCATAATTATGCTAGGTGATTTTTAACTTAGTCCTCGGAAGAAGCAATGCACTGTCGACCTCAGGTAGGAATCTAATCAATCTGGCGTTGATCAATTTAAAGTGCCCGGTTACCGTCAGGTGAATTGCGTACTATTTCTAATTCTATATTTTTTCTATGTATTTTGCTACTTATATTACACCTGAAACACAATGGTTTTATAGTGTAAGCCTGACATCTGTAGATCGTAAATCCAAGGCTTGGTAGACCGCAGCAAGCAGGAAAAATGAAACGCGAACATTAATAACTCGGATACTCCAAGAATTTAATTTAATGTTTAGACGAATGCCGTACTATTAATTAAAAAAAAAAGAAAATTCACAGTACGTTTGATTTTAAATTGAGAGGATGATTTATTTGTTAATAAATATAATATATCAATAGTTATCAATAAATTAATTATATGAATAATATGAATATGCGTATGAATATGTAGGTAAGTATGTATGAATAGGATGTTATATTTATTATAATGAAATATATTGTAGGTAGTCATTACCGCCTATGCACATCGGTAGTGAACCTTGGATAAGATTAGAAGTCCTAAATTACGTCGGCGACAGACATGCTGCTACCCTAAAGGACTAAGTTGGACTGTATGTCAAATAAGCATGTATCCTTTGCCACGCCCTTCAAATTAGGACACAGTACTGTTTTACGCGTTTTAGCAGTGATTGCCTAATGGTTGAAACTTGCCACCCACCCACTTTCAAACCCAACTATGCACCATTGATTTTTCTTAATTATATGCTTATTAGAAATTAATTATCACTGCTTTTCGGTGAAGGAAAACATCGTGAGGACACCTATACACCTGAGTTTAAAAGAAAAGAAAAAAAGTTCTCGGAGGTGTGTGAAGTCCACCAATTCCCACTTGGCCTGCGCGGTGGATGGCCTAAAACACTCTCATTCTAAAAGAAGACCTGTGCCCAGCAGTGAGACAATAATGGGTTGGCACCGCTGTTTTACACTGCTGTAATTCAGTAGAAACAGTTTAATTTCGGTTCAATTACATATGCATTCAAATAGTATTTAATAATTTCAGTATAAAACAGCCGATCTGAGTTCAGTGTATAGCGGTCAAATCTATACAAAAAGAAAGCATTGGTTTTGGAAATTGGATGTCAATGTGGATACATTGTACATACTCCATCGAGATTTGTACATAACCAACTTGAATATGTGAATGTACATCATGTTAGCGTTAAATTATTGAAACGATGTGTGTATATGTAGGTAAAATAAAATAATATAACAAAGGCAATTTCTAAAAAGGAATATAATATAAAATTTTAGGAATTTCTAAAAAGCAAATTATGTTTTCTTTTCGACAAGCTAACTAGGTATATTTTGGATATTTTTGTAGGTACATTGGGAAAGTGGGATTTTAAGTTTGTTTTTCCAGTAGTGGGTTGGAATATTCAGCCAACTGTAAGTACTTCTACTGTGTAATGGAATGCGATAATAAAAACAGTATAATAGAAAAAAATATTTATTCAATAAGAAAATAAGTTTATAAGTAATACAAGGCCACGAGCAAACTGGGGCATTGTGATATTTTTAATTATTGTTTCGGCTCATTAAAACTTCAGTACTCTTACGTGGTTATAATATAAATTTATTATAATCCACCTTCTTTGCTCAAATATAATTGTTAACACGATAATAACGTGATTATTTAAAACTATACCATTTTTTTTTTCTGATTTATAGAATTTATTCAAGCCTTATCTATCTAATATCATACCTACCGGTACGAGTATCTCGAGATGGGATCGAGGGAAGATGGGACCTCAAGGTTGGATATTCAATATATGTGAGAGTTTTTATGTCACCCACCCAAGTATGAAATTTAATCGAAATAGTTAACGCCGTCTCAAAGAAACCGATTTTAAAAATTTTGCTCGTTTAAAAATATTTCGAAGTGTATTGGAAACACAAATATTGATTAACAAAAGAAATTATCACAATAAACGTCATATCACATTATTATAGGTACATATTTAAATATTTGAACGATAGGTATAATTATTTTTTCAAACTTTCTCATAATTAGAATAAACCACAAGTTTTATTATGATATTTCGCTAGATGTAGTCTATAAGTATGTGTGAAACTATCTAGTGAAAGCACAACTAAATAACTACATTAGATTTACATCGGATTTTCAGAAAATTATACTGTATTGCAGCGTTAAAACTTAGCATAAAAATAAAATGCTTTATCGATATTGACATTTTTTACCCACCCTATAAAAAACACGCGACTATTTAGTCACCAAATACAAAAATAAATTGAACGACACAACAATTTGTCCAGATGTGTGTTCTCCCACTATTTCATTTAAATACTACGCATAAAAAGTAAAGCATAAAAAATCCTAATATTTGTGAGTGATATTTGCAAAGATATAGATAGGTGTACACATTTTGTTTGCTTTAGACATAGGCATAAAATAATTTGTGATATTGAAAATGTATTCCAAATGTTTGCCTTAAACGAAGTCTACGGACATTGATTCCTGATTTTTTTTAATATGTTTCACATCGCTTTACATTCCTAAACAACAAAGACGAAGATCGATTTTTTTGCAATAATTTTCGATTATACTTTACTTTTTTGTGTACTTTATTTTATTTTCTGAATACATTAAACCATTTGTGGGGTTGTGTAAAGGTTGAGGAAGGGTGCGTTTTCTCCCTCCTGCAACCAGTTGTCTGGGGAGTATGTGTTGTCTTTCTTCTCAACGACGTGGAAGGTGTACGCATGCCGGCTCTTCTCGGATTTGTTTGGAGCGCTCTTGTGGACCACGTTGCCGTGAATTAGAACTAATGTACCTGTAATTAAAAGCAGTATGATTTGATTTTTTTATAATGTGTAGCAAGCAGAAAATGCAGTTCCCCTTATGAATTGACCACTATTCATCAGGATGACCACTGATGCCACTCATTGACCTTCTTAAGAAAATATGATTCTGAACATAAGTTCGACCTGAATTTGATCACAAATATATTGTCATTTCTGAGAAGAGAGAGATTTTTAAAGAATGCTTTGGACATTCTTTAAATAAAAGTAACGTCTCTTGCCCTTTTTATTTTGGGATAAAAACTAATTCAGGCAAAACTACGGCAAAATGTCCTTCGTGTTTGTCGTTCTGTTACATTCAATTGTACATACATAGATACCTTCTGTACCTATATTCTTTTTCGTAAACTACACTATATTATAACAAAAACTATTTGACATCAGTTAAAATGTATGATATCGTAAAAATAAATTTTGCTTTAATCATTTTCATGGCAAAGAGTATCCCATGTTAACCCAGTTACAAACTATCTTTGGTCCGATGCCCTGCGAATGGGGGCCTTGGAGGTAAGTCCGTTATAACCCAGCTGCTGCCCCGGGTGGCTAGGTATCCATGAGGATTTACCCACTTAAAAAGAAGGTCACAAACTATCTGTGTACGTCATTTCAGCGAAATGCGATCTACATTTTACGTCAAAGACTAACAAGCACACATACAAAGTTTTACCTTGTTAATTTTAAAACAGTTATTAAGATTAATGCACGTTCCGTGGAAGCTTCATGATTCATTAGCAGAGCTCATAAGTATCAATTACGATTTGAAAGTGATACGGGATGATGCTATATAAGTTAATCAACTAGCTAGATACTAGATCTGGCTTTATTAGCGATTTTTACAATAAAATTATGTTTTGTGTTAGTTACTTATTTATAAAAGTGTACTATATGTATTTTTTAACAGTTTAATATAAAAGTTAATGTAAATATTACAATATATAACCTAAATTTACGATATTAGTTACTAAAATTTACAATTATAAATAGTGTACTTATATTGTGTATTTAATAAACATTAGGTTGTATTAAAAAAACATCAAAATAATTTAACACCAAAGTTGGCCAACTTTTGTTTACTAAACTCGAGCAACTGTGATTAACACTATTACCGGAGCTGCTCGACGAATATTTAGTAGCTTATACAAGCATTATCGATTGTTGATATTGTCCGAATAAAAACAAAACATTTGCTCGTTGGTGGATCGTCGGTTGACAAGCAACAAATTGCCCGAGTAGTAGCTTATGCAAATGTTCTGTACTCGTAGCTCAAGAGATAACATAGTTAGTTTTGGCAACTACTTTAAGCGTTAGTAGACAAAGCTAAAGTGGTCAGGCTAAGTGTGTTTCACGTTCCACAATTCCTATCCCGACCAAAATGAAAACAAAATATACATACATCGAAAAAGCTCTGTATTTTATGCTAAAGAGTTGAATCCCAGGATCTCAGATTGATAAGAAGAAATTCAAAGTACTCCTTTCATTACTCTGTTTATTGCTTTTGTCTATCAGTGACACACCCAGGGACCAATGTAGTTCGACTATTTCTAGCGTGAAGCAGTTCTTGTCTTTCGACAGAAGGCTGTTGTTGCCGCCAACACCCTCGGTTGCTCACATCTGTGAGCAACATACCTATTCTATCTGAAGTCAATCACAGATGCGTTGCAACTCCCGAGGACTAAAAAATAGTAGCCTAATAAAAAAGTGCACACTTTTATATGAGGCAACAATCTTTTAGACCTCGGGAGTATGTATGTTACTCACAGATGTCCATGGGCGGCAGCGACTACTTACCATTAGGTGGACTGCATACTTGTTTACTACTTCAATCGGTTAAAAAAATCGTTTATAAGTATTAAAGACGACTAAAAAGTTATGTTTCATGTGTTGGAGATAGAAGCTTGCATTGAACAGTCTTCAACTTACCTCTGCTTACTGGTATAGGTGTGAAGCTAGACGTGGGATATATGGGCGACGACCTATCATATATCAGGGCTTGTTTTGACTCCGTATCCGGGTTCCTGATAAGTCGCCTATGAACCCCGGATTTGTGGGAGCCGCGCGACATCCAGAGGCAGCCATTTTGTATCGTAGCATCTTCTAGCGGGATCCAGAACCCCACTGGTGGAGTAGGTTCAGTGTACAAGTATGTCGCGTCTTGATGGGCGATAACTGGAAAAATAAGTTAAAATTATTACAAACGACAGCAGACAGTAGAAATCTAAATGTAGGTACTTCATTATCTAATAATCGATAGTATGTGTGGGCGTACAAACATATACTAAACTCGAAATGTAGTCGATAAGTTGAACATTATATAAATAAAAAACGTTTATTTGCGCCGTAGCTTTCTTTACAAGAGTAATTCACGTATATTTTATTCTGGAGTTCCCAAGGGAACAGGAACGAAACTTTTATTTGCTTACGTAATAATTAATATCAGAATAAGCCACAGCGAAGCGTGGCTCAGTTAAGTTTATGTTATAAAATATTCTGTAAATAATACAATGAGAGGAAAGGTACGTTTAAAATATAAAGAGCAAATGAAGTCCGAATTCATGATTTTACATATCAGTGATGCGTATAAAAATGATACCTTCTCCGCCAACTCCAGGGTTTTTGTAAATGTACATGCTCTGCACCACTGAGGGTTCCTTGAAGCCGAGCTCCCGGCAAACGGCCTTCACCCGGTCACTATACGTGTAGCATCTGAATATCGGATGTAGCAGGTGGAGAGCGTGACCCACCTGCGAAAACCAAAATGGATTATAGGAGTATGTAGTAGCAAAGACCAGCAAACATTTATTCGACAACGGCAAAAATGTTTTGTTACAGAAGTACATACAGCAGCGGAATCATTGTAATAAATAGAAAAAGAAAATATATTTGGTTAAGAGACCGATAAATACAATACAAATAAAAATATTGTTATTATCATGAAGATATAATTAACACAATAATATAAAATCTTCTCGCGTTCCCTTCTTTTTATTAGAACTGTTTATTGGCCATCTAAATTATTTGCGAGGCCAAGATTAATCAATTCATTGCCGAGAGTAGCATTAAATTAGTTAATGCAAACACATAGTTTCGGTGGTTTGGATTTGTTGTATATAATAAACAAAACGCTTTCTGCACTAGGATAGCTTGCGTTTTAGGCATACTGCGATACAACTAAAGGGATCTTCAATAAGATAATTGTATTAATTCAATCGAATTAGTTCATGTACAGCTCTAATTACAGATGAGCAAAGAGTATGACTAAGGTGAAAAGAGATATATTTTTTCAACTCAAGATATATATTACTCTTGTATAGCTCATTAATGACAACATGTTATTTTATATCAGTATGTGAAGATATAATTTTGAAATATTTATATCTTGACTACATTTTTTGTTCTACGGGGAAGATACAATTAGTTGTAAGTATGAGTAGCTAACTCGTACCATCTCTACAATTACCATCTCTACTGTTGAAAAAGTGTTTAACCAACAATGTTCAATGCGAATTGCGAGTGTGATTGGCGAAAATGCCTTTTCCCAGTGTATGGTAGGAATTAATGTTGGCAACAATATCACGTATCTCAATTCATTTTATTCTATTCTTTTGAATGTTCAAGAGCAGCGAAACTACGTAGCATCCGTAATCGTTCATACTGATCCATCACACAGATACAAAATATATTATGATATAATCTAAAGGTGTATGAGTCGAAGAGTGATAATTATGAAGAATGTAAAAAAATAAAAAAAAAGTATGATAAATTGTAAACCAGAAACCAAAGTACGGTACTTGGTTCTTGAAGTGATTCATAACGAATCCGGTTAATTGATCACCATCAAACAAATAAAAAAAGGTACTGTTTAACTTCTAACGTCCATTCATTGTTTTCAGGAGTAAAAGTAGTTAAAGGTCGTTTTTCGTTTGCATTCTTCCATTCGTAGAGACACCACTACTTATATTTTTGCCTACATTGCAACTTTATAATGCATGTGAGTTATGCACCGTTTCGGCAGTCACGTGATTGTCGGGCTGCGGGCGGTCGTGTCTTTTCGACCTACCCATTAAAGAGTACTAACTACAACATTCTTTGATTTATCCCCGAACACGTGAATCAACACATATATAAAAGTTTTGGCTCATGGAAAGCGTCTGATTTCTTTATATACTTAACTTCAGAATAATATTCTACAAATCATTTTTTTTCTTATCTTTTATATCCTCATTCTTATACAACTCTCATGAAGCCAGGTAAGATTGAAACTCAAGGTGGGCAAGAGATGCCCTACTTTTCTGTTAATTAGAAGTTAGTATTAATTCGAGCTTTTGATGTATATATTTGTAGGATGGTAAGGAAAAATACCTCCTTATTCGAGGCGTTCGAAATTAAAGCTTATGGTAGCTACGCGTCTGTGGCCGACATTGGCCAATATTGTCTGGGTTTAAATGCAGATGTTCATGGGCCGCAGTCGCCATTAACGATCACCTGATCGTGACCACCTTGTCTTCTCATTTGTTTCCTACTTCTACGTCATAAAAAACTAGGATAATATAATGGTTAGCGGATTAAAGAAAATTTTCCGAAAACTCGCGCTCAAATATAATAATCAGCGCAATAGAGCAGTAATCATAGAAATATAAATAAATTTCGGACAATTAAAAAAAATATTATTGTAATATCTTGTTCATACCTGATTTACTTGTTTTATAATAAATAATGTCTAAGGGTCTACGACTATAAAATCAGAGGTGACTATTCGTTCTATACAATATTTTACTTATTATATAGAAAAAAAGACACTAATACATTGTAACCTTAGATGTAAAATAAAAATAATTCCATCATACAATGAATATTGTAGAGAATTTGTGAACTTTAATTAGAAATATTTATACGAGTACATTCTCTTTGTAAAGAAAACAATTACAAAATCCGCAGATTCATTAAATTCATTACCTGGAATCAAAGCATTCTGTAACAACTGAGATAATGGATATTTTTCGAGTTAACTAGGTTGTTAAGGTTGTTTAGGGCAAAATACGAAATTAAATTATGTAATCAAACCATCTCGTACATTGAGGATTTATTATTTTAATAGAAGAATTGTTTTCATACAATTATAATTCTGTGTGGGTGGTTCGCGGTAGGCACCTACGTCACGTTGTACGCGCGATTTCAAGGAGAATAATGCTATTGTTTAGAACCGAATAACTTTCATCAACCAACTCTTGGTCCACAACATTTCTTTGGCATCACCATTGTACCATTGTAAATTAACAGTATAAGTTTACGATTTTGCTTTATACTAACAACCAGTACATTGTTGTTTCCCTATTTAATAACCTACTGGTATATTACAAGCGTAAATTAATATGTAGTTTTTATTATTTTAATTATTATTTATCCTGATGGTAAGTGGCCAGTGCCACCCATCATTGAAATATATCTCAGATAAGACTAGTTCAAATTTAGGTTGTAAATTAGGGTTGCGGGCGGCTAGAGTGTGAGCTCGAACTGTTCGGTCAGGCGACCCCGCGATGGACAGCCGCATCTGTTGTCGCATCGTATACCGTCTCCAAGATCAGGCGAAGCGGTGGGCCCAGCCGCGCATCTGTGAGAGGCCCGATGGGGCAATACGTTTAAAGGACTCCGGTTGCGTTCCTTTGGAGTCCCCGGAGTCCTCTTTGTAGCGCCGAGGATGGCCACCGTGGGGTTTTAGTGCGGTTAAAATCCCACATCCCCCTGCGTCGTTCCCATGGCTACGTAGCTTAAAAAAGGAATGGTGCCTCCGACAGTTCTACCACTTTTGTATCTGCTGCTTCTTTATTTAAATTTCACGTTGCACGCTGAGAATTGACGGTCTTAGATCCGAATTACCTACATACCAATGTGTGCCGAATAATTGAGAACCATCAATAAGGTCTCTGACTAGGTTTAACAAATCATTGTTGAGACACAATTCATTTTGTTTATTGTAATCTTTTTGGAATAGCTAATTAGATCCGGCGCTGCGCCTATTAAATTCTTAACTACTAGCGACATTTTTATCTTCATAGATCAGGTATAATCTACAGCGTTATGGACGGCTCAAATGTAGATCTTTATCTGTAGATCTGTAGATGTTACCTACACAGAATATGACAACAATAGAAAATCGGTTCTACGAATGTTCGAACCAATTCGATTAATCCTATAAGAGTGTTTATTCCGCCTATTTCCGGCTACATCGGATAAATCTTTCCACTCTAACCATCGGGTTCTAATCCATTCATTATCGACACTCCTATGGAAAAACTTGTTTTATTGGAATGAATGAAATCTAAATCTAAATCTAATGAAATCTAAATCTAATCCTCTCCGCTCCTCTGCTCTGAAACTAAAAACTCGTGGTAATTGTTCTTTATATTATGTGATGCTTCTTGTCACCGAACAAGCCAAATTTTTATCTACGTAAGACTGAACAAAACTTCTACAAATGAATATTATTAAACTTTATATTATCTACCGTTTTGTTTAACTCAATGAATGTCATATTGTAAACGTAGATACAAAATTTAAATGATGTATCTGCTCTTTCCAAAACGTTTTGTATTACAAGGTTAAGGAGGTAGCAGTTTACGCAGATGGTCATAAAGATATTAACGGACTGTAAACTGCAAAATGGTCTAAGCTCCTCTGATTCACCAATTCACAAATTTTTAATGTTGTCTACTGGCTATACCTATTGGTGAACATCGTGAATTAATCATTTTTAAAAGTTCTAAAAGGTATATAAAAACTTGAAATGTTCAAAGTGGTTGACTATGACATAAGCTCCTCTCACTTAGAGAGAAGACTGGTGCCGCGTTTAACTATTACTATTGTGGTGTAGGCCAATCCAATTGTACTTAATATATTTTAAGAACGATATTTTAGATATGACTCAAATCATCTAATCATTATTCAAATCGTTCTAAGCATGCAATAAGGAATACGTTATGTACTTGACAAAATGTGTATAAATATAGAGCAAACCTTGTTTAATGACACGCTGGGGTCCACTTGCAGCTCGCCTTCGGGCCCCAGGGCGTCCGCTTCGAAGAAATAGCGGATTTTATCGTTGCTTTCCAGGAAATATTTATCTTGCAATTGCTGCAATTGAAAAAATGTATCAGGAAAGAAAATTACTGAGGAAATGAGGTGGGAATTGTCGATTTATTTATAGAAAATCTTTTAGCCGACCCGCGGGGCGAAGCGGGCTACAGTCTGACACGGGGTTTGTTTCGAGTTCAATGCTTGACTATCTGAATCATGTATTTAGATTTATATTCTGGGCTGAGATTGTTATTTGATTGAAGCAACAAACGAGCGTACAGTCCACCTGATGGTATGTAGTCACTGCCGCCAATGGATATCTGCAAGTAACTTCATATCTATCTAAAGTCATTCATAGTTACGAGTACATTTTTAACCGACTTCCCAAAGGAAAGAGGTTATCTATATATATATATATATATATATATATATATATATATATATATATATATATATATATATATATATATATATATTTATATATATAAATATATATATTTATGACTAAGGTATGTGTAGGGTGAGGGTGAGGTTACCTCATGGGGACCACCTTAGTCATAAAAAAGAGCTGGTGACCATATTTTTCCATCGAAACGCAAGTACTGCTTTACAGAAAGTGTGTCAGTGGTACTTCTCTGGTCCAACAACACTGGTTCTACCACATAGAAATTTGTGTTTGGGTATTCTTGTGTATTGTTTATCCATGGCATTTACGACACTCATTTGTCACTTAAATGTACAAAGTTTATTATTAATAGGTTTTTAAATACACATATAAATATTGGTAAAATACACACAATCACGTGTGTACTACATAATACTTTTTAATTACTCTCAAAACTGCACTGAACATGGATAAGTATAATTACTTTTTAAATTACACTTTTAACAGGAGTACTTGCATATAGCTGTATTTTAAAGTGAACCCGAATAAATGGCAAATTAAAATACGCTGATAATATGAATATATTTATGAGAAGAAAAGCCCGATGAGCTTCACGTGAGTGCTTAATAATGAACAGGTAGTCAATGAGATATAATGGATCTGGGTTTATACGGTAAAAATTTACTATAATAGAATATACCCAGAATCATTATTGTCCTACTGCTTAAAACTTAAAACTTAAAACGCTTTCTACATTCATAGCCCCACAGTAGGATTTTCTCCTGTGTCGTGGGTGCCATGGACACACACAAAGACGAATACACAAACACCCAGACCCAGAACAAGAATCTAAACTCATCATTCAGATACCTGTCCGGCCGGGAATCGAACCCGGGACCCACTGCGTGTCAGACCGGTATGGTAACCGCTGCTGGACACGGGTCTTCTCTCAGAATGAGAGATTTTAGTCCATAGTCCACCGCGCTGGCCAAGTGCGAATTGGTGGCCTTCATACACCTCCGAGAACGTTTTTTTAGAAGAACTAGAACTCTCGGATGTGTAGGTTTCCTCACGATGTTTTTCTACATAGCATAAAACAAATTCGCTGTCCCTATGTATGCTTAGTTCTTTAAAACTAAGCTATGGATTGTAATGCAGTTTTTTAATAGATCGAGTGTTCGAGCGGAATGTTTTTATGTACTATAAATACTTATTAAAGAGGAGGAACACTGATAATTTCAGGTTTTTGACTTTTAGGTGGAACAAAGTTCGCCGAGTCAGCTAGTAAGGAATAAAGTGGATTGATTCGCGTAGAAGTGATTGCTTTTATAGCTAGGCATCTGTAAACAACCCCAAACATCTATCCTGTTTAGGGGTGATAATAATTATTATTAGATGTCCATAGCAGATTACTGCCCGAGGCCGGTAGCTGATGCATCGCTACCCCACACTCCCATTATTTCAACTTAGTTATTAGGGGTCCAGGGTATTAGGCGCTTGACTTGGCTTCCAAATCACTTTAACCAAATGATAACAACGTTTAACACTAATATTAGGTATACTACGAAAACGGATGTACCTAATGCTTGCTCTGATTTCCTGTTTTTTTTTATCTGATTGAAGTAGCAAACGAGCATGCAGTCCACCTGATGGTAAGTGGTCACTGCCGCCCACGGACATCTGTAATCAACTTCATACAGAACATGGGTTCCATCTCAATCACAGATGCGTTGCTACTCCCGAGGACTATGATGATCGCCTCATGTGAAAGTGTCTCGGCAACCACAGCCTTCTGTCGAAACGCAAGAAATGCTTCACGCTAGAAATAGTTGTGGCGGTGGTACTTCCCTGGTCGAACTACACTGGTTCTACCACCTTCTTGTTCAATGATTTATTGTTATACGTGTACCTACATTCTTTAGTGAAACTAATTTAAATAAAGTTGTATTTTTTGTTTTGGTAAGGCAATATACCAAATAGGTATTGATATTTTACAGCATTTAACACGTCACTGCGGTTCACCAGCAATACCTGATGCGATGTAACTAACTATGATGTAACATTTAAAAATACGACACAATAAATAGTGCTGGATTTTTCATCGTATTCTACAAGTGCATAGATTGTCAATATAAAAAAAATACTTAGGGCTTTTTAAATACTACCGCACAGAACGTAAAATTATACCTTTTACTGTGGGCTGCCACACATAGAATCACACACACACACATAGAATCATACGATAATGTGGCATTTTGGAGAATGATCATTGAACCGTAGTTGTACCTGTCGAAAGTTAGTGGTTTTTGTTTGTGCGGCGATCGTGTTAAAATTTAAATCGTACATGTGAATGGCGGTTACCTGTTTTTCTGCCACGGTAGTAGAGAATACACATTTTTGGTCACTTTCAGGTACTTGCTTGGCTAATTCAATTCCTGCAGCCAGTAACTCGTCGCACTCCGCCGGCCTGAGGAAATCCTCCAGGACCACATAGCCGTCCTGGTCCAGCTGAAAAGGAGAAAAAACATATGTTAATTACACGGTGATTCAACCAAACGTAACTGTATATTTTTCATCTTTCGATTTACGTATGTACGAACCTTGTATGTCTTTCGCTAAGCTCATAACCCCATACGATTTTGTGTTACGACACGCAAAGTCGAAATACGGTACAAACTACAAACATTTAAGTCATTTATAATAATGGTTTGATATTATGTAAGCATAGAATGTATTTTTACTTTTTTTGTGTTTCTTCTTGTTGTACGTTATTTATAGAGGCGTTCTTATAAACAAAGGTACCAGGGTTATAAATAAAATTTGAAGCATGTTTTACAGTTTATATTAAAAAATATGGTTTGGAGCTGGGTACTCGGTTTGGGTTCACCACGGTGACCACTTGCTAGTCCCACACTTTTGAGAACTTTAATGTGAAGTATCATGCTGTATGTTAAAATCTCTTAGTAATATTAGACCATATTTCTCCTCCAATGAGTGTGATGCTATGTTTTGAAATCCATTTCTACTAGATTAATGTACATATAGATACCGTTTCCATGTACATGTATACAATTTCCAAAAATAACTTTATTTTAGTAATTAATTAATTTCTAGCGGAAAAAAATACATTTATTTCTGCGTATTTTAAATTTAGAGCGAAAACGCTCACAGGTGTCGTGGTGTCCGTTGACGTCATAACTCAACGTTACATAGATAAATTCGGTTCACTTGTAATTACAGTCCGACCGAAACTGGTTTTCCAGCCGAAACCGAAACCGAATGTTCGGCCGTGGCTCCAGTTTCGGCCGAAACCGAAACTCACATGGTCAAGTATAAAATACCTTAAAAGTATTATTTTTGAACGAACAGGGTGACATCCAGGCGAAATGGCCAATATGGCGATTGTCATTTGCATTGGAATTTAACAAGATTCGCGACATACTGAGTTTTACAGATATATGTTGTCGACTCAAAATCAATATTTATTAATGTTTTATTTTTCAGATAAGTTTTCAATCAAGTCTATCGTAGCCTTTAACGGAATTATTAGTATAGCTTTTTGTCAAAAACGAACCACCACCATACAAACATTTATGCTCGATTTTAACCTTATACTGGATCCCAACGACAACACTATCTGTGTACATAATTTCATAAAAAGCGAGACATAAATAAGCACGCTACTACCATTATTAAAAGTGCGGGGTTACAAGCCTGATACCTGATTTCATTGCGAGTTTTTTTAGCAACCGATATTAATAGATTTGTAGCACTAGGTTGAAGTAGTTAAAACCGTTTTAAAGCATTTACAAAACAAATCCTTAGCGTGGGGGTTATTCCACCCCCACGTGCGATGCTATTCTCGCTCAATGCCGGTTATTTTTACCTATGTGATTCACTTTCATTTCATAGCGTCGCGGTGGTCACGTTTCGACAAGAAAGAATATCAAATGCAATGACAAATGAATGGAATTTTTTTACAACTTTAATTAAATGTATACCAGTATAAGTTTAAGTATGTAGAGCCCTTACAAATTGTCTTTAATAGTATTGTTTCGTATGCAACGTCTATTTATAGCGTAAAGCAGTTCTCACGATGCGGTAAATAGATGTGTTTGCCGTTTTATGTTCATATGAGTCCTCGGGTGCAGCTACGCACATTTGATTGGCTTTAGATAGAGCCTCTGCTCTGAAATGAAATGAAATGAAATGAATTACATCAATCTTATAAAAAAACACAATTGAATCGGAAAACGATCTCGAACGATGAGATCTAGAATCTCAGACAAATCTTATTTGTTTATTTTCATTTAATGTCATCTTGACTTTTTACCTTCAAACAATAAACATTGTTAAATACGAGTGCGTCTTAGCAAAGAATTCAAAGTATTATTTGTGTCTATATTATATAAAAAACGGGATTATTTACTTATTCCAATATGTTTTAAGAAATATATCGCAGTATGGATTGAATATTTTGTTATTGTTAACACAACAACCCAAAATTACCCCAGAGTCAAGTACACATTAAACAATATTTTTCATATAAAGTTAAAGTAAAAAAAATAACTTATTAGATGGTAATAAGATTTTTTTGTGAGAAAGTATATCTTTTACTTAAATTTAATTAATTTTGATTAGTGCCATTATTTACACGAAATGTTTTATAAACATAATTATATCTTTAGGTATCTTTTTTATTCGAAATTTAAACATAAGACTATCTGTATAATTTCCATTTTCTGCATTCATAGCTATAATAATATTTAAAAACCGCAGAGTAACATGCTTTTATTAACATGTTATTGTTAGCTTCGCTTGTAAGTACCGTTTGTTAGTTACAACTAATGTAAACAAATGTTGTGTATCAATTTTAACCTCCATACAATTATTGTATATGACATCAAAATTCACACATATATTAAGTACAATGTTCTAATGATATTTCAATAATTTGAAACCATGGAGCTGATTCGATGATAGAGCCAGGAGGTGGAAAGAGGAGGGAAGAGGAGTCAGGAGTGAAACTTTATTTCAAAAACCATGGGGCGGTTTCTGGCTACACGTACCTAGAATTAATTTATGCAAAGCGCCCTTATCTTTTTGAATTAATGTTTAAATATTGGTAAAGGTTTGGTGTTGTTTACACTTATCTATATTACTACCTAATAATACGTGAAGCAAAAACTTGGGATCCGTTTTTAAGATACTTGCTGCAGACGGAGGAGTTTGAAATTACGCACGGTTATAGTTGATGTAGAGAAATATTACGGAATGCTAATATTTTATCAAATAATGCGTCAAACATACATAAAATCATCTAAAAACACATTACACACACTACCTTGCATTTGACACAAACACATACTTATAATAAACGAAATAAAACATTCGATGTCTTACTATGAAACAAATACCGTCAAAAATGTCACATGTTTTTGTCAAAATACCCGCTATTGCATTTAAATGCAGCTTAGTTAATTAAAGTTCTTTTATCTGTAAACTAGCTTAAATATCAATACAATTTAATTAAATTTGAGAAATGTTTGTGCTACTTTGGACAATATCAAGATTTTGGTTTTGAATTCAGGTCGAATTTCGAACGTTGCGACGGGTGACTCATTAATGTTATTCTTCCACCTTTTCTCTTCTTCTTTCTTACTCGTCTTATTGAAAAATTATATAGAACAAGTCACTTTGCAAATTAAGTCGATTCTAATGACATATCAAATGTTACAATCCGTCAAACCGTTTGGGCTGTAGCGCGTGGCAAAGTAACATAATAAACACACCACAAACACACATAGCTATATATACAAACATACATACATATACTCAAAAACATAACTCTCTTTCTGAAGCAGTCGGGTAACAATGATTATTTAGCTTATTTCATTTATAGTTTAAGTTATAGCGGTTATAGTTATATATATTTAAATTCAAATAAAATATGATTTTTATCGGATTGCGTCACGAAGGGGCCGATATTTTTCGAGCGGATGTATGTAAGTAAGTATGTATGTTTGTATCTATGTCCATTTATTATGAATATAAAATAAATATGAGATTTGAGAAGCAGTAGTAGATCGTGTAAACCCCAAGTAATTTACACTGTCGTAGTGCGGAAGGAAAATAAAATGTAAATAGAAAAAATGCGGGATTGGGACATATCCATTCTCTCTAATTCGGGATATCAATCCGCTTCCCCATCTCCTATATACCTATTAGTTCACTACGCACCAAAGTCACCCTCGCCCTCAGTGGTGGTCGTTGCTTCGCCGCGATCAGGCTCATGTTTTGTATCCTAAGTGGATTGAGAGTGAATGTCATAACTGAAATAGTAATTGTGGAACTCCAGAATTTAATATGGCACAACAATTGCAAGAAGAAAAATCTGCGCCGGGATCTTCAACTGGACGAAGGGCAGATGTGGTCTTTAAGCTATTAGGAAAGAGGAAACCTGTTACTACACGAAAAAACCAACCATGTGGATCGAGTCAGTCTGGAGATGAATCGGGTGCTCAAAGCCCCAAATCGTTTAACGTCGACGACGAAGTTTTGACTACATCTTTATCTACTGAATATCTAATGATCATAAAGGTGATCTTGACTTCACAAAATGTTCCAAAAGTAAGGATTAGACGCGATGCTATTAAAAAGATCAGAGAAGAACTGCGAAAATTGAGGGAGTTATCCAGCGAAAACCCACCACCTCTAGTGGTAGTTCACCAAACGGTGAAAAACAATTTTTTGAGAGTTGATTGCATAGGGGTAAACGTAAGAGATTTTTTCACACCTCTGAATGGAATATTCATTAACGACCTCAAGGTAAAGGTTATCGTTAAAAAAATATTGACGGATCTAACAAGAATCTTATGTATTACACGCTATGTATTCGGTTTAAAAGTTGCAACATTCTTAAACCGTTTACAGAAAGCATACGTACCTTTAAATACCAAGGACTGGTATGTGATTGAGTCTTTAAAACAGAAAGATTCTGTAAAGATGACATTTCTAATAGATCAGCAATCAGCAAAGTTTATCGCGGATTGCGGTTTTGCTCTTAATTGGTTGCCGAGTAGTGATGAGCAGAGTAGCAGCAGTGAGTGAGTGACGGAAGATTTTTTAATTGTGTTATATATTTCGTTTGTAATCAATATTTTTAGATGAAAAACTTCCAAAAAATTGTACCTGTTGGATATGTTCCTCAAATATTTTATTGTTCCTTATATTCCGTATATTTTATTCCTAATATTAAACTCATCAACGAGTTATTTTGCGGTGACGTAATGATAAATACTTTAGTATCCCAATTAATTATATATTCATTTGATAATTGATTAAGGATTCTAAATTTAATTCCATTATACGTTTGGTACATTAGCGTCCTGATTTAAAATACATATTTCTATTTTGTTGTAAAAATATTATTCAATTCTTATATACGGTTGCTTGCGTAACAGTTCAACTGATTCAGTTAAACTTTATTAACTTTGTAACTATATTATAAGAGTACTATCTTTATTATAATCGTTACCTATATCGTCACCTATTCTTAATTATGTATATCTATGGGCTATCGGCAATTTCTATCGGTTGTGTGGTAGCGTCAAGTAGAAATATCTCGGCGAAATAAGTTTGAACCTCGGAACATTTTATGAAGCGCTATTTTAAACTTCAAATAAATTTCAGCATTTTTTTTTAATTGACGTAGACATTTCGTGGCCCAATAATATCGCTCATGTAAATTTGTTTTAAAAACTTAATGCTGACGTTTGAAATGGAAAAATAATGGCGTTTGAATCGAATGTTCCGTGCTTTTAAGAATACTAAGCGAACTCGGCGTCTTTGATGGTATTTACTGCGACATTGCTTGCCATATAAAACATACATTTGTAGCCTTGGCGACGTACGATTTATGATGTATTTATGCGTTTGTATATTCCTATTATACATATTGACGAAGATCTTGGCTTTGCTTATTTCGAGAATATTTATTAATTTCTTACGCCGCCATTTATCGTAACAAAATATTACTTGGAAGTTAATCGAATGTTACATTTTTCATCTAGTAAAGTGTCAAATTTATGATAAAACAATAGTCTTAGATCTGAAAATTATACTTAAAACTACAAAACAATAAAAAAATGTATTAAAGTTGATTTAGTCTATAGTTTTAATGGTGGCAAATACAAAAAATTGAAAATCTACCTTCTTGACAATTATTTTTGTAGTGGAATAAATTCTTTGTTAATACTTATGACTTTTGTTTTATAATGTGTTCTAGTGTTATTTATAAAATTTAAAAAATAAGAAAACTAGTATGACTGAGTTAAAGTTTCAATAAAATAAAAATGTGTGTGTGTAAGAAGTGAAACTTCTTTATGACGTTATTTTTCAAAAAATAATTTACTATATGCAACTTTACAGAAATTGGTTAAATAAATAATAATAAAGATGGCGCGTAACAGAAAAAGATAGCGCGTAACGAAAAAATGTTACACTAAATTTTTTTCCAACCCCGATAAAGAAGTTTCACTTCGAAAAATACCTTACACAAGTTACGAAAATAGTGTTTGATTGCAGTTCGTACTTAATTTATTATGTATATTTGTGCATTGGCGGATTATTAATACTAACATTAAAGGCGATGTGATTAATTTGTGGGCTGTAAGTACTTAGTTTTCAATGTGCGAGAAACATGTCGGGTAAATTCGACGTCTCATGTTGCAGAGTCTGGGGTTCAAATCGCGCATTTTTCCTATTTCTTAAGTTATATGTCTGCAACTACAAATCGCTTGTTAAAACATAATTTACATGTCCTTCAGGATTTTCATAATTTAGGGCATAGTTTACAAAAAACAAAACGACTTATTGAATTCAAATTTTGTATTTAGACGAAAAAATATTTCCAATATTTGATTTTTTTCGCGTCTTAAATGTTCCGCTACTGAAAAATGATGTGTTTTAATCAAAGTAATTTCTATAAAAACTTTCAATAGTCAACTTATAAAGTGCGAAATAGCTGTCAGTGTGCTCACAGTCTGTAATTCTAAAGTGTGATGGACCGCGTTGAACAAGGGACCACTATTGTTCCCTTACTCATTTGTTGACGAGTGAAGGGTTGTTAAAGAGAAACATATGCAAATGCCGTCATGTCGGATCATATTATTTGTCTAGACAAGTATGCACACAGCCATGTTCACTAATAACGTCTACCTATACAAGCATTCCCCCTCGGCCAACATTGTCCCGTCATGCACACAATATAACGAAATTTACAGCGTGTCGGACTCAGCAATGCCTACCGTTCGATCACCGTCCGTTTTTAATAAACTCACGCACTACGTATCAGGTTACCTAGGGCGTTTCAATAAAGGCAGCTCCATAACATGTAAACACTCGCCCCAACTTTTTTCAAATAAGACAAATATGTGCCAATTGCGAGTCGGAGCCACGCAAAGGGTTTCATAAAAACCTATATGTCCGTGTTGTTTGTTAGTAGTTGCCAGTTACTTACGAAAGAAATGTTTTTTTAATCATTAATGCCAAGCACAAGTCAACGTACTAGCACAAATTGTGCAGTTGTATAAACTTTCAACGATAGAAATTACGATTTTCTCTGTCGTATCTTTGCATTTTGAAGACTATTATATTTTTCGGCTTCAATTGACATAAATTTTACGAGAGCATGGAGTAACTAAATTAAGCGTTTTTAACAATCGAAATTGCATCTCCGTTCGATATGGGTACATAACAGAGGGTGTGCCGTGTGCGCCTCCTCTCCACTTCAAAGGTTTAAAATATGATAATAACGGGCGGCAACGGTTTACATGTATATAAGTTTTAATCACATTCGTTATGCTCAGATGCTCAAATGCATGCGCGTGGCTGGTGAAGAAAATTATCTCTTCATATCAATCACAGACAGTTGAGCGTAACCAGTATTGGCCTTAATAGACTAACTACTTTTAGCATCGGCGATATATAGCTTAGATCCTTTTCAGAAGCTAGGTGCAGCCATAAAAGGAAACATTTTCACTTGTTTGAGCGCGGAACTTAGTTCCTTTAGGGCGCTCGTTGCAGTTACTTAAAGTGAAAATGCAGTATTCATGCTGTCGCTAAAAAGCTCTTTTCAAATGCCTTGCATAAGTTTTGTTGCACTGCGTTTTGTTTTCATTATGATAGCTATGCGAGAGATCTGGAAAAAAAGTGCTGACCTTAGATGTTTTATTATTTTATATAGCTCATTTAGCTCACCTAGCTGGTATACTCGTACAAAATAAATGTTAAAGTGTATTTATTTTTTTGATTTTAAGTATTAGTAGCGCGATTTGGAATGTACCATTATTACAATTTGTGTTAGCGTGCGTGCCATGTTTAATACGGTCTATTATAAGTGTTCTGTTACATTATTGTCTTTTAAATTGTCATGAAGGTTTAGACACTAAACAGTAGCATACAGTGTATAAAGTATTTTCATATAAATATTTATCAACACGAACAGTCCATGTCTGCACGATTATGTTACGATATATTATATATTTATGCAATTACAAGTTGTATATTTAAAATGTTGTCTGTCATGGCCCGAGTTGGTCTTGTTCAATATCTAGATATAAACGATGTTTTAGTTTCTAAAACTAAACTAAATTCTCGATATAAAAATATACCCATACTTAGAGATGGGTAGGTAGATGCATAGAGCCTCCTCCCCCACGCTGCTGTGGTGCCTCCGTTATGGAATAACTTTAGTTTAGGTATGTGATCCGGAGAGCTGTTATCTTTAGGCACCAACCGTTAAATTTTGTCGGAAGCCCGAATGGCAATGAAACTTTGTACATCAAGTCTTTACTATTATATACATTAACTCTGTAGCTCGTAATTAATTACAGACCAATGGTCAGTGGGCCAAGGGTCGAATTTAGACTCAAATTATGTTTTAAGTACTCCTTGTAATAAATGATTATTATAAGTGAATATCGATATTCATATCGCAGTCGCATATCATGCGAAAGTTACTTAATAAGGTCATATTTAAATACATACATTTTAGTTCAAATATACACTGCTGAACGTAAAAGAAATTTTGAAGGAATTAATGATAAAGCCAAATATTCGACTTCAAACTTATATTTATAAGTTACACATTATATTGGGTCAGTGTAATCTTAATTTATTAAATAAATAATATTAATAGTAATTATATAGTGTGCACTAATCGTACTTTCCATTTTAAAGTAAACTACTTTCGAAAAAAGATTTGTAAGATCTTTGTAAAGATTCATATAAGTATTTAAACGTATTGGATCATTCAAGTCAATTACGTAAAAATCAGTGCTATTTATATGGCATTAATAGTTTTGAACGTTACAAAAAACATTGTTCAGAACATTGTTTAGGTACGTCTCTTGTTTAATAAAGAATTTGGTTTTTGAGCCAATAATATTTTTGTGATATAAATTTAAGTTTAAAAACTTACCTTGTAAGGTTTCTAATTTTAAATAGAAGCATTAGTCATAAGTCCATAAGGGGTAGTCCATATAATTAAATGTCTAATAACAATATTAAAATTAGCGATATTTGACAACAACATTTGTCAAACAATTTTTGTCAGCGAAACGTGATTTCACATAGAAAATTACGTATTTTATGGATCGCTCCTTAAAGATATTTAATTAAGAAATTATAATCACTAGGTTAAGAATTTAACGAGTAAGGTTTATATGAAACCCTTAAGGATATTAAATATTTTTTATATTTCTTACAATTATTCCTAAAACCTGAATACATTAATTTTAAAATATGAATTGTTTTTTATTTTCCTATTACCCCTTTTTTGCTTCAATGTCGAAAGCGGTCTAATATTAAATAATTTTCTTAAAAAAATGGTTAGCTACAGCGTACATATGTGGACATCTAAGTCATGCATGCGTAGATCAATTGCATATATAAATAGTAGGTAGACATTGAACTTAGTACTTTTAGTACTTTAGTAAGAAAGTGTTTAAAAGTTTTGTTTTATTAATTAAAACGTTTTAAATTTCAGAAGTACCTTTTATCCCTCTAGTATCGGACAAAGGGAGAAAACGGACTGTACTCATAGTAATACTGTGTTATTCAGAGGTAATAAACGTTTGACAAATTGCCGTACGAACTATTCATAAGGTAATTTTTGAAAAAAAAATAACATATATTATGGAAGATACTTCGTAGTTCAGATAACTTTTATCTGATTCGTGTTATGAAAGTGTTCGACGTAATGTGAAAAAAATACATGATACATTATCGATAAGTTAAAATTAATTTCAGATGAAGACACTACGAAATTAAAGTACAAACCAGGCGAGTATTAGGCTTCCAATAAACGACTTATAAATATTATATACCTATTCATAAGTCGTTTACTGTGGGACATTCATAAGCCAAGGACTATATTACGCATGTTTGGTTATATGTCCTTTATAGATTCGTAAACTATGCATTTGATTATGTGATGATCTTTAGCAAATTTGTTGCTCATGAGCGCGTGCAGGTTTTAGTTTTTTTTGTGGCGGTGTGGCAAAGCACCCAGGGTACAGCTAATTATAAATAAAAAAAACCTAACCTCGTTTTGGACAAAATTTTATTTTTGTTGTTTTTAATTTAATTTTACAGGTACAGGCTAGTTATAAATAATTGACATATAATACAAATATTTTTTTTACAGAATTTACTAGCATTGTCGTATCCAGGTAAAATATTTATTTTATATCTCATTGTATAGCTGATCAGTTAATTTGAAATTAGTTACAAAAAATTCTATTTAAATACAAGTTGGATATTTATTTGAATACTTGAATTAAATTGAATCAACTTTTTATTATTATAATAAATGCGAAAGTTTTTGAAGATATGTACGATTGTTACTCTTTCACGCAAATACTAACGGTCGGATTTCTATGAAATATATATACCTACGTAAAAGCATATACATAGTTTATAGCCTAGATTAACCTATATGTTAGACATGACTAAAGCGAATCCGCGTGAATAACTTAGTTATATATACACTATGTTTCCTTGTATTGAGCAGTTAGGTTTTGAAATATTAAAGTAACAATGGAACGTGAAGTATACTTCGAGGCGACCAATGCCGCTATAATTGAGCTTCTATAACAAAAGGTTCTCTAACAGAGTTTATATTATAGAGGTTGAAAGCTACCTGAAGCCTATCACAAATTCGTTGCCTCTCCTGAGAACTGAGATGCTGGACTCGTATATAAATTCGTCTTACTTTTACCTTTACTATTTATACTGCTTAGTAACCAGTTTATTAGCTTGATTTTTATTGGGACAAATTAGTTTAATATAATAGTATATAATTTACCTATTGTATGACTTATTATATTGATGAACTTTCATCAATATAATAAGTCATACAATAAATTACATCAAATTTCATCAATATTATACTTTCCTATCATACAAACATTTCAATTTTTCGAACGCGAAGTCTAGGTAGACTGTATCTTTAAAAAAAACACGCTCTCTACACTCATAGCCCCACACTAGGATTTTCTCCTGTGTCGTGGGTACTATGGACACACACAAGACAAATACACAAACACCCAAACCCAAAATATGTATCTAATCATTCAGATACCTATCTGGCCGGGAATCGAACCTGGAACCCATTGCGCGTCAGACAAGTATGGTACCCGCTCCGTCACGCGTATTGTTTCAGACCGGTATGGTAATAAGGGTCACTTTGCTTATCTTTCATGACAGAAAGAGTACCTACAAATAGTTTATACGGTCCGAAATTAAATATGGTTTCAATATAATAATGTAATATAACGTAATATAATTATTAATTTTACGGGTTGAGAGCATCGTGGTGGGGTTAAATAAGCTGCATCATCATCAAAATAATTCTATTTGTAGTGTTTTTGTTTGTTGTCGTTTTTACTTGGGCATAGTAGGTATATAATGATGGCATAGGTATAGAATGACACATTAGTATGACGGCCATATTTAAATAAAGCAATGCTAGCTATGATTGAACAATTTAAAATTTTAGTGACTATGCTACGTGCATCTTTTTCGTAGGTTTTTGTGTGTACCTATTACAAACTACTAAAAACATTCAAAGCTCGACCATATTGCGTTATATTTATGAAAATTATTTATGAATTATTTTATGAAAATTTAAAAACATATTATACACAAAATGCCTTTGAAAACTTACCTGAAAAATATTAATGTACGTGCGCTTTAATCAAAAATTTTAAAACTTCTCTTTTAAGCTCTCCGGTAAAGACTTACCTTTGAAAGTCATTACAAGTAGTAGGTACATATATGTTATTATAATACGACGAAAGGCGTGATGAAGCTGTTATCATAGCGGTCTGACACGCAGTGGGTTCCGGGTTCGATTCCAGGCAGGCATTGGAATGATAAATTTCATTATTGTTCTAGGTCAGGGTGTTTGTGTATTTTTCTTTGTGTGTGTCCATGGCATCCATGATATAGGAGATAATCCTAGTGTTGTGTTATGGGTGTAGAAAGCGTTTATTTACCTATATAAATTTAATAGGCTTTATATGACATTGCATTTTTCTGCAATAGTGTTACAAAATAAAAAAGTAACCATTAGAATGTGTTTTGATAGTTATTGCTATCGTTTTCTGTGTTGTTAATATTTCAGAACTAATAATGAGGAATTATTCATATATGTTGTACCTATATATAAATAAACACTAAATCGTTGAATAATCTAAGCATTTAAAATGATTATGTATTACTGCTTGTTGACCTTTTGTAGCTGGTGTGTGATGTGGTTGTGGCTTGTGTGAATAGTCACTAGGACAGTAATAACCTTCTCTGGGCCTCTCAGCCGATTCATTCTTTCCGGGTTCGATTCCCGGGAACGCAATTTGGGCTGTTGAGTCATGTGCGTATAAATTTAATTTCTTCTTTCTACATGTTACAACTTGCATAAATATAAAGAAATACAGCGACAAAGTAAAAGCTAACAATACAAAAATATGAATGATTAAACAAGCACTATGTTTATTTTGGATATCGTATATCAATTGACAGAAAATAAACAAACCTTTTCTATTCAAACAATAAATAATTCTAACATAACAAATGAGCTCCTATTGAAATAACAAAATAAATATACCTGTGTCTACGGTAATACATTAGAATTTTCATAATATATTATATATAAGAGTAGGTACCAACATTCTGAACGAAAAGCAAGCAGCAAAGGGTATTAACTATATTTACTGCGAATTTACCCGAATGCCAATTTGGCAGCCCTGCGTGTTTGTGTAGTAGTGATTCAAGCGCTAGGGTACCTACGTCATTTTTACGATTTAGTACTGTCTGTGAGCTGAATTTAGTTAAATAACATCGGACCGAACTAATATCTTTTGTAGCTGATCCCTTCCGAAACTGCAGATTTAAAGTTAAACACAAACCGAGGTAATAATAAATTAAATTAAGTTTAAAGGCCTAAATATCAGTAATGTTTCGAAGATAAAACTAATATTTATTATATAAACTAATATTTACTAGTCACCCGTCATCGGTCGAAATACGACCATATTTATTCATATTCTTCAAAGTAGTACGAATATTTCGCAAATTCCAATAAAATGTAATAATTTTCAAGTAATTTTGAACGCGCCCGATAAATATAAAAAGAGGTTTAATTATCTATTTTAAAAGCAATAGCGGGTATTTTGACAAAGACATCTGACCTTTTTGACGTTATGTGTTTTAATAGTAAGACATTGAATGTTCTATTTCGTTTACTATAAATGTGTTTGTTATAAATGCACGGTAGTGTGTGTGTTTTTTGTTGATTTTGTGTATGATATATGCATTATTTGAAAAAATATTAACATACTGCACTTCTTCTCTACGTCCACTATAACCGTGCAAAATTTCATACTAATCCGTCCGGGGCTTATTGCTTAAAAATGCGTCACAAGTTTTTGCTTCTCGTATTAATATAATAATTATATACTGGTATGGTTTATATACATATATGCTTAGATTGATTATACGAGTATTTATACGAGTGTATAATTTCATTTAGTTATATCAACATTCTTTCTTTCTTTTCAAGGTAACCTTCGGTCACGGTAGGTAATTTTAGAAGCCGCTTTTTAGAAATGTTCAACACATTTCTAAAAAGGATATTTCTGGCCTCGGTAACACTGTTGCCGACGTTTATTTGACAGTTATTTAATATATTAGATTACGTTAGAGTTTAGACTATGAATACTTAATAAAACAGTATTATTATCAATACAATATACTATCCCAGTTTTATTTTCGTCTGAATCCTATTTTCGTTCATAGATGTTCGTAGAGACTAGTAAGTTTTATTATATTGAGATAGTACTATAAAATAATTATATCGTGTGTCAATTTTATTTTTTGTAATAAAATATGTATGTGAAATTGCATTTAAGTTCGGAAACATTGAAAATCTTTCGGTGATCTCTATTCGGAGCTGTCTTACAATCTAAACCGAATTAATAATAAGAGTAGGTACTATTTTCTTGAAATTTTAAACTTGAGAATATGCTTAAAATTAAAAGCAATTTTATTTTAAATAAGTTTTTATGCTACTTTAAAAACTGAACGTTTTACATATAAATTATAATTAAACACGTGACATATCTTTGTGGAAGTGTTCGTCATTTATTTCATTATTATCCGATATAGGTAGGTACATGAAGCAGACGTTACAAGATACGAGAGATTCTTCTGCAGAGTTCTTAAGAATAAAGCATGATTAATCGTTAGGTTATGTATTACCACGGCAAGTATAATCCAGACATTACACATGGCATATCTATGCAAAAATGTTTTAGTGATAGTAACGAAACTAAATTTAAAATTCTGTTGTTTCTGTATAATCTTTGATGACCCACCCAATACAAAAGTATTTCAAACAGTATGTAAATTATTAAAAGAAACACTTTTAATGGGAAAGTATTAGTTATATGTGAAGAATTATTTCTTGTCTGAGAGTTACACAAGTTTCTTAAGTGTCCAATATGAACTTGGTTAACGTGGTGGGCTATTGCTTTGCTGCTTCTCGTTATAATAATTATAATATTTTTTTGATTCAAGTAACTGGAGTCAAAAATTACATTTACACCATTTAAAACATTTTTTCATATATATCTTATGCAGTGATTAATATATTGACAATAAAATCGCTTACTGATCATTTATTTTCAGTTATGAGACGAAGAGTTTGCTCAGCAATAGGATAAGGAGTGGATTGATATTGTTATAAATATAATCGTAAAACTTTAACTTTGTTTTAATAGTAGATGGTTCGTAACGAAATATAATTAGACTATTACTACTGCATATCAATTAGCCCACGTGAACTACGAGTTTGGCTGGCTATTCAATTATTACTCACACTTTGTGTACATATAATTTAATAATACAACTTTCCGCCCGCGAATACGCCAACGTTCGTAATGGCTTTTAAAAATATGTGATTCGTTTCAATTGATTTACATATTTAAAGACGCTTAGACGTTGACTGCTCTCCACTAAAATATTATAAATATAAAAGATAAGTAGCTACAAGCAACACTCAGAAAAAATCCAGAATAGAAATTTAAATAATCGTTAAAATCTGAAAATTGAACCCGGAAACTTTTACGTTTTGTACCCACATGTGATTTTTCGCGATTCGATTAATTACATTAAAGTTGTAACGTCTGGATATTGTTCAAATGTTCGCTAACAATGAAAACCATTTTACGTCATAATTGAGTTAGAAATAATTTAATATTAAATTTGAATTTTTTGATGTACCGGTGTGTATCTAAAGATCTATATTTTGTCTAAACCATATTTTAAAACAATTATGGCTAAAGTAGTTCATGAACTCGTTTTATATATGTTCAATGTACTCGTAGTTGCGTAAAAAAGTACGTTAACGAGTTAGTATGTCGGTCCTAATATTTAGTGGGTAAAAATGGTTTCTGTCAAATGAAATTTTCAATCTAAATTGTTATTGACGACCTAAATTGACTTTCATAGCTTCAAAAATATTTCACAGATTCAATACACAGAAAATATTTTACTGAACAATCTTAATCCAGTAAATTTTTGAAACACAGGGAATGTTGTAGCGAAACGTTGCCGTTTTGTATTTTTACAGATGGGATAGTATTTTAAGTTTCAGACAATTTTATGACTTTATAAACCAGTTTAGTTTGAAGATTTTTTGAAATTGAAAATTAAATATTTATGTTCTCAGATCTTGCTATTTTGATTTTAATTTATACTCTGACTCTTATTCTATGTTGAATAGTAGATGAATAATGTTTTATTTTTATTTCTTTATTGTGGTCAAGATAACAATTTTAAGAAGATACTGAGGATTGAAGCAGTACAATCCTCAGTATCTTCTTAAAATTGTTACATCTACATCACCTATTAGCAGTCAATGCTTACTGTGAATACAGTTCGAATATCTGATTTAATCTGGTAAATTAGTCTCAAGTACTATTAGGTTAGGGCTTTAATATAATATGAACAACGTTAAACATCATTACGAAATATATGTATCATTAAAAGAGAACACGAACAAGAATACTAGTTACAATACAACTGAAAATGCACAGAACTGGCCCCCTTGTGGCTATAGAACGAAACTATAAACAAATGAAGCCACATTTAAATTGACTTTTTACTCCTTTATTATAATAAGTACGTAAATAAAAGAGAGCCCTGCAATGAACTGTAATAAAGAAAATAAAGTCATACTTAATCTCGTCACATTTCGTTTTTACCAAGGGGCCATCGCGACAGTAGAAATCGACCGTAATTCAACTCAAAAACTAAACTTGATAATGCCCAAAGTGACACGGTTATTTTATTAATTCAATTAAATTTAATTATTTTCGGGTTATTTTTACACCTGGTACTGGTAAGACGTTTCATTGACTAAGATGCATTTAAAAGCAATATCGGGTATTTCGACAAAGTCATCTTACATTTGACTTTACTTTGACTTTATTTGTTTTGTTAGTAAGACATTAAATGTTTTATTTCGTTTATTAAAATATGTCATATTATATTCAAAATGTCAAAGTAATATTTATTCATTCCAATAAAGTTATATAATCCTAATATTCATTTATATGTCCAAGACTAAACCTGTTTGCCTAAAAAATCATTGACCGAATAGAAGTATTTTGTTGCAAGCCACTTCTTTAACTCTTTCTTAAATTTATAAAAGTACATTTCTTTTATATCTTTTGGACAAGCATTATAGATTTTAATACACATTGCATAACAAATTTTTACATTTACATTTTTTAGATTTTTTAATTAAACATGTGATTGCGTCATAACAAATATCGTTTTTGTTGGTTGTGACTTGACCAACTCTTATTCAAAGAAAATAATTATATCAACAAAATATTACTTATAACTAATGAATAATGTTAACGAAATCATTTTCAAATTAGTTTTAAAAAATAAATATGATTTTGTCTGAAATTACTACGTTTAATTTATCGCGTATATATAAGTAGGTATATATTGCGTTAATATTTAAGTAGTTTGCAAGGGATATATTTTGTTGGGACAGCTACTTATTACCTAGAAAAAACTAGTTTAAGGGTGCTTTTTCTCTAGATGTGTGAGGTAGCTAAGCGGTGTGCCAGGTCTAAGCTAGGTAAGCTTAGATCTCGCACACACACAAAGCTAAGCTACGCTAGTAAGTTGTGCTATGAACGCATCACATACGTAGGGCGAATCCCCTGCTTACAAAAAAATAGTTACGTGAGTTAAGCATATTTTTTTAAATTTTAAGTAGCAAACTAGCATGTAGTCCACCTGAAGGTAAGTAGTAACGTAAGCCGCCAATGGACGTAAGCAACTTCACATAGAACACATCCTCCTCCTCGTGTCGATGTCCTCAATGGTAAGGGTCGTGACTTCCTCCACGGATCACTTTATTCCGGACTATGTTACGCCAACGGTGCCGGTTCTCAAGGGCTCTCAAGGAGGGCTGGTGAGGGCGTTACTATACCCGTCCGTAAAACCGTCAACGCTGATCGGCGGTAATTATCGCGCGAAGCGGCTACAGGAGCCGAGAGGAGTTAAATGACCTCTAAAAGTCTGAGAGTGGAAGGTAATGGGAACCCACCACATGAACATCTCCCAAAAACCCCCGCCCCCGCAATGGATGTACAAAATAAAATGCATAGGAAGAATGAAGTTAAGTCATAGATGCGTTATTACTCGCGAGGATTAAAATGGTCGCCTCACATGTTATGTATAATGTAAGTGTGCCGGCAACCGCACCCGTCCATCGAAAAGCAAAACCTGCTTCACGTTAGAAATAACTATTAAACTTTAGAAAGTTACGAAAGGCAAGCCTTCCTGTGGATTGATTTAACGCATATTCATAGCTTATCTACTTCGCTATCTGTAGTGGAGGGACAACTTAATAGAATTGCAATTGCACGGGGTGCACTTCCGACGTCCATTACGGTTTGAGCGACAGGGCAGCGGTTCAGCGAAAATAAAATGATCTCGAAAATGTCTAAAATCTTTGTACAAGTCGTCAGTTTACGTTTGCGAACTACGTTTGCGAACTATATTTTGTCATGGGTATTTTTTACAGAATGGTTATATTATCAAGTAGTTTTTATTTACAGGTAAACATGATCTGAGAACCAAATCTTGTTTCTAACAAGTTTAATTACCGTGAATTATAAATAATAAACGGTGTATTTAAATCTTGGAAACAAAGTCGATGTCCACCAATTCACACTGTCCACCAAATCGCACTTGGCCAGCGCGGTGGACTATGGCCTAAACTTTCTTCTTCTGAGAGGAGACCCGTGGCCAGCTGTGGGACAATAATTGGGTTGACAGGAAGCAATATCGATAATAGAACTTGTCGGTGGCAGGTGTCAGGAAAAGCTTAGAGTTCAAATTCTAACAGATTGGGTAGACAATCTTATTGGCTATGTGTACTTTACAATATTACACTATTATTCAACCATTAGAAAAGCTGTTGCCGCCCGTAACCCCGGAAGCCCCCTTTTAGTCGCTTCTTACGACAGGCATGAGGTACCGGAGCCCTATTCTGATCCCGGAACTATAAGGACGCGGCGTCATTACGGACGTCCGCGGCGACTCCTTTCTCCGAGCGGGCTCAGCGCGCTCTGTGACACGTTTGACTTCTTACTTTGCGGACATTAACGCAGAAATATTTGACAGCAGATTGTCGCAGAAGGTGATCATGTCGTTCCGGGCCTTCCTGCGATAAACCGCAATGATGGCCGCCACAAAAAGGTCCGTTTCAATTTTTGGATGATCGGCCGGCCCGACTCATACACTGGACTGCTGACAGAGGGCCGGCACGTGTCAGCACGTTTCGGTCTGTATCAGACCAGGTTAAGGAGATATCCTGGTCTGATATCTGTATCAGACCAGGATATCTCCTTAATCCGAAACAGCCATAAGAGACCACATAAGAATCACATTGTAGTTCCGGGACCAGAATAGGACTACGGTACCCACTGCCTAAGAGGCGAAAGAGTCGTAAGAGGCGACTAAAAGGGGCTACCGGGGTTGCGGGTGAGAAGAGTTCGAGCTCGAACCGTCCGGCCAAGCGACCCCGGGAAGGACGGCGACATGTGTGGTTGCATGCTGCCGTAAAAACCAGAAGGTTCGGTGAGCAGTTCACGCCCACCAGGGAAGAGCCTGATGGAGCAACACGCTGATGACACCGGCGGCGGTTAATTGGAGTTCCCGAAATCCTCTTCTCAGCGTCGAGGGTTTCTCACCGGAGGGGTTTTAGTGTGGTAGGACTCCCACATAACCCGCGTCGCTCCCACGACGTCGGGTACTTTTTGAAAGTTTCCCCCTCGAAAACAAAAAAAAAGGTATATGGCATATAAGAGACCTGCTAGTTACCTCAAATTACCTTTTATCTAAGGTGTAGTATTAGTACGTTGTTTGATCAGTATCAAAATCTTAAATACAAGTTTACTCTATAGCACCTTAAGCGCCACTCAGAACTGTTCTCCAATTAAAACTATCCAGTGGCCAATTACACGGTATTTACAGGCGAACAAATTCTCTGTAAACTGAGCCGGTGCTTCGTTATAGAGCAGAGCTTAAACGGTAGGGCGATCATAATAGAAGGTTTAACTCACGGGTTTTATTCGACTTAAATGGCTAACAACTATAATGATTTCTTAGGTTAACGGTTCTCTCTTATATGAAGCCACGGTCTCAATCCTCGGGAGCAGTAACGCATCTATGATTAATTTCAATTAGATACCCTATTCCAGGATTTCGCAAAGTGGAGTATGCGAACCCCGAGGGGTTCGTCATGCGATGGCAGTGGGTTCGCGACAAGGTTTACGTAATAAAGATACTAAAATATTCCTAAAATGGACTCCATTTGTGACAAGAAACAAGTACACCCATCACATTAATAGTAGTAAAATATATTTCTGTTGGCACTTTATTGTGAGCTTTTATTGAAATAAAAATAATGTTTTTTGAACAATCAAATTTATTGTTTTCTATGTGGTGGGGGGAATTTACTTGAGTTAAGGGGGTTCGCTGTCGCTTGGAAACTTTAACAGGGGTACGTGAAGCCGAAAGTTTGAGAAACCCTGCCATATTCTATACGAAGTTACTTACAGATGTCCACGGGTGGCAGTGACAACTTACTATTTAGTGAACTGCGATCTGGTTTGATAATTTGATCGAATAAAAAAATAACCGGTACAATGACTAAGAACACATACAAATAATAATATAAATGTAACTTCCAAATGCTATTTTTCATCTAATTTTCACACAGCGTCTTTATTCTTATATATGTTAATATAGTTTGAATAATAAGACAATTGTCATACATTTTTTCGAATATTTGTGTTCCTTATTTATCTGTTTGATATCGCAGCAAAACAACTCTACTGAATTTAATCGATTAGAAGTTTATTTATTGTTCATATTGTGAGATAACATTTAATCCACTTTTTACTAAAATCCATCCACTCCATCAAAATTTATTACTATTTAAACTTATGTTGATTATTATCTATGAAACATGGATGAAACCGCAAAACACAGTTCGTTATTATTAAAATATGCTTTATACATATAATTTTCATTAGCACGTTTTCATTTCCCTTTCTAATCACTTTTATGTCATTACCGAATAAATCAAATTTTAGAAATCAACTTGACGCTACTTCTAATTGTCGTTTTGAAATAATTCTACGTATTATTAGTATTCTAGCATTATTATTACACTTAGTTCGGAAGACAAAACTCAGCTTCTGCGAGTTTATTTGATAGAGGATGTGGGGTAACCCTTCAACCCTTTCCAGTAAATCTCTCGCATTAGTAACCGGTACATATTATACATTATGACGAGTTGAAAAAATCATTACTTTTTCACATATTCACTACTATGGAGTACAAAGGTGTACTAAAGTTGTCAATCTTGAAGGCGGACAGGCAGGACGATATTGTGGTCGCATACCATCGCCACCACCAGCCGCTCATCAGTTAGGTGCCCGATGGGGAACGCGCTCAAAGGACTCCGGTTGCGTTCTTTTGGAGATCTCGGAGTCCTCATTGTAGCGCCGAGGATGGCCAACGGGGGGGTTTTAGTGCGGTAAAATCCCACATAACCGTGTGTCGCCCCCACGGCGTCAAGTACCTTTAGAAGGCCCAGCGTGTTTTTTGCTTTCCCTCGAGAGCAAAAAACAGGCAGGGCGATATTACACTAAAATCGTACATTGTTCTAAATTATGAGTGGGTACTACTACTACTTATACTAATACTTGAGAGCGGTAATTAACCTCCCATGTTACCGTCATATCGGCACAGCTTCATGCTAATGAACCGTTCTCACTAACAGGTACCTTTACTTTCTAAACTATTACTTTCAACCCGCGCGTTTTACATGTAAAGCAAGTATCTACTGCTTGTGTAATTAAAGATTATCTCTGAGAACGCAATATGTAATACTCTCTGCATTTGGAATAAGATTAAAATAAAAGTACCTACATAAAATTCTTACCTACTCTTATGCATTTATTTATTTATTTTATTTTTATTTTATTTTATTTTTTATTTATTTTAGTCATATGCTAAGTTAAGTTCAATAAAAGATTGTGAATATATCATGTTTTATCCACTCACAGACCCACACTAGATTTTTTCTTGTATGACGGGTGGTAGGTATAAATTCACAAAGACGAAGACACAAAACATACCCAGAACAGAAATGTAATTATTATTTCAAGTATTTGTCCGGCCAGGGATCGAATCGGGAACTCACTGGGTGTTAGACCGGTATCATAGCTGCGCCACCCTACGGGTGGCTGATTGCATAAAAATAAGAATTTTATTCAGTTATTTCTAGTTTTCAAGACATCTATTCTGTGTAGAATAAAGGGTAACAAGGTATCTATATAAAACATTATTGTAATTGAACAATAGTCTTATTGGCGATGAAAAATTGTATATAAGTATTGGAATACTTATATCCTGTTGGTAATGGAATACCAACATCAATCTTAAAAATATAACTCGTAAATAAGGTACTGATATTTAATTTCGGGAAACAAGTGTAGGTACTGTTAATGAAACATGATTACGTCGAATATGTACAAAATAGGCCCAATTACGGGAGACAGAAAAAAATGATACATAAGAGGGTTTTCGGTACCTAATCTAAACGGTTTGAACCACACAGCTCTGAAAAGAATAAAATACGAAGGTGATATTAAGCAAATTGAGCTTATAAATGGACATTTTTAGTTGTTATTGGAAACGATTGAAATTCCCTACGATGTAGGCACGATTATTTAAGACTCGAGTAGCTCTCATAACATTCTAATCAATTGCAATTTATCGCGTCGAACTATTTGCCGCCAATTTAGCAGTTGGCATTTATACAAGCAGGTGTACTATTCGCAAGATAAAATCAATTTATGCAGTTTTATTAAAATCTGTTCGGTATCTCCTTTAAAAACTTTTTTATAGATTTGGATTCAGTCTCGCATACGTAAACTATAACATGCTGTACGTTGTTTCAATAGAATGTCAGGTATGTTAGATTTTGCTGCACCTGTCGCACGCACAAAAGCCACGATAAATAGTTAGCAAAGTGTACTTAATCACAAGTATCCGTTTTGCTTTTATTTTATCCCCTCGAACTTCATACGACGTTGTGTCAGGCACACGCTATTGAAAATTATTAAATTCGCACAGCATTGTTCCGCTACGTGTAGAATTATAATATTTAATGACTATAAACTCTATAACTCACCTATAAACTAAATAAGTATGAACTATTTATGAAATAAATGTGCTGAAATCTCTTGTTAGTGTTCAGTGCGTTTAATAGATCTTTCGAGAAATACAGCACAAGTTGAAGCCAAAAAAAACATAAAGGGTTATCAACGATACCCTCAGTGATTTTCGTTAAAAAAATAAATAGAATAAAATAAATAGTAATAATTATGTTCTATTTCGGCTAGTCAGGTCAATGATTATTTATTAATAAGAAGCATAAACACTACGAACCTACAAAAAAAATGTATCCTTAAACAATGTCGTCAACACGAACTTCTTATTAGTTAGTACTTGAAATATGGTATAAAGTCTTCTAGCTGCTTCAATTGAGAGCTTTTTATTTCTATTATTCCAATACTAAGCCATGACTACATAAGCCATACTAAGCAATCAAAATAAAATAAAATAGTGATAGCTCACTCCGGGAATGGGTTTTCTATTTTCAGATTTCTTCTTATTATGTTGTGCAATATAATGTGAAATGAAAGGATAATCCCGTCAATAGAGCACTACAAAGAGACTTCATTAGCTAAGTTGGATTTGAAATGAGATGAAATAGCTTCTTATTGGGATTTATTATCGATATGACATCAAACCCAGTTTTCACTGTTTTTCTAGAAAAGGTTTTATACGTAAGTTCGTAAGGTAAGCAGCGCAACGATTTGATATGCCACCATTTATATCATTTCATAAAAATACATATTTAATGTTAGTCCTGTAAGCCAAATACAATATCCAAGGTGGTGGATATGGAGGTCGACGCAGTGGAAGCAGGGATCCAATCAAGATGCAATCTATCTGTCACCTTTAAGGGTGCGAATAAATTATAAGCCTCCCTCAAAATGATAAAAGCAACATTCTATCTTATCCGAACACAATTTTTACTACCAAAAACAATGGAAGCCATTTAACTGATACAGCCCCCTTAAATTTAAATCATTCGGTGGTTGTTAACTACTCAATACTGGTATTATCTGAAGTATTCACAATCTACAGAAAGCCAGGATTTTGCTACAGTGAAATTTGACTTGAAAGCAACGCTGCGAAGTAAGTTTCTCCCCATTGACAAGTTGGTTAGCAATATGAGTATGTATAACATTTGATAGAAACTTCGTATTTAATTAAACATTTAAATATGGATTTGGAGGTGTTCTCTCAAATAGTAAACGGCAGTTTTATTATAAATTTATGAGTCTTATTGACATTGAATCATTATATAGTTACGCTAAAGTACCTACTTGTAGAAGGTCGATTACTATTTTTAGGATTAATTATTAGTATTTTAAGTAGTATATTTACGGACATTATGAGAAAAAGAGAACTCAATAAAGGGGACTAACACTTTAGGAGAGAATACGCATCCATAAAACTTTTGAGTGGAATGCGTGTAGACATTTTATTGTCTAAGCTTGACTGGAGCATTATCTGAGTGTAAAAAGAAAACCTTGTAAATTACTGTTTTTGTTGTGACCTTTGGGTCCACTCTTTATTACGGTTCTTTTTGACCTGGCGATAAGTAGTAATTACGATCCATAGACATCTGTAGGCGATCAACTCTAAATAAGATTAGAAAAAAACTCTAGGTTGGAGACAGATGCGTTGTTATCCGTAAAGGCGATCTTGGAACGTCTAGGATATGTACATCTCAGATGTCCCTGTAGTTCCGGGATCAGAATAAGGCTACGGTATCCCCTGCCTGTCGTAAGAAACGAATAAGGGGGTTTCCGGGGCTGCGGGCGGCTAGAGTGGGAGCTTGAACCGTCCAGCCAGGCGATTCCGGGAAGGATGGCGGTATGTGTGGACGCGGTGGGCCCAGCCGCCCACCTGGGAGGCGCCCGATGGGGCAACGCGCTCAGAGGACTCCAGATGCGTTCCTTTGGAGATCCCGGAATCCTCTTTGTACCGCTGAGGACGGCCACCTGCGGGCTTGTGCAGTAAAAATCCCACATAACCCCGCGGCACTCCCACGGTGTCGGGTACCTTTTGAAGGTCTCCCCCTCAAGAACGAATAAAAGAGAAAAAAAAACGTACAACTCAGTTACCATATTTATCATAGGTACTAGAACACAGCAGCGCTTAACACTGTTGTAATTCGGCGGTAGTATTCGAATTGCAAAATTTTCTACTAGCTTCAAAATATTAATAAATATCATCTTTAACAAAAAAGACATACTTATTTTCATGTGGAATGGTTATAAAACTTACTTCTCTTCTGGTTTTAATAAATGCTTCTATCGATTTAAACTTAAGTAAAATAATGAAATAAAAAATAAAAGTAATGTTATTTTATACCACTAAAATATTTATGTAAAAAATAGTGTTAGATCCGGCTTAAAAACACGATCAATAAAGTCTTTTCAGTATTAAGAAGGATTAAAATATAATGCCCTAATTATAAAAGGTGGCGAAATTAAAAATATTGTTCTTAATTCCTATAAATGAACGATATAGATCAAATGCATTATAACGTAGGTAATAACGCAACTAGTCAGGCAAGAAATCAACTAATGCATGGTAGGTAAATCTATTAAAGTTGATCGCTTTCACAAGATACTTGTGATTTCATACATGCCACACGATTTGCAATGTTAGTGTTCTACATTGGCGTTGTATAGCAGAATTATTTAATTACAAGAATATTAAATAATGTTTGAATGAGAACATCATTAATTAAAATTTTTGGTAATATATTTACTTAAACCAAAATAAAAAAAAGACTATAAACACATTCAAAATATTTGAATAATTAGCTATTAAGTACCTACGTATTTATAAATAATGTATTGATAAAAATCATTATAAATAATATATATCATTATTATAATATATATCATTATATGAGAAAGCAAATACATGGTGTGTTTTAATGCACTGTATGTTTTCCGAATAAAATAAAATAAAAATTTTTATCAGACATTTTTTTTATCATTATAAATAATCATTATAATGATTGTAATAAAAAATGATAATACCTATACATTATACCCAATGTTCACAAACGAAATATTCATTCATCGGGACCAACTGAAATCGGTTCTGCAGCCGAAACCAAAATCAAAATTTCCGTTCTTGTCTTGGTTTCGGCCGAAACTTAAACGATTTTAAGATTTATAAACATGTACAGAAATCCCTAGAATTTACAGACAAGTTATCACTACACATTAAGTTTTTTATTTGAAAGGAGTATATTAAACGAAGTAATAATTATTGCAATTTAAAAATATAAACAACAGTCTCAATAAGTCAAATGTAAATTAGTAACGGTATATTGAAAGTCAAGGAGACTTAAAACGTCAGAGATGTAACGCCCGAGTACAGTCAAACGCCACCCGGAGATTCAAGAAAGAAAGTATGATTCGGCTGTGGCATATGTTCGACCCATTTTTGGCTTAAAACGACCCATTTTTGGACGTAACTTCTTTTTTATCTTACTGGTGTAACTAAAACAGGAATCAAATCTTTGATCGTTCATTAACATTTTACGCATACGAGTGCCTTTTATTTACATAACGAACTGAATGTTTTGACAATCACTAGACCAAAAAACTGGATTTTAACAAGGACATTTCCAACTACATAGTAAACTTGTTTATTTAATTATTTTCACGTTTATCAAATTTGATCAAACAATATAGTATGATGTCGTCACAGTTTAAGGTCAATCAATAGTGACATAACAAAATTCTAACAAATCAATCGGCGAGAATTTCATATTTACGAAGCTGAGATCCGCTTTAAAATTTACGAATAATGCAAATTTATAAACAGTTGAAGAACCATTATGGATGGGTCTGATCCAAATGAGGGCACGGTGTATGGCTTAGATTCATTATGATTTTTCTTCTTTTGTATTCGAATTTTGGCATGCGTACGGCACTAATTCATTGTTGTCAACGTGGTGATGCAAAAATGACGCGGATTCCTTAAATGTATCTGGAGTGTTATTTTTAGGTAGCGTTCTATCCGTATGGACAAGCTTAGTACTAGACACAGAGCACGGCGGCCGGACGTTACAATAGAATAAGTAAATAAAGACGGACTTTATATGTATGTGCCGAGGAGACCTTTGTTTCAAACGAACAATGTTGACACAAATGTTTGTTTTATCTTTGTTTACTTTGAGACGCAAACAACTTGTTATTGCAGAGTATCGCGCTAGCCTAGTTGAGATTCCTACTTTTTCAAAGTTCTTATCTTGCTCATCGATGAAGGAATAATGAAGATACACATATGACCAGGTCTAGACTTAGTCAATTTTAGTGTTTTATTCACTTGTTTGGATTTGTATATGCGGCATAAGATACAATAGAAAAATAAAAGTCTAGTTAGAAAATAAAATGAAAAGCGCACCAGCTAGTTTGTAGTATAAAGTAGGTAAGGGACCACTGTTGATAAGACACGGTTATCTAAAACGCGTATATGTCAGGGTTGAAACTCACTTGATAAGAAAGTCTAAAGTCAATTACCTATAGGTCCAATAAATTATACATTTATCTTATTATACAGCTAATGATTGAATATTACGGTTGAAATCGGACTAGAGGTTAACACGGACATAATCATAATTTTAATATTCGTATATGTAATTTCAATACATTATTACGTCTTATAGTGTTAATTAATATTTATACTGAATTGAATTTCATCATAAATAAGCTTATAGGCAATCGCTTGCAAAGATGTCCAACACAAATTGATAAAGGAAGACCCAATATTGAAGGTTAAGTTCAAGGAACGCTAGCTACATATAGCTACATATACACACAATCGCCATGATGCCTTATAATGTAATATATTGTTAGTCAATGAACACAAGATATATTTACCTGGTTACGTATAGTGTCACGCATGTTACCGTTTGTGGCGAACCGTGTAAAAACAAAAAATATCAAGCGCTCTGAACAAGAATCAACACGCGACTGAGCAGATTAACATGGAATGAGGTCTGGACAGAACCGTCACTTCGTTCTCTCCCGCAGCGAAGTTTTTACTCGAAATAGCTCGTTCACTGACTGTTTTATTAAAAGGCGATGAATAAGCAATCGATCGAGACGAGCGTTGGACGCGGCTCATTGGAATATGTGGCCGTGTGACGTCAGCGATGCGTCAGCTTCTGCGCCCGCGCATCTCGCTCAATGACGCCGGACGGGGCGGGGGCGCGTTTGACACCATCTGTAACCGATTGACGTTATAATGGGGCTATGTTAAACAAAATGTACCCTTATTGTAAATATGATAGAACTGAAACTCACGTAATAAAATGAATTATTGTTTCAAATGTAGCAATGAGCAATCGATAAAAACATGACCATGTTTGCTTTAATTCTAGAAGTTTGCGCTAGGATATTTGAACCTTAGGTCATACCCTTGAATTAAAGATGGTGTCAATAAAAATCTTTGTTATTTTTATTCATTGTAACCACTAAACTTCAATCGTTATATCCAACAACTACTTAGTTTAGTCAAAAATACTGTTACAATTAAAAATAAAGAAAACATTATTTTTGAATTTGGAATTTGTCATTTTTCTACGATTGTTCATTGTGTTTTTTTTTTCGCACCAATATATTATTGTAAAATATCGTGCAGGTACATCGCTGTGATTGCATTACATAAAATAGATATGGAGCAAATACATTTTTTAAAATCATCTATTTAGATCTATTTTAGGTGTTAGATATGAAGGAGTGACTGAGCCTTATTTTTGTGAAAATGGTAATAAAACATCGGCACAAGTGTATCAAGATTGAGAAGGTAGCTAGGCTCCTAAAAACACCATGTTCAATATCCAAGACTTTTCAGCAAAACTCGGTGCCGGGTCTTAAAGCTCGATCCACCCGAACTAAGTTAGGGACATATGCCTCCTGATTACATCAGAGTTGAAGACTGGCCGTCATCTAGATCTTAATCTTATCTTATATTTCGAGGCGGAAACCTTTAAAAGATACCCGTCGCTGTAGGAGCGACGCGGGTTATGTGGAAATACTACCTAACTAATCTCCCCCCCCCCCCGGTGGCCGTTCTCAATGCTGCGTGGAGGACTTCGGGATCTCGAAACGACTACGACTTCCCAGCTCGATGCTCCTTACGAGCCCTTTCCTGGTGAGCATTTGCGCTCACCCCGCCTTGTGATGTTTACCTTGGCATACGACCACACATGCCGTCGTCCTTCTAGGGGTCGCTTGACTGGACGGTTCGAGCTCCCACACTTTTAGACATGACAATTTGCCTTTTAAGACAGGCAGGGGATACCGTAGACCTATTCTGGTCCCGAAATTAAGGGAATATGTCCTGATCATAATCTACTGGATTATGATTTAAGGTCCGTTTTAGAGAGTAAGGCTTCCTTGAAAGCTATGATAACTCGGATAATAATAATTTCCCATAGAATGAGTGCGTGTCGTGCAGTGCAGTTGATAAGTGGTCTCAACGTTTGAAGTACTATATTGCAGTCAATGGAGACTTCGAATAAGCTTTATATACTTTTAATGGTTTTATACATAATAAAGGGCAATTTATCAATTAATGTAATATAAATAGTACCTATGTATGGAAATTAAAAGTACTGAAACCGGAAAAACGTATGCGCATATAGTATTTTATATATATTCTACTGGATATAAGGGATCACGCAATTGTAAATAATACTGAGATTTATTTATTTCTATGTTCGTTTGCGCCAATTGAAGTGATGTAGATCTAGATTAAGTCCTATACAATTGTTCACATACTTTCAAGAAGTTAATAAAAATTGAACAATTAAGGTCAGTTGGAATCCTTGTTCTGTGTGAAGTTATATACCGAGGTCCATGAGCGGCAGTGACCACTTTCCATCAGTTGGATTGCATGCTCGTTTGCTACTTCGATCTTCTATAAAAAAAGCATTGAAAGTGTGGAAACATCTTAGTATATTCTTTCCTTCCTCCTGTCTTGTTTACATTGAAGGTGATGAATGATAATGAACTTTCATTCTTCGGCAAGGTGCCTGTAATTATCAAAGACGGCTATAAGCAAGTAGTTTCAGTAAATTTTATTCCTTTGACGAAGCTCGCTCGAAGCCTTGATGGCTTGAGAAAACAAGATGAAATTATAATATTTATTACTCCGGAGAGCCAAGGAAACGGGACCTCCAAAATAGGTATATTTTTCGGAGTTTTGTTTTTGACAGCGTTAAAATCTTTGAACCTTCAACCGTGTTTATAGTATTTGACAGTTTTTTTAATAAGTGGAGAAGTAAACACGATAGTGAAGCTGATAAAAAAATATTATTTTTATATAGCATATTAATATATAATATACCTAATCGTCACTAGGTTAGACATAGATGTTTTTTGTCCATCTGATGGTAAATTGTCAT